>CM062815.1:1089869246-1090469246 GCA_031772625.1 Pinus tabuliformis | reverse complement strand
AAAGCAGCTGTGACTCCAACTGTAATGGGGTTGAAATTGACCAAAGAAGACAGCAGTAAGGATTTTGATCCAAAATTGTACAAGAGCATAGTTGGCAGCCTTATGTACTTGACTGCAACTAGGCCGGACATTATGCACGTTGTGAGTTTAATTTCCAGATTTATGGAAAGACCGAAAGAGACTCATTGGCAGGCAGCCAAGAGGATTCTAAGGTATGTGAATGGAACGAAGGGGTTTGGTATTTTATACTCCTCTTCTGAAAGTTTCATGTTGACAGGTTACACTGACAGTGATTGGGCTGGAAGTGTTGATGATAGGAAAAGCACATCGGGATATGTGTTTCATATGGGATTGGGAGCCATCTCATGGGCTTCCGAGAAGCAACCAGTTGTGGCTTTGTCAACAGCAGAGGCAGAATATGTGGCAGCAACAGCAGCAGCATGCCAAGCAGTGTGGCTGAGAAAAGTTCTCAGAGATTTGTGTCATGAACAGGAAAATGGCACAACCATTTACTGCGACAATAGCTCGGCAATAACATTGTCTAAAAATTCTGTTTTTCATAAAAGAACAAAGCATATAGACACCAAATTCCACTTCATACGTGAATTGGTTAACAATGGTGAGATTGTTTTGCAGCACTGCAGAACAGAAGATCAGCTAGCTGATATCTTGACAAAACCATTGGCAAAGAAAAGCTTTGATCATTTCAGGAAATGCCTGGGTATGCAGAAAAAACCCAGCAGTTAAAATTAAAGGGGAGTGTTGGAATGTTAATTTCAAACTGCAGACTTTTTCTGCGATGCGATCGCAGATCGCATATCGCACTTTCCCTCGTCACCCTTCGCTGCATGCTTGTATTGTCTGCGATGCGATATTTGCGATGCGATCGCAGATCGCAGATCGCATGATTTAAAGGTTATAGAGGCGGTGGTACATCCTCTCTCTTCTTGCGATGCGATGGTGTGATAAGCCATGCATTAAATTCCAGCAAGATATTTTCAACCGTGTAATAAATGATATTTACTAGGGTTGGTAAATGTAGGTGAAATCTTAAATTTTACTATTTTTTATTTTCACGGAAGTAGGGAAAAGCAACACGTATTGTAAAAGATATTTTTGTGTTGTTAAATATAAAAGGAATGCAAGAGCAAGAGACGTGTAGAGAGTATTAGCCAAGAAGTTCTTTTTCTTCTTGCAACGCACAGGAGTGCTAAAGACATAATTTTCTGAGACAGTGGAATCAGATTCTGGAACTGAAGTTCCTGTTGTAAATCCCTCTGTGTCGAGGAAGACAAATTCTGTAACAGTTTTTTTTTATTATTTTATATGATTAAAGATCCTGTAGAAAACCAGAGCGTTGTTCTCTGTGTGTTATTTTATTTCTTTTTGTGTGTTTGAAATGAACAGAAATTTCCATCAGATTGGAATTAATACAAGGAGTTGCGCCATGATTTTCTTATTTTGTGTTTTAATTCTTCATTGATATGTTATTAATGTTTTGAAGGTTTTTGTTTCCTAAAACGAGAAACAAGCTAGTTTGCGAGGTCCCAACCAACCAAACTCATTTACCCTCTTTCTTTCATTATATTAAAGGTGTGTTAACTCAATTTATTTGCAAAAGCATGGTTTGAATGTTAATTTCATTCTTTCTTACGAATTTTGATTTATTTCATTAACATAGTCAAAGTGTGAACGAATCCGTTGTGTGAAATTTAAGTTGAATTACTTTACTCCCTGTAATTTCCTTTCCGGTTTGATTTTGCTTGGATCGTGCATTTAATATTATCCCTGCACTAATGCATGTAGGATTCTACACTCTAGTTTGCTAGTTTATTGACAACAAGTGTTTTATTCTTTTCCCTTTATATGATTTCTGCAAAGTAAGCATTCATCACCAGAAGGAAGCTTGCATTTCTAATATTAAAGGTTAAACTTCTCAAGATTAATGATGACTTGATGAGATAAGAAAAGAATGTTGTTGCAATATCTTAATTTATGACTGCACCTCAAGATTTAGGGAAAAGGATTAAAAGTAATCTGAAATATAATAGTGAAACATTTCAAGTTAGATTTGATTGCATGCAAAACACTTTGACTGAAGAAAGTTTGCTTTAACTTTTGAAGATTGTTTTCATCTTAAAAGTTTATTTCTATTTGTGAGATTTAGTTGATTAAAACATTGTTTTTTGTGTGCAAGTTATTTCAGATTCTACTTGCATTTGCAATTCTTTTTATAGTTAACATGTTCTTTTACTTTTCCCAAAAGTAAATTGGAATACTTGGTGTAGGAAGCTCTGTTCTAGTACAAGGACCAGTTTCTTGTTACAGGAACAGAGTGCTCCAAGCCTTGAGGCTTACAACCCCTACATGAAGGCATAAGTCTTCAATATAAGTGTAAAATATACTTCTCACATATGTTATGTACCTATACTAGTGCAAGCAGATTGCAAGAGTACAAGAACGACCGTTTAGTGTGAACGAAAATCATTTAGAAGGAAAATCATTTAGAAGGAAAGTCGTTTGAAGGGCCCACTTGTTAAAATGTCATCACGTATACTGAGGATAAACATAGAGTTTTACTTCAGTGATTAATATTGTTTACAATAGTGTGAAAGTTCCTTTACTTGATTTCTTCACAAATTCATTCTTTCACATTCCAGCACTAGAATTACTTTGGTGTTAGTTTCCTTTGAGATATTTCTGTTTGATTCTGCAAGATTTCAATTACGAAGTAGGAATAGAAATAGGAAGAAGAAAAGTTCATACCACTTCTAGAATTACCTATGCTTCGTCTCTAAGTTTACGAAACCCCTGGGTTGACAATTAACTATTGAAGGAGCTTGCTTAAGTGCAATTCCCACACCCAACATTTTAGCGTCATTGCCGGGGAGGCGATTTGAATTGGTAAGAATTTTCCATTTTTTCTACAATAGGGGAAAGTCTACTATTATTTTTTCTGCAGTGTGCTTCTATTGCTTGAAGGAATTTATAGGTGTTTAGTTACTTTGATTTGAAACATTTTATTGGAATTTTTTTTTGTCATTTTTCGAAATGAATGCCTAAAAGAGGTAGCGGTCTGAAGTCCACTAGGGTCCGAGGAAGTACTGATAAATCTGAAATGAAATCTCATATTGGGCCTTCTTTTGCAGGCAGAAAGTCAAGACAGACCCAGACTCATCACATAGGAATAGTCTACTTGGGCTCTGATAGCAGTGGTCCAAGTGTGACACAACCCACAAATGGGAAGAAGGGGACTATTAGAACCCATAGTCAGCCTTCTCATCCTGTTGAGAGCAGTTCGCTTGAAGGAGCAATGATGGAAGATCATGAAGACCATGCAGAAGGAATTGGTGAAAATCAGGTAAATGAGGAACAATCCACTTTTGGATTCCCAATTGCAAATCCTGATACACAAGTAAAAATGAAAAATATTCCATCATCAGCTCTTCTTAATTTCTATGGTAAGGTACATGATGACCCAGACTCTTTTTTATTTGAGTTTAATATTTTGTGTATAAGTTATGATTATTCGTCCGATTCTCAGAAGTTAAAGTTGTTTCTTGCAACTCTCAAGGACGCATCACTCTGCTAGTTCATCGGACTAGGAGGAAACACTATATATTTTTGGGAACAGATGAAGAGAGTGTTCTTGTCAAAATCTTAGGAATATTGTAAAACTAGAGATATTCAAGATGAATCCTTACTATTGTGCAAAATGATGATGAGACTCTAGAGGACTACATAGAGAGATTTATGTGCGTCCTCCAGAGGTCAAAGAAAAAATTTGATCTAAGTACCATTAGAACCTTGTTCGTACATGGGCTTACTAATGACACTAGGAATAATCTAAATCTGTTAGGACAAGGGGATATTGCTCAGAAATATTTGGATCAAATCCGTGACTTGTGCAGGATATGCTTGAGGAACCAATATAGATTTGGTAAAGGAATTCAGAATAGAAATGAGAAAACCAAATCTATTGATGCTATGATTATTGGATTAGATTACAAAATGGACAATATGAAAATTGAAATAATGAATAATGTTAGTAAATAAATAGACTTTGAAATTTCAGCAAAAACTTGTAAAGGAACAAGAGTCATTATCTATTTTTTGTCCAAAATGTAGAAAAAAGCATATTTTAAGAGAATGTCCTCTTGATATTAAAGGAACTAATAAATGTGCAATTTGTACAGAGAACCCTGCCACGGAAAAATGTCCCTCCATACCTAAGTTGAAAGCTGTATTTGAAGGAGGGTAACCTGAAGTCGAATCATTGCATGTAATGGGAGCACGAAGAAACTGTCCTCAGGTAAGTGTAGGTATGGCTCCTGAACTTCCACCACATTTTTTTGGTTATAATGCACATTCATATTCATACACTAACTCTGGTCACTCTCAACATTGGCAGCATGGGAACTGATATCATTATGGACAACCATCCCAATCTTGGCAACAAGGATGGAGAGGGTCAAACCATTCACACCATTCCTATCATGTAGCTATGCAGTCATACCCACCTACATATGCACCTTACCCAATGCCACAATCATCATTACCTCAGCTGAGTCAGCTAATGCCACCATTTCCTTTACATCCACAGTTTTGACCTCCTCAGCTGCCTGCCCAACCCTTACCCAACCGCTATAAAAAAGTGGTACAAATGATCCATTCTATGAACCTGCTTTCTTCATCTAGATATCAGTCCATGCCAGTTGGAGTCAATGATCTCCAATTGAGATCAGGGAAGATAGTAACCTCAGAAAATCAGATGCAACCTATGGTGATTATCGATGAGAAAGGTGAGGAGGAAACTCCTGATCATTTTGAAAAATATGTCACCATCCAGCCCATCCCCATACCCTTAGATCCTTCGCCATCTTCTTCCAACCGGCCTCCCTATATGGAGAGTTTAGTTGTGGAGAAGAATGACCCCATTCCTGAGTCTAGCCTGGCCTCCGAGCTTAGGAACATTTTCATAAAGGTACCTTTGTTCCAAGCTATCAAAGAGATCCCCATTTGCACACAAATCATTAGCGAACTCTGTCTCAAGAAGCCATGAAGGAGAAGATTGGAACCTCAAACTATTCAATTTGTTAGTAGAGTAACAGAGTTAATGACGAGATGTATGCACATGGAGAAATACGCTGACCCCGAAAACCCTATTGTCTCTGTTCAGATAGGTGATGTCCTTGTCTCTAATGTACTTATAGACTTGGCGGCAACCATTAATGTTATGACCAAGAAAACCATGGATCAGATTGGATTGGTCCATATTCATCCTAATCCCATTGTGCTTGAATTGGCACATAGATCTAAAATCAAGACGAAAGGGGCATCAGATGATGTGGTAGTTTCATTAGATTCTTGGAAATACCCTGCAGACTTCATTGTGCTTCAGCCAAAGAATCCTATGGGAGGACATCCCTTGATCTTGGGATGACCATGGCTTGCTACAGCCGATGCTTACATTGGATGTCGTTCTGGTGACATGTATATTTCCCATGGAGATTCTAGGAAGAAGGTCACCTTATATCCACCCTCTAGATCCATTCAGGAGCTCCAAGACACTTTTTGGTTAGACTAAAATAGTGAAAAGGATACTCATTCTGTTTCTTTGATACATCAGTATGCTAAGTCTTGACAGGATGGTGAGATTCAAGACTTCCTAAATAATCTAGAAACCGTGATTAATTTTGTGTCATTGAGTCAGATTTTTAGTTTAGATTTTTAGGAAAGTCATGAATCTCTACCTCGCTCACCACCATCTCTAGCAACACCTCTGTGTACTATTGATCTTCATACCACTCTTGCTGATATTTGTCTAGGAAAATCCTTGCATATCAGTTCAGACTTGGATTCATCCTAGCAAGAGTAGCGTGTGAATTTGTTGTCAAACCATCTCGATGCCTTTGCATGGGGCTATGTAGATATGAAATGTATCCCTCCTGAAACTTGTACCCATCATATCTATATTCAGGATGGAACCCGACCTGTCCGACAACCCAAAGGCGTATGAACCTAGCTCTAAGAGATGTTGTAAAGGAAGAATTGAAAAAAATCTTGGATGCTGATTTTATCTATCCTATTTCTGATAGCTAGTGGGTTTCTCCATTGGTATTAGTCCTGAAAAAAAATGGGAGATGGCGCAATTTCATTGACTACAGAGAATTGAACAAAGCCACTCTTAAGGATTACTTCCCCCTTCCTTTCATCGACTAGGTACTCGATACCCTTGCTGGTAAAAAGTACTTTTCATTTCTAGATGGCTTTAGTGGTTATAACCAGATATAGATTGCACCTAAGGATCAATACAAAACCACTTTTACATGTCCATGGGGTACATTTTCCTACTGAGTGCTCCCGTTTTGACTATGTAATGCCCTGGCTACCTTTGAAAGGGTAGTCTTGGCCATTTTTGCTCACCTTAAGTGTGTGGAAATCTATATGGATGACTTTTTTGTGTTTGGTGATTCATTTCAGGAAGCCCTAAAAAATATACAAAAAGTGCTTCTTCATTTCCAAGAAGCTCATCTTTCCTTGAGTGACAAAAAATACAGATTAATGTGCAAGGTGGGAGTGTTTCTTAGCCATCGTATTTTCGATAAAGGCATCTAGGTTGACCCTGCAAAAATAGAAATTAATTTGAGTCTTCCTGTACCTAAAACTCAAGGGGAAGTGAGAGATTTTCTAGGACATGCAGCTACTATAGGAGATTCATTTAGAATTTCTCAAGGATAGCTACCCCCCTTTTCTGACTTTTGGCTAAGGATAGTGAATCTTCATGGTCCACAGCTTCCCAATAGTCCTTTGAGACATTGAAGGAAAAACTAGTTCAGGCACCAGTTTTGAGAGGACCAAACTGGTCCCTACCATTTCATATTTCCTCTAATGCCTCAGATACTGATACTGGTGCAGTTTTAGGACAAGAAGAAGACAAAAAAATCCTACGCTATTTACTTCATTAGTAAAACCTTGTCACTCGCTGAACTAAATTATATGGTTACTTAAAAAGAGTTTTTAGCTATAATTTTTCCCATTAATAAATTCACACATTACATTACATGATATGAAGTCTTTGTGCATACTGACCATTCCGTAATAAAATATTTGATGAAAAACCATTAGCTAGTGTTAGAGTGACTAGGTGGTTATTATTGTTGTAGGAATTTAACATTACTATTATTGATAGACCAAGAAAATATAATGTAGTAATAGATTATCTTTCAAGATTAAATAATCCTGGTGAAGCAATTCCTGTTGATGATGATTTTCCTAACGAACATCTTTTTGTTGTGTCAACAAAATCCTCATGGTTAACTGACATAAAGAACTATTTAGTCACTGGCAAAACACCACCTCACTTATCTGCTCGTGAAAAGTGGAGTATCATACATAAAAGTCTTGCATATTCCTAGATTCAAGGAGACCTCTTTTACAATGGATCAGATCTTATTATCCGTATATGTGTAATAAAGGAAAAAGTGTTTGATATCTTAAAATCTACCCATGACAAACCTTGCAGAGGTCACTTTGCTGATAAGCGGATTGCATACAAAGTGTTACGAGCTGGCTAATTTTGGCCCTCTTTATTTAAGGATGCCAAACAATATGTCAAGCGATGTGACAGTTGTCAATGAATTGGCCAACCTAATCAAATCAATTAAATTCCTTTATGTCCTTAGGTTATGATTGAGCCTTTTGAAAAGTGGGCCATTAATTTTTTAGCACCAATAAATCCAACATCATTAAATAAAAAGCATATTTTGGTTTGTACATATTTCATTACAAAATAGGTAGAAGTTAAAGATGTTTCTTTTGCTACTGAAAAAGTTGTTGTTGATTCTTTTTTTACTCAAATCTTTACTATATTTGGTGTGCCTAGAGAAATTGTTTTTGAAAATGGACTGCAATTTATTTCTAATCTGGTACAGGGTATGATAGAGCAGTACAAAATACAGCATAGGAAATCTACATTGTATCACCTGCAAGATGGTCAGGTGGAGTCCACAAACAAGTTGATTGAGGCCATCCTCACAAAGGTGGTAAATATCCACAGAAAGGATTGAGCTGACAAATTATCAAAAGCATTGTGGGCATATCGAACCACTTGGAGGAACAACACGAGACACACACCATATGAGCTGGTGTACGGGAAACAAGTCCTCTTGCCGATAGAATTCCAGATCAAGACTTTCAGGACTGCAGTCCAATCGGATCTAGATCTCTCTGAAGCACAACAACAACATCTTCTACGGTTGAATGAGTTAGATGAATTTCAAAGGGATGATATTTAGTAGAACATATTGGGTCAACAACATCGCAAGAAGTGGCATGACAAGTCTATCTGGAAGGAGTAGTTCCAAGGCGATTGGGTACGCCTTTACTATTCTAGATTTGAATATTTTGAAGGGAAATTCCATACAAGTTGGATGGGACCTTATGAGCTTGTCAAAATGTTTGAGAATGGAGCGGTAGAAATTAAAACTATTGATCGAAAAAAATTTGTGTTCCCGGTAAATGGGCATAGATTGAAGGTGTATTTTCAGCCCCTTACTAAAGGAAATTTTATGCAGAAAGTCCAACAAAAATCTAAAAAGGAGTTGGTAGGTGGCAACACCAACCTGTTGAATATCTGATTCTTTCTTTTCCTCATATAATAAAATAAGAAATTAAAATATATATATATATATATATATATATATATATATATATATAGAGAGAGAGAGAGAGAGAGAGAGAGATATAAAAGAGAAAAATGAAAAATATATATACATATGTATGTATGTATATATATATCTATATATATATATATATATATATATATATATATATATATATATATATATATATATATATATATATATATATATATATATATATATATATATATACATATCTAGATATATATATACATACATACATATATACATGTATATATATATATATATATATATATATATATATATATATATATATATATATATATATATATATATATATATATATATATATACACATATATATATATATATATATATATATATATATATATATATATATATATCTATGAAAATTAGTTGACTGACATGATTGCAGAAGGATCAACCTGAAAACCATTATGCTCGCAGGAAGATCAAAATTTCAATAAAAAGGGAATGTTACTTGATTTTTAGATATTCTAGTTATCATCAAGAAGAAGCAAGTTCAAGGAACCCAACCCTTACCCAAGTTTGGGGTAACTAGCATGGAAATTTTTATCCAAGTAAACACTTAATTCCCACTGCATTTACTTTTTCCGGCACCAGTGCAGGCAGATCTTGAAGATAAAATTATGCCTTTCTTCTATTTTCTCGTTTCATAATTCCTGCTATTTTTCTTTTCTTAATCCCATAATGAATCACCCTCCTTTTTCTTCTAAAAAAATTATCCCTATCCGATTTCGTAAAATCCCTCTTTTCCCCCTTGAATTTTTTTCCACATCCCATTTTCGTTTATCCCCCTTGGTAGTATTCTTCTTGGAATCGTTGTTATGATATTTCTTCCCATTCTAAAAAATACCCCATCCCACTTCTTTGTTTCCTCATGGATGGACTGCAAGATCCGATGTAGACAGATCAGAAGGCATGCTCATGAAACACCAAAGAATGGCGAATAAGACTTCTCTTGTATATTCAGGCAAATTTTTTTAGTCCAGCCAAAGAACTGAGTTCTATTAGAATTTTTGTATCCCCTCTTTCTTCGATGCTATAGAAATCCCTAGTGCAGGAATGCGCATGATCGGTGTAGGCAGGTTCAGTGCAAGCACATTACAGTGCAAGCAGGTTCAGTGCAAGCACGTTGCAGTGCAAGAAGGTTCAGTCCAAGCACGATTAGTGCAAGTAGGCGCCCGACTATGACAACACAGTAGAAAGGTGGTTAATGCAGTACATGAGCACTTGATGCAGAACACTTGATGAAATTTACTTTTTATTTCTGCAGATGAATGACTACCACAGTGATAGATCATAGCATTGTATTATTTAAATTTTGGTTAAGACTTTGCTTTATCATTTACTAATTTAGGGAGAAATCATTTAGAGTGCAAGATATTTTAGTTTATGAGGTCTAATCTTTTTAATGAGTTCCAAAGTACCTGAAATCCCATACATACCTCCCTTTGAAAAGATCCTCCATCACTTGTTTATGTTAGCATTACCTCATAATCTGATACCCCATGACTGTTACATCGTTGCCGTAAGCCTCCACCAATTATCATTGTCTGCTCGTAGCGGATTGATACATGTGTGAATCTGTCCCAAAGGGTTGATTTTAATGATTGAATGTGATTGAATGGAAGGTATCAACAAGACGGTGGAACGGCTGGATATCCATCATAAAATTATCAGTAGCCCCTTTGCACTCTGTAGTGTGAAACCTTCCTAAGGTTGTGACAGTGACGCAGGCAGGGCGTGCAATACCTAGGATCTTTAACATTTCATGCATATAAGAATGCATCTCAGCTTCTTTCCCAAATCAAAACTTCAATAGTTGGAAAATTCACAAAATACCATTCCTCAGTAACAACTTATCTTGCCAGCGTTATTCAAACTGATTCCATTTGATTTAAACATACCTGTGTTATCATGCACTGTCCATCCTTATGCTTTTAACACTGTCATTAACCTCAACATTGATCCATACAATCACTTCATTCAGGATTTGATCCATAACCTTACTGCGCCCTTCAATCTTTAACAATTGGTTAGCTAGCCAATTCACACAAATCACTGGATTAACTCCAGGAGCGCTTTACACAAATCCATGATGCACCCTTTACCAAGCTCAAATCTAAACAATAGAATCCTAATTTCATACCTGTTTATCCACCAATAACACAGGTTCTTTGTAATACCAATTCACCCTCTGTAGTTGATGTGGAACTATAATCTCAAATTCCAGCATTTGATCTCAAATCTTCCGATGCTAAGGCAGTACATTCAGACATAAGATTGATCACATCTACAGGGAATTCAATGAGGAAGCGGATCGACTATCTAAAGAAGGCCTGCAGCAAGCTGTGGGCTCTTGGAGAGTAACTGAACAGGACCATGATCAGATCCGTGTGTCGGATCTCCCTCCAAACATATAACTTTTCTTTTTTGCCTTTCCATTTATATGCACTGGTTTATCTGGGTTATTTAGATAATGGTGGCATATGTCAAACAATGTTTTTACACTCTTTTCTGTTAAGCTCTGGTTTAAAGAGCGGACTGTGATACGGTAACATATATGGTTTTTTCCTGGGCTGTTTTCCTCATGAGAGGAGGCCCAGGCGGTACTGTGGTTTTTTAGCTGTTTTCTTGGATGTGGCTGGTAAAGCCGAGTACAGAAGATGCTGTTAGTGCTCTGTAGGGGCGCTGATGATCATATCAGAGGAGTTTTGGCTCCTAAACAGGCAGTTTTTTACAAAATGTTAACTCATAAGCATTGTAACTTTTTTATTACTTATAAAAAAGTTCGTTTTTTCCTTGGAAAAAAAAAACATTCAGACATAAGAAGTCGATGTTTAAAATCGATTTCACTTAAGAGTTAATCATAACTCTCTCTACTCTGAATTAACTTCATAGACTACAATTTCTTTGCTGTATTCCAAGACCAACAGCCCTTCCCTGCAATTACAATCAACTAATACACAGAGTTTAGTTCTGCGCTTCATACGCTCTGCATTTTAAACTACTCTTCAGTCGACTTTCTGTAAGATATACACATACAACTCTGCGTTGGATTTAAACAAATTCATCCGACCACTTTTCACCAATCAGGAACGTAGATTTGCAGATCCTGAACCTGCAATTTGAATTCAAACACGATTTTACACACAACATCTCAATCAAAATTCCATTAAACAATTCTGCCTTCCTGAAGTCGAATTTCCAAGTCCAATTGAGCTCCGTTTGAACATCTACGTCTTGTACACAACCCGATCACTCAATAACTTTGAACACAAATCGATACATTCAGCGCTAAGATCTTCAATCATGGGGATCGATTCACAATGAATCTGGCATTTATTAAGAGAATTTATCCAACAGACTTAACCGGTTTCTGCATTTAACAATTATAATATCGATCCATTTAACAGAACAATGCTTTCAACTCAATGTAACAAAATACAATCCTGAAAGCTGTATTCATTCTGAAAACTATGTTCTTATACTGGACTGAGTTAAAAGTCTGCGCCCTTCATACAATCACACCATAATCCATTCAGATCTAAAATCCAGCTAATCGATTGTAACATTCTAGCAAACAAATGTTTGACCTTTATTAATCAAATCTTCGATCTATCAACCAATTCACAATATTCTACGGGTTTATAACTATGATACCAGATATCTAATATCTGAAAATCTATTTCAGTGTTTCCTTTGAAGGTTCATCAACTAATATTAGTAATCCTTGCCTACAATGTTCCCATATTACAATTTATTCATGCACCCACCATTATCATTCAACAGGGATTAATGCACTAATTAACCAGCAAATACCAGCAAATTCCCTCTTAACACAGTAATTGACCCATACATGAATTGTCCAAATTAAGGCGCATAACTCAAAATCACTCTTTCATAAAAATGAACATACAAACTTATTTTCTTGGCCAAATATTCAATGTTCTTGGCCCTTACAAATTGCTAGAGGCTTACAGCCTTGGCTGGTCAAGCCTTCTCTCAATCACTCTTACCCTCACTCACTATTTTATTCTACCTGATCTATTCATTAATCTATACAAATTGAATTGAACCAATTTAGGCTCAAATCCCTTTAATCACTCAACAAAGTCCTCAAATATCTCAACACCCCTATAATCTAGATTTTATCCCTAAAATATTGAAACTAAATCTAACTTAGGCTCCATCATTAATTCTTGATTATCTCAAGGCTAATTCCTCTCATGTTTTCAGTTGTTTGGAAACATTTACAAATCCTTTCAAAATCTCATAAATATTTTCATAAAATTAATAATTTCTCAAAAACATGAGACCCCTTAGTTTTAATAAATACAAAGTATTTTTCCTAGTCTATGCTCCTGCATCAGACTCCCAAGGTAGAAAATGATCATGATCTTCAGATAATGCGTTTTAAATCTTTGTCCGCATGGATCCCACATTTTGTTTTGCAAGTTATCATCAAATTTTGCTGTCATATGTTGCTTTTCTCTAGGTCTCCATATCTTATGATGTCTTACTCCACTAGCTGCACTTTCACAATCTGTCTCTGTCTTCATTTTGTTGTTGATGCTTCTTCTCTTTCTTGTTGATGTCTTCCTCTGAGACACTTTCAACATGATTCGTCTGATTAATTCAATTTCTTTGTCCAATAAATCTTCAAACTGTTGATTTTTTGCTGCCTGCTGAGCTAAGATGGCTTTCTCCGTTCTTATTCCTATGCTTGTTTCTGTCCTTACCTTCTCATTTCTTACTTCCACCCAATCATCCATGCCCTCTTTTCTTCTACAACGGAAAACTTCTTCCTTTCCTTCTCCTATCGGCAACTTACTGGACTGGTACATTGTGTACTCCTTTCTGCTATCTTCATCTCTATGCATCTGCAACTCCCAATTCTGAAATTGAGATTCCTTCTGCAGTGAATTCCGATCATTTAACATCCTTTCTAGCAACATAACGTCCTCATCCCATGGATTAGACATTTCCACAGAATTCTCGTCTTTCTCCTTCATTTGACTACTCAACTGAGTCAAATGTCCTTCAGCACCTGCGATAATACCTGCATTCACAAAACACTTGTTAAAACAAAAATCATAAGACATCAGTGCCTTACTTCCCTCTTCCAACACCTCAGTATGTTGTTCTGAATTCTCCATCTCAATCAACACATCAGTATGTTGATTCTCTATGCCCAAAGAATTCTCTAAAGAATTCTCAAGACTATCAACTAGTCTTCCTCTCATACCATCTGTTTCCATGATGCCTTTCTCCTCTTGTTCACTGTAATGAACTCTTTCTTCTACATTCTCCCTGTCATAATCTGGATTATCCAACAAGTATTCCAACAATGCAATTTCTCTGTTGCATTGTTGAAGCATTCCATCATCACTTATAGTCCCTGCATTCACACACAAACTTTCAGTTTGAAAATCACAAAGTTCAACAGTCTCAACTATTGCTTCACTTATCTGTGCTACAGACTGATCCACTTATTCTGCATCCATAAGAACTTCCTCTTGTGCTGTAACAGTTTCACAAGATTGCACATCCTCCTCAGTAAAACCTGTAATCACATCACAATTGTCAGCTACAAAAATACACGGTTTTACATTATCCAGCTGATCTGGATTTACCCAATAACTCAAGAAATCATCAATGATCTTCTCCTCTGTTTCACCAATGGAAACCCCCTCTTCCAACTCAGCTGCTCTGAGTTCTTCCCGTCTCCACTGTACATCCATCATCTGCTCGAGCTTCCTCAGCTCTTCTGTTAACTGCATGTTTATCTATCGATCTCTTTTCTGCTGTAGCCTCTGCCACTTCACTCTCTTCCTCATCAGCAAACCATGTCTCTGGTATTTCACATTTTCTCGTAACAACTCCATCAATAACTCAAGATGAACTGCTATCTCAACTTTCTCTTTCTCATACTCTTCCTGAGTCAATCGCTTTCTTACGCCATTCGCCTTGGCATATTTCTTCTATTTTCTATTGTGGCCTCTTTCTGAACCTCCGCTTTCTCCTTTATGACTTTTAGTATTCATCTCCTTCTCCATGAGTTGCTCACCCATGAGTTGCATCAAGCCTCTACAACAGAAAAATCTCTTGTTGCCACTTACCTCACCAATCCTTCCCTCTGGATCTGGTCTTTTGGTAATCATCGGTCCTCTGCTGGAACCTTTCGAGCATTTCTCCACTGCTCCTTCAGGCTTCTCTCATCTGCAACTTCCAAGAAAACACTTGTCCTTTTCATTCAACCTCTGTTGAATCTTTAGGTTCTACCACATTCACCTAGAATCCCTTGCTGGAGTCCTTCATCACTGCACTCCAGCTGTGATCTGCTTCTTCCTGCTGAGATTTCTTCACTATGCCAGTAAATCAAATTTTGCAAATAGTCTTCAAGCCAGAGTTAAATATCAACTACAACTCCCCTTCAAAATCCTATTGATCTCGCTTCATCTTCCACCTCTACGGCATCTCTGTGCTGCAACATTCATCAGTCTCAAAATCTGATCTTAACACATGCAATTAATAAAAAAAAACGTCATCCTTCAAACAGAGCTATTCCGGCTCTGATACCAAAAATGGCGCAAGCAGGGCCTGCAATACCCAGGATCTTTAACATTTCGTGCATATAAGAATCCATCTCAACTTTTTTCCCAAACCAAAACTTCAATAATTGGCAAATTCACACAATATCATTCCTTAGTAACAACTGATCTTCTCAGCGCTATTCAAACTAATTCCATTCGATTTAAGCATACCTGTGTTATCAAGCGTTGTACATCCTTAACACTGTCATTAACCTCAACGCTAATCCATACAATCACTTCATTCAGGATTCGATCCATAACTTTACTGCGCCCTTCAATCTTTAACAATTGGTTAGCCATCCAATTCACACAAATCACTGGATTAACTCCAGGAGTGCTTTACACAAATCCATGATGCACCCTTTACCAAGCTCAAATCTAAACAATAGAATCCAAATTTCATACCTGTTTATCCACCAATAACATATGTTCTTTGTAATACCAATTCACCCTCTGTAGTTGCTATTGAACTATAATCTCAAATGCCAGCATTTGATCTCAAATCTTCCGGCACTAACATAGTACATTCAGACATAAGAAGTCGATGTTTAAAATCGATTTCACTCAAGAGTTAATCATAACTCTCTCAGCTCCGAATTAACTTCATAGACTCCAATTTCTTTGTTGTAACTTGTATTCCAAGACCAACAACCCTTCCCTGCAATTACAATCAACTAATACATAGAGTTTAGTTCTGCGCTTCATAAGCTCTGTGTTTTAAACTACTCTTCAGTCGACTTTCTGCAAGATATACACATACAAATCTGTGTTGGATTTAAACAAATTCATCCGATCGCTTTTCACCAATCAGGAACGTAGATTTGCAGATCCTGAACCTACAATTTGAATTCAACCATGATTTTACACACTATAGCTCAATCAAAATTCCATTAAACAATTCCGCCTTCCTGAAGTCGAATTTCCAAGTCTAATTGAGCTCCGTTCGAACATATAGGTCTTGTACACAACCCGATCACTCAATAACTTTGAACACAAATCGATACATTCAGTGCTAAAATCTTCAATCATGGGGATCAATTCACAATGAATCTGGCATTTAATAAGAGAATTTATCCAACAGACTTAACCGATTTCTGCATTTAACAATTATAATATCGATCCATTTAACAGAACAACGCTTTCAACTCAATGTAACAAAATACAATCCTGAAAGCTGTATTCATTCTGAAAACTACGTTCTTATACTGGACTGAGTTAAAAGTCTGCGCCCTTCATACAATCACACCATAATCCATTCAGATCTAAAATCCAGCTAATCGATTGTAACATTCTAGCAAACAGATGTTTGACCTTTATTAATCAAATCTTCGATCTATCACCCAATTCACAATATTCTACGGGTTTATAACTGTGATACCAGATATCCAATATCTGAAAATCGATTTCAGTGTTTCCTTTGAAGGTTCATCAACTAATATTGGTAATCCTTGCCTACAATGTTCCCATATTACAATTTATTCATGCACCCACCATTATCATTCCACAGGGATTAATGCACTAATTAACCAGCAAATACCAGCAAATTCACTCTTAACACAGTAATTGACCCATACATGAATTGTCCAAATTAAGGCGCATAACTCAAAATCACTCTTTCATAAAAATGAACATACTTACAAACTTATTTTCTTGGCCAAATATTCAATGTTCTCGGCCCTTACAAATTGCCAGAGGCTTACAGCCTTGGCTGTTCAAGCCTACTCTCAATCACTCTTACCCTCACTCACTATTATATTCTACCTGATCTATTCATTAATCTATACAAATTGAATTGAACCAATTTAGGCTCAAATCCCTTTAATCACTCAACAAAGTCCTCAAATATCTCAACACCCCTATAATCTAGATTTTATCCCTAAAATATTGAAACTAAATCTAACTTAGGCTCCATCATTAATTCTTAATTATCTCAAGGCTAATTCCTCTCATGTTTTCAGTTGTTTGGAAACATTTACAAATCCTCTCAAAATCTCATAAATATTTACATAAAATTAATAATTTCTCAAAAACATGAGACCCCTTAGTTTTAATAAATACAAAGTATTTTTCCTAGTCTATGCTCCTGCATCAGACAGAGAATTGAGGTGGATTCAAACAAATATGGTGCCCGTGAGACATGAACCATCATCTGTGAAGGAGATAAAATAGATGGTCGAATATTGAAGTAGTCTTGCAATATTGCAAGAATCAGGATTTCTCCCATTTTTGTAGAAATTCATCGAGTTCAATACGGCCATGGCTTTTGAATTTGCAAAGACATTCGAGGAAGGATGATCTAAGGTAGGCTCACTGGAATTTGAGGTCACGGAAGAATCTATAGCGTGAGCTACATGCTTGCCAATTGCTGGGGAAAAATGGTTCAAAATGGAGAGGATCAAAAAGAAAAGATGGTGCCGATTTGTGGTCGGCCGAAAACTCAAAGTCGGCTAGAAGAAAGTGCTTCCGTAGAGTGCCATGCTTGGAAAATGGTGAGATCTCTTGTACATATTACAAAAGTTTCTAACTTGTGAGGGACGTTACACATTAACATTTGTGTATAATATCTGGTTTTGCATCAGGGAAACGCATCAATTTCCCTTATTACCTGCTGTAAAATTTAGAGAAAATGGCGAAAGGACTGCAGAACAGGCGTGGGAGCCAGGTTGTAGATAAATTGTATCATCACGAGCTCATCGCAATCCTAGTTAAGAAAAAGATTTAGGATAAGTAAATAACAGGCATTCTTAAAAGAATTTCAGGAAAGAAGTATAGGGGAGTTAGCTAGAAAGAGTGCAAGCAAGAAGAGAAAAGCCAAGGCTCTGTGCCATGCCAAGACAAAAAACAAGGACAAATGTGTGCAAGCAAAGGATAAATCTGTTGAAGAACTCCATCCTCAACAAAAAGAAGAATGACCAGGGCCTCGACGAATAAAAGGATTGTCTCTTCGGGGATAAGTCGCGCTCAGTCAAGCTCCCCGATTTTGATTGACGATTCACCCCAGGCTTCACCTAGAGATCACAGCCTCTCAGTTCTTGCAGATGCAGTAGCTCATACTGTGGTGAATGAAGAAAATGCAGAGAAGGAGGACAACATACCCTTGTCAGCCTTCCATCATAAGTTGAAGAACAAAATAATGACACCAAGTGCAAGTAGAGACCTGGCATAGGATCAGGTAGATGACGAGGCGCAACACATATAAACCCTCGACAATTTTGATGAACAGGGTATTGAATCCCTTGATGAGGTGAATGAAAAGGGTACTAAAATCCCTAATGAATTGAATGAATAGGGTACTAAAATCCCTGATGAATTGAATGTATAGGGTACTGAAACCCCTAATGAGTTAGATGCGTAGGGGACTGAAACCCTTAGTGACAAGGAAGCTCCTGGCACATAAACCCTTGGTGATATTATGATGCAAACGCTGCATGGCCAAAATGAGTTTGACCTTGGAAATGATGGTACATGTTTTGAATCAGTTGCAGAAAAAGGGCTTGAACCAGATGAGCTAGAAATGGAGACCTCTACCCTCTATCTAAATAACCAGATAGTAGAGCCCGAACAACAAATTCACGACTTGGAGGCATTAAACCAGGTCATGAAGGAGTCGACCTGGTAGAATCAAGGCAAGATAGATTTGGCAGAAGAGGTCAAAGAACAAAAATGTCAAGTGAAGGTATGGAATTTTCTGGCTTCTAAATGCTACAAGCGCCTCAAGAAGGTGACCAAACAACTTAAGAAAGCCCGAGGCAAGAAGACAAAGATAGTGAAAGCAAGGATCGATATCCAAGTTCAGGATTGAAAGATGGCTCCCTATGTTGAAGACTTTGCATCGGGTAAAGGTTGTGTGAGGACACACAAAAGCTTAGGGATGGGAGGATGTTGGTAGGCTGAAATGATCTATTTCTAGCCCCTTCTTATTTACAAAAACACAATCATTAACCTTTGTTTATCTTCATAAACATCCTCATTCCTGCACTAGTCCAAGAATACTATCTATTCATACATAAACTTCATATTTATTCTTTAAGGTTTATTAGATTCTTAATTAATCTTTTTAAATAGATTTCTTGCCTTTAATATTTCTTGTAACTTATGTTTACTTTCCTAAAGTATTTGATAAGCTAAAGTATTAATCATTATACTAGCTTGAATAATGCATGTAGATTCCTACATGGTCGGCTACTATCTGTTCTGTTCTCTCCGTAATAGCCCGATCACTTCACATGGGCATCTTGGTCCACATTGTCCAGTTCGGTTGCGGTCATTCGGAGTTGAAATCAAAGTGGAGGATAGTCAGGGATATGGCTAAGGATCAGGTCTACAGCCAACGAATAGTTCGCACCTTATTATAGCCACTGGCTTAATTTTGTAATTTTGTTTGTTATTTCATTTTAGCCAAAAGGCTTGATTTGGAATGACTGTGTAATTTTTGGTTACGGCCACAGGCCGAAGGGTTGTATAAAATATAGCTTTCAGATAGAACTAGGTTAGAAAGCGATAGCGATAGCAGTACAGTTGTAATTTCTGGTTAATTTGTAATCTCGTTGTCGCCCTCGTTCTGGGCTGGACTTGAACTCAAATGTATATTTGCTGATTGGAATTAATACAAGGAGCTGCACCATGATTTTCTCATTCTGCATTTTAATTCTTCATTGATATGTTATTAACATGCTGAAGGTTTTCATTTCCTAAAACAGGAAACTAACTGGTTGGCTAGGGCCCATCCAACCTAGCTCATTTACCCTCTTGCTTTCATTATCTTAAAGGTGTGTTAACTCTATTTATTTGCATAATCGTGGTTTGAATCTTAATTTCGTTCTTGCTTATGAATTTTGATTTATTTCATTAACACAATCAAAGTGTGAAATTTAAGTTGAATTACTTTACTCCCTGTAATTTCCTTTCTGGTTTTCATTCGCTTGGATCATGTAGTTAAGATCATCCCTGCACGAGTGCATGTAGGATACTGCACTCTGGTTTGCTAGTTTATTTACAACAAGTGTTTTATTCTTTTCCCTTTATATGATTTCTGCAAAGTAAGCATTCATCATCAAAAGTAAGCATTTCTAATATTAAAGGTTAAACTTCTCAAGCTTAAGGATGACTAAATGAGATAAGAAAAGAAATTTGTTGCAATATCTTAATTTATGATTGAACTTCATGATTTAAGGAAAAGGATTAAAAGTAATCTAAAATATTATAGTGAACTGTTTCTAGTTAGATTTGATTGCACGCAAAACCCTTTGACTGAAGAAATTCTTCTTTATCTTTTGAAGATTGTTTTCATCTTAAAAGTTTATTTCTATTCACAATATTTAGTTGATTAAAGAATTCTTTTTCGTGTGCAAGTTATTTCAGATTCTTCTCGCATTTACAATTCGTTTTATAGTTAACATACTCTTTTATTTTTCAAAAACGTAAAATGGAATACTTGGTGTAGGAAGCCCTATTCTGGTACAAGGACCAGTGTTCTGTTACAGGAACAAAGTGCTCTAAGCCTTGAGGCTTAGAGACCCTACATGAAGACATAAGTCTTTAGTATAAGTGTAAAATATACTTCTCACATGCATTTTGTACTTGTACTAGTGCAAGCAAATTGCAAGAGTACAGGAACAACCGCTTAGTGTGAAGGAAAATAATTTAGAAGGAAGATATTTCCAAGGGCCCACTTGTTAAACTGCCATCACTTATACTGATGATGAACATAGAGTTTTACTTTAGTAGTTAAGACTGTTTACAGTAGTGTGAAAGTTCCTTTATTTGATTTCTCCACAAATTCATTCTTTCACATTCCATCACTAGAATTACTTTGGTGTCAGTTTCCTTTGATATGTTTTTGTTTGATTCTGCAATATTTCAATTGAGAAGTAGGAATAAAAATAGGAAAATTTCATACCACTTCTGGCATTACCTATGCTTCGTCTCTAAGTTTACAAAACCCCCAAGTTTAAAATTAAGTGTTGAAGGAGCTTGCTTAAGTGCAATTTCTACACCCAACAACATTTTTTTGTAATATTGTTGTAATACTTTCAGCTTGAAGATAATTGAAGGGTTTTGGTTTTTATTTATGACAAGATTGTGTACATGTGAGTGTTTCTAGTAATTTTATAATTTTCTTCTACATATATTTGAGGTAGTATAGATTTTTTGGAAAGGCTAGGTTGAGTATCAACCTCCCTGACATCCTTTTGCAAAGCTATGTCTTATACCAAGTAAAAGATTAAACAATTTGTTTAATTGGTCACCCAAAAATAAATAAATTGTTGTTTCTATGTTATCCATAGATGTATTGATATTCACTATAGAGGTTATTCTATACATGTCTTCCCACCATAGATGATTGGATATTTAGGGAGGATGTTTGATCTTCTAAGTTATTCTTAATTACTCTTTCAAAGAACTTATAAGGATTTTTTATTATTTATATGGAACATAGACACTTTGATTGGACTTAAGTAGTAAGCATTATAAGTAAAAAGAAGTACTTTTAACTTTGGGTCTTCCACTCCATACTGTTGGCATTATGATTCAAGTGTTGTCCTTGATGGCAACTCACTCAGAGGTTGGTACAGTTGCTCAGAGGTTGGTACAGGTGATGGCACTTAATCAGAAGACAGATCTTAGTACAGCAGGCCAAGAAAGTTCATACACGCAGGTTCATTAAGCCCAAGTCGCGTGTACACGCAGGTTGGCTTCAGTAAAAGAGCGTGTATGTGAAAACGTACCTTTGGTCCATGGCGGTTAGTCCTTGGAAGTTGTGCCTATGGTTTTGGACCATGGCGTCTCGACGGACGTGTTGATCCCTAGTTTTGAAGTTGATGGTATTGTGTTACTATGGTTTTGGACCGTGGTATTGTAAAGGGCCTAAGGCTATATAAGGAGAAGATCATTAGGCAAATGAATGCAGGCAAGGTGCAAGAGTGTGTGTGAGTGATGAAGATCTGAGGAAGTGTGAGATCCAAGTGCTGGTTATGGGTTGGTGATCTGAACCAAGGTTTCACTCATGTGGAGGATGATGAATGATGGAACGAGATCTCAAGGCTTGGAATGATTATCTTCATATGGTTTGACTGTGGATAGATCAGATCTACTGACGCATGTTTATTATTATGATCTGGGTATGTTTTGATGTCTGATATAGCTGCAGAGTTATAAGTTAGAATTTGCAGATCTGTACGCGGGTTGGCTTTGGTAAAAGAGCGTATACACGCAGGTTGGGTTCATCCAAGTAGCGTATACAATGTGAAGTATGATATTTGAAGATGAAGTTGGATCTGGTTGTTGTTATGTTGTCTGGTTGTTGTTGACAGGGTTACAGTGATTCAGAATTGGGTGTTTCAGTGATTGATGATGCAGGTTGTTCTACAATGGTGATTGTTTCATGGATCCAGTATGAAAATGTATGAAACGTGGTCCCGGGAAGATCGTAGGCCGGCACCTACGTACTGGTAAACATATCAGCCAGTACAAGAGCCAAGGGGGGTTGTAGCTCCCTTCCAGGAGCAGCTGGAAAACGAGTGAAGGTTGTAGCCTTCTGTAGGGTTGGCACCTACGTACTAGTAAATGGATCGGCTAGTACAAGAGCTATGAGGGTTGTAGCCCTCTGCAGGTTGCAGCCTGCGTGCTGGTAAATGACTGCACCAGTGCATTGTAAAAGAAGTTTCTTATTAAAGAAGAAAGAGACGAATTGTAGCAGGTGGTTTTCACCCACATTGGGTTTCCACCTTATATCATGGTGTTCATGTGTGTGGCTCTTGTGTGATGTTCTGTTCTGTTATTCTGCACCTGTTTACTGTTAATATGCTTAATAATGATCTGATGCATTTACTGAAGATTAAGATAACTGAATTATAAGATCTCTAGATATACGCGAGTTTCATTAGACACAGTGGCGTGTACACGCGGGTTCACTTAATTGAAGTGGCATATATGTTTCTGAGTATGAAATAGAAAAAGTTTGATTGATCTGATAATACTGATTCACCCCCCCTCTCAGTATTATTTCCAACAATTGGTATCAGAGCAGGTCCTTCAGAGAAGCTTGATCGCTTGAAGGAGATTCGTAGAACAATGGGGAAGAAAGCACGTCAGAAGAAGAAGGCAGCTCAAAGGAACAATGACAACCTGCCGTTGAATTCAGATCCTGAATCACCTCAGAATGAAGATGGACAAACAAATGAAGCATCAGATCAAACCATAGATCAGCAAGATCTACCTAGCAAAAAGGAGAATGCCCTCAAAGAAGAAATCATCAAATTAGAAGATCTGTTGGAATGTGCCTCCAGAACTCGACAAATGCTGCTAGCACTGAATAAAGAGCAAGAAAACGAGATCCTCAAACTAAGGCATCAGTTGGATGAAGGAAGGAAAGCTGAAGAGACCTTGAAGAAGCAATGTCTAGACAAAGAAGAACAACATCAAGTTGAGGTAAATATCTTGAAAAGTAAATTAGAAGAAAAGGATAAACTATTACGATTTCAAGATAGTACTAAGATCTTGGATGATATTCTTAGTAGTCAAAGGTCCCCTGCTATCAAAACTGGTCTTGGTTTTCATGAGTCTATTGAAGGTGAATCTGTTTCACAAAGTAAGACAAGAATCTCTAATGCAAAATCTGAAAGGCTCTACAAGGAGATGAAAGGTCAACCTCATCAACAATCAAGGAAAGAGACTCCTCAAAGAAAATCTTTTACTCCTCCCATGAATAATGTTGAATGTTATGTATGTCATAATCTTGGACATGTTGCAGCCATATGTAGAAGAAGAAGGTTTCAAGACCATCATGCAGAAAGATCATCACATTCAAGGTACTTTAATGGATATTGCTTTTCTTGCAATATATTTGGCCACAAAGCTGCTGATTGCTATAAGAAGAATATGAAACATGTAAGATGCTATGCATGTAACAAGTTTGGACATAAAGCAAGAGATTGCAGGAACAAAGCTCATGATAAGAAGAAATCATCAACATGCTTGAAGATATGGAAGAAGAAGGAAGTTCAGCCAGAAAGATGTGGCACAGCACAGGGTACTCAGCACAGCACAGACATAACAGACTCAAGGGGAGCTGAAGATGTAAAACTTCAGTGTTCTAATTATCATACGCAAGTTTCATGAAGTAAAGCCGCGTATATACGCGAGTTTCACACTGAAAAGTCGCGTATATGTCAGTTTGTGAAAAAGCAGTGGGGACAGACTCAGAAAAGGGGTCTGATATGATCCAGTCCAGTATATGCTCTATTGGTTAACAGTTACAGTCTGCTGAGGATGTTTGGAAATGTTTTGATACTTGTAAGATGCTAGAAGTGTTTAATCCTAACTTGATGATGAGATCTTGATGCTTATTACTGATGTATGCATGATCAGATCTAACTACAGATGGCACAGGCTCAGGGGGAGCATATACTTCAAATAATGCATTGTTGGCATTATGGTTAGAAGTTGTTGATAAAGTCTATGAAGCTACATCTTGTTGTTTGATTAAAGGAATGGCATTGCAGGCTGATGGTACAGATCATATATGATGAATGATAGTCATGGTCTTGAATGAATTGCTGGTCTTAGAACTTGCATCTACTCAGGGGGAGCATGGATGGATTGATACAACTTGGAGCCCATTCAGAAACTTCAGCATGTATCTCTTTTATGGTATCTCTTTCATGGTGTCAAGGTCATGTAACGGCCTATTTTGGTTTCCCCACTATGCCTGGGATGATTGATGCAATACGATTGGTTGTCATATGTAAACTTTTGATGTATCCCCACTTGGTTGGGTGGATGAGTCAATGTTTGTATATCCTCACTTAGTTGAGAGATGGATGTATGTATGAGTCTTTGGTGATAGGAAGGTCTTTTATGGTGTATAAGTCTTTGTTCTTCTTGAAGAACATCTTTTGCAGATCTTACCTACAGTCAAGGCGAGCATGAACAACACAATTCAGCAAGAGCAGGATGGATAGATTGGTACACTTTGGCATACACAAAGGGGGAGCACATTTGGAGATTGCAGCAGGTACTCAGGGGGGTATGGACAGCAGAAGGTATACCAAAGAAGAGAATATCTTGGTCCGCCCTTTGCCCTTGATGTCAAAGGGGGAGAGTGACTTTGTGTGGTGGTTGCCATCAAGTCCAAAGGGGGAGATTGTTGGCATTATGATTCAAGTGTTGTCCTTGATGGCAACTCACTCAGAGGTTGGTACAGTTGCTCAGAGGTTGGTACAGGTGATGGCACTTAATCAGAAGACAGATCTTAGTACAGCAGGCCAAGAAAGTTCATACACGCAGGTTCATTAAGCCCAAGTCGCGTGTACACGCAGGTTGGCTTCAGTAAAAGAGCGTGTATGTGAAAACGTACCTTTGGTCCATGGCGGTTAGTCCTTGGAAGTTGTGCCTATGGTTTTGGACCATGGCGTCTCGACGGACGTGTTGATCCCTAGTTTTGAAGTTGATGGTATTGTGTTACTATGGTTTTGGACCGTGGTATTGTAAAGGGCCTAAGGCTATATAAGGAGAAGATCATTAGGCAAATGAATGCAGGCAAGGTGCAAGAGTGTGTGTGAGTGATGAAGATCTGAGGAAGTGTGAGATCCAAGTGCTGGTTATGGGTTGGTGATCTGAACCAAGGTTTCACTCATGTGGAGGATGATGAATGATGGAACGAGATCTCAAGGCTTGGAATGATTATCTTCATATGGTTTGACTGTGGATAGATCAGATCTACTGACGCATGTTTATTATTATGATCTGGGTATGTTTTGATGTCTGATATAGCTGCAGAGTTATAAGTTAGAATTTGCAGATCTGTACGCGGGTTGGCTTTGGTAAAAGAGCGTATACACGCAGGTTGGGTTCATCCAAGTAGCGTATACAATGTGAAGTATGATATTTGAAGATGAAGTTGGATCTGGTTGTTGTTATGTTGTCTGGTTGTTGTTGACAGGGTTACAGTGATTCAGAATTGGGTGTTTCAGTGATTGATGATGCAGGTTGTTCTACAATGGTGATTGTTTCATGGATCCAGTATGAAAATGTATGAAACGTGGTCCCGGGAAGATCGTAGGCCGGCACCTACGTACTGGTAAACATATCAGCCAGTACAAGAGCCAAGGGGGGTTGTAGCTCCCTTCCAGGAGCAGCTGGAAAACGAGTGAAGGTTGTAGCCTTCTGTAGGGTTGGCACCTACGTACTAGTAAATGGATCGGCTAGTACAAGAGCTATGAGGGTTGTAGCCCTCTGCAGGTTGCAGCCTGCGTGCTGGTAAATGACTGCACCAGTGCATTGTAAAAGAAGTTTCTTATTAAAGAAGAAAGAGACGAATTGTAGCAGGTGGTTTTCACCCACATTGGGTTTCCACCTTATATCATGGTGTTCATGTGTGTGGCTCTTGTGTGATGTTCTGTTCTGTTATTCTGCACCTGTTTACTGTTAATATGCTTAATAATGATCTGATGCATTTACTGAAGATTAAGATAACTGAATTATAAGATCTCTGGATATACGCGAGTTTCATTAGACACAGTGGCGTGTACACGCGGGTTCACTTAATTGAAGTAGCGTATATGTTTCTGAGTATGAAATAGAAAAAGTTTGATTGATCTGATAATACTGATTCACCCCCCCTCTCAGTATTATTTCCAACAATTGGTATCAGAGCAGGTCCTTCAGAGAAGCTTGATCGCTTGAAGGAGATTCGTAGAACAATGGGGAAGAAAGCACGTCAGAAGAAGAAGGCAGCTCAAAGGAACAATGACAACCTGCCGTTGAATTCAGATCCTGAATCACCTCAGAATGAAGATGGACAAACAAATGAAGCATCAGATCAAACCATAGATCAGCAAGATCTACCTAGCAAAAAGGAGAATGCCCTCAAAGAAGAAATCATCAAATTAGAAGATCTGTTGGAATGTGCCTCCAGAACTCGACAAATGCTGCTAGCACTGAATAAAGAGCAAGAAAACGAGATCCTCAAACTAAGGCATCAGTTGGATGAAGGAAGGAAAGCTGAAGAGACCTTGAAGAAGCAATGTCTAGACAAAGAAGAACAACATCAAGTTGAGGTAAATATCTTGAAAAGTAAATTAGAAGAAAAGGATAAACTATTACGATTTCAAGATAGTACTAAGATCTTGGATGATATTCTTAGTAGTCAAAGGTCCCCTGCTATCAAAACTGGTCTTGGTTTTCATGAGTCTATTGAAGGTGAATCTGTTTCACAAAGTAAGACAAGAATCTCTAATGCAAAATCTGAAAGGCTCTACAAGGAGATGAAAGGTCAACCTCATCAACAATCAAGGAAAGAGACTCCTCAAAGAAAATCTTTTACTCCTCCCATGAATAATGTTGAATGTTATGTATGTCATAATCTTGGACATGTTGCAGCCATATGTAGAAGAAGAAGGTTTCAAGACCATCATGCAGAAAGATCATCACATTCAAGGTACTTTAATGGATATTGCTTTTCTTGCAATATATTTGGCCACAAAGCTGCTGATTGCTATAAGAAGAATATGAAACATGTAAGATGCTATGCATGTAACAAGTTTGGACATAAAGCAAGAGATTGCAGGAACAAAGCTCATGATAAGAAGAAATCATCAACATGCTTGAAGATATGGAAGAAGAAGGAAGTTCAGCCAGAAAGATGTGGCACAGCACAGGGTACTCAGCACAGCACAGACATAACAGACTCAAGGGGAGCTGAAGATGTAAAACTTCAGTGTTCTAATTATCATACGCAAGTTTCATGAAGTAAAGCCGCGTATATACGCGAGTTTCACACTGAAAAGTCGCGTATATGTCAGTTTGTGAAAAAGCAGTGGGGACAGACTCAGAAAAGGGGTCTGATATGATCCAGTCCAGTATATGCTCTATTGGTTAACAGTTACAGTCTGCTGAGGATGTTTGGAAATGTTTTGATACTTGTAAGATGCTAGAAGTGTTTAATCCTAACTTGATGATGAGATCTTGATGCTTATTACTGATGTATGCATGATCAGATCTAACTACAGATGGCACAGGCTCAGGGGGAGCATATACTTCAAATAATGCATTGTTGGCATTATGGTTAGAAGTTGTTGATAAAGTCTATGAAGCTACATCTTGTTGTTTGATTAAAGGAATGGCATTGCAGGCTGATGGTACAGATCATATATGATGAATGATAGTCATGGTCTTGAATGAATTGCTGGTCTTAGAACTTGCATCTACTCAGGGGGAGCATGGATGGATTGATACAACTTGGAGCCCATTCAGAAACTTCAGCATGTATCTCTTTTATGGTATCTCTTTCATGGTGTCAAGGTCATGTAACGGCCTATTTTGGTTTCCCCACTATGCCTGGGATGATTGATGCAATACGATTGGTTGTCATATGTAAACTTTTGATGTATCCCCACTTGGTTGGGTGGATGAGTCAATGTTTGTATATCCTCACTTAGTTGAGAGATGGATGTATGTATGAGTCTTTGGTGATAGGAAGGTCTTTTATGGTGTATAAGTCTTTGTTCTTCTTGAAGAACATCTTTTGCAGATCTTACCTACAGTCAAGGCGAGCATGAACAACACAATTCAGCAAGAGCAGGATGGATAGATTGGTACACTTTGGCATACACAAAGGGGGAGCACATTTGGAGATTGCAGCAGGTACTCAGGGGGAGTATGGACAGCAGAAGGTATACCAAAGAAGAGAATATCTTGGTCCGCCCTTTGCCCTTGATGTCAAAGGGGGAGAGTGACTTTGTGTGGTGGTTGCCATCAAGTCCAAAGGGGGAGATTGTTGGCATTATGATTCAAGTGTTGTCCTTGATGGCAACTCACTCAGAGGTTGGTACAGTTGCTCAGAGGTTGGTACAGGTGATGGCACTTAATCAGAAGACAGATCTTAGTACAGCAGGCCAAGAAAGTTCATACACGCAGGTTCATTAAGCCCAAGTCGCGTGTACACGCAGGTTGGCTTCAGTAAAAGAGCGTGTATGTGAAAACGTACCTTTGGTCCATGGCGGTTAGTCCTTGGAAGTTGTGCCTATGGTTTTGGACCATGGCGTCTCGACGGACGTGTTGATCCCTAGTTTTGAAGTTGATGGTATTGTGTTACTATGGTTTTGGACCGTGGTATTGTAAAGGGCCTAAGGCTATATAAGGAGAAGATCATTAGGCAAATGAATGCAGGCAAGGTGCAAGAGTGTGTGTGAGTGATGAAGATCTGAGGAAGTGTGAGATCCAAGTGCTGGTTATGGGTTGGTGATCTGAACCAAGGTTTCACTCATGTGGAGGATGATGAATGATGGAACGAGATCTCAAGGCTTGGAATGATTATCTTCATATGGTTTGACTGTGGATAGATCAGATCTACTGACGCATGTTTATTATTATGATCTGGGTATGTTTTGATGTCTGATATAGCTGCAGAGTTATAAGTTAGAATTTGCAGATCTGTACGCGGGTTGGCTTTGGTAAAAGAGCGTATACACGCAGGTTGGGTTCATCCAAGTAGCGTATACAATGTGAAGTATGATATTTGAAGATGAAGTTGGATCTGGTTGTTGTTATGTTGTCTGGTTGTTGTTGACAGGGTTACAGTGATTCAGAATTGGGTGTTTCAGTGATTGATGATGCAGGTTGTTCTACAATGGTGATTGTTTCATGGATCCAGTATGAAAATGTATGAAACGTGGTCCCGGGAAGATCGTAGGCCGGCACCTACGTACTGGTAAACATATCAGCCAGTACAAGAGCCAAGGGGGTTGTAGCTCCCTTCCAGGAGCAGCTGGAAAACGAGTGAAGGTTGTAGCCTTCTGTAGGGTTGGCACCTACGTACTAGTAAATGGATCGGCTAGTACAAGAGCTATGAGGGTTGTAGCCCTCTGCAGGTTGCAGCCTGCGTGCTGGTAAATGACTGCACCAGTGCATTGTAAAAGAAGTTTCTTATTAAAGAAGAAAGAGACGAATTGTAGCAGGTGGTTTTCACCCACATTGGGTTTCCACCTTATATCATGGTGTTCATGTGTGTGGCTCTTGTGTGATGTTCTGTTCTGTTATTCTGCACCTGTTTACTGTTAATATGCTTAATAATGATCTGATGCATTTACTGAAGATTAAGATAACTGAATTATAAGATCTCTGGATATACGCGAGTTTCATTAGACACAGTGGCGTGTACACGCGGGTTCACTTAATTGAAGTAGCGTATATGTTTCTGAGTATGAAATAGAAAAAGTTTGATTGATCTGATAATACTGATTCACCCCCCCTCTCAGTATTATTTCCAACAATTGGTATCAGAGCAGGTCCTTCAGAGAAGCTTGATCGCTTGAAGGAGATTCGTAGAACAATGGGGAAGAAAGCACGTCAGAAGAAGAAGGCAGCTCAAAGGAACAATGACAACCTGCCGTTGAATTCAGATCCTGAATCACCTCAGAATGAAGATGGACAAACAAATGAAGCATCAGATCAAACCATAGATCAGCAAGATCTACCTAGCAAAAAGGAGAATGCCCTCAAAGAAGAAATCATCAAATTAGAAGATCTGTTGGAATGTGCCTCCAGAACTCGACAAATGCTGCTAGCACTGAATAAAGAGCAAGAAAACGAGATCCTCAAACTAAGGCATCAGTTGGATGAAGGAAGGAAAGCTGAAGAGACCTTGAAGAAGCAATGTCTAGACAAAGAAGAACAACATCAAGTTGAGGTAAATATCTTGAAAAGTAAATTAGAAGAAAAGGATAAACTATTACGATTTCAAGATAGTACTAAGATCTTGGATGATATTCTTAGTAGTCAAAGGTCCCCTGCTATCAAAACTGGTCTTGGTTTTCATGAGTCTATTGAAGGTGAATCTGTTTCACAAAGTAAGACAAGAATCTCTAATGCAAAATCTGAAAGGCTCTACAAGGAGATGAAAGGTCAACCTCATCAACAATCAAGGAAAGAGACTCCTCAAAGAAAATCTTTTACTCCTCCCATGAATAATGTTGAATGTTATGTATGTCATAATCTTGGACATGTTGCAGCCATATGTAGAAGAAGAAGGTTTCAAGACCATCATGCAGAAAGATCATCACATTCAAGGTACTTTAATGGATATTGCTTTTCTTGCAATATATTTGGCCACAAAGCTGCTGATTGCTATAAGAAGAATATGAAACATGTAAGATGCTATGCATGTAACAAGTTTGGACATAAAGCAAGAGATTGCAGGAACAAAGCTCATGATAAGAAGAAATCATCAACATGCTTGAAGATATGGAAGAAGAAGGAAGTTCAGCCAGAAAGATGTGGCACAGCACAGGGTACTCAGCACAGCACAGACATAACAGACTCAAGGGGAGCTGAAGATGTAAAACTTCAGTGTTCTAATTATCATACGCAAGTTTCATGAAGTAAAGCCGCGTATATACGCGAGTTTCACACTGAAAAGTCGCGTATATGTCAGTTTGTGAAAAAGCAGTGGGGACAGACTCAGAAAAGGGGTCTGATATGATCCAGTCCAGTATATGCTCTATTGGTTAACAGTTACAGTCTGCTGAGGATGTTTGGAAATGTTTTGATACTTGTAAGATGCTAGAAGTGTTTAATCCTAACTTGATGATGAGATCTTGATGCTTATTACTGATGTATGCATGATCAGATCTAACTACAGATGGCACAGGCTCAGGGGGAGCATATACTTCAAATAATGCATTGTTGGCATTATGGTTAGAAGTTGTTGATAAAGTCTATGAAGCTACATCTTGTTGTTTGATTAAAGGAATGGCATTGCAGGCTGATGGTACAGATCATATATGATGAATGATAGTCATGGTCTTGAATGAATTGCTGGTCTTAGAACTTGCATCTACTCAGGGGGAGCATGGATGGATTGATACAACTTGGAGCCCATTCAGAAACTTCAGCATGTATCTCTTTTATGGTATCTCTTTCATGGTGTCAAGGTCATGTAACGGCCTATTTTGGTTTCCCCACTATGCCTGGGATGATTGATGCAATACGATTGGTTGTCATATGTAAACTTTTGATGTATCCCCACTTGGTTGGGTGGATGAGTCAATGTTTGTATATCCTCACTTAGTTGAGAGATGGATGTATGTATGAGTCTTTGGTGATAGGAAGGTCTTTTATGGTGTATAAGTCTTTGTTCTTCTTGAAGAACATCTTTTGCAGATCTTACCTACAGTCAAGGCGAGCATGAACAACACAATTCAGCAAGAGCAGGATGGATAGATTGGTACACTTTGGCATACACAAAGGGGGAGCACATTTGGAGATTGCAGCAGGTACTCAGGGGGAGTATGGACAGCAGAAGGTATACCAAAGAAGAGAATATCTTGGTCCGCCCTTTGCCCTTGATGTCAAAGGGGGAGAGTGACTTTGTGTGGTGGTTGCCATCAAGTCCAAAGGGGGAGATTGTTGGCATTATGATTCAAGTGTTGTCCTTGATGGCAACTCACTCAGAGGTTGGTACAGTTGCTCAGAGGTTGGTACAGGTGATGGCACTTAATCAGAAGACAGATCTTAGTACAGCAGGCCAAGAAAGTTCATACACGCAGGTTCATTAAGCCCAAGTCGCGTGTACACGCAGGTTGGCTTCAGTAAAAGAGCGTGTATGTGAAAACGTACCTTTGGTCCATGGCGGTTAGTCCTTGGAAGTTGTGCCTATGGTTTTGGACCATGGCGTCTCGACGGACGTGTTGATCCCTAGTTTTGAAGTTGATGGTATTGTGTTACTATGGTTTTGGACCGTGGTATTGTAAAGGGCCTAAGGCTATATAAGGAGAAGATCATTAGGCAAATGAATGCAGGCAAGGTGCAAGAGTGTGTGTGAGTGATGAAGATCTGAGGAAGTGTGAGATCCAAGTGCTGGTTATGGGTTGGTGATCTGAACCAAGGTTTCACTCATGTGGAGGATGATGAATGATGGAACGAGATCTCAAGGCTTGGAATGATTATCTTCATATGGTTTGACTGTGGATAGATCAGATCTACTGACGCATGTTTATTATTATGATCTGGGTATGTTTTGATGTCTGATATAGCTGCAGAGTTATAAGTTAGAATTTGCAGATCTGTACGCGGGTTGGCTTTGGTAAAAGAGCGTATACACGCAGGTTGGGTTCATCCAAGTAGCGTATACAATGTGAAGTATGATATTTGAAGATGAAGTTGGATCTGGTTGTTGTTATGTTGTCTGGTTGTTGTTGACAGGGTTACAGTGATTCAGAATTGGGTGTTTCAGTGATTGATGATGCAGGTTGTTCTACAATGGTGATTGTTTCATGGATCCAGTATGAAAATGTATGAAACGTGGTCCCGGGAAGATCGTAGGCCGGCACCTACGTACTGGTAAACATATCAGCCAGTACAAGAGCCAAGGGGGGTTGTAGCTCCCTTCCAGGAGCAGCTGGAAAACGAGTGAAGGTTGTAGCCTTCTGTAGGGTTGGCACCTACGTACTAGTAAATGGATCGGCTAGTACAAGAGCTATGAGGGTTGTAGCCCTCTGCAGGTTGCAGCCTGCGTGCTGGTAAATGACTGCACCAGTGCATTGTAAAAGAAGTTTCTTATTAAAGAAGAAAGAGACGAATTGTAGCAGGTGGTTTTCACCCACATTGGGTTTCCACCTTATATCATGGTGTTCATGTGTGTGGCTCTTGTGTGATGTTCTGTTCTGTTATTCTGCACCTGTTTACTGTTAATATGCTTAATAATGATCTGATGCATTTACTGAAGATTAAGATAACTGAATTATAAGATCTCTGGATATACGCGAGTTTCATTAGACACAGTGGCGTGTACACGCGGGTTCACTTAATTGAAGTAGCGTATATGTTTCTGAGTATGAAATAGAAAAAGTTTGATTGATCTGATAATACTGATTCACCCCCCCTCTCAGTATTATTTCCAACAATTGGTATCAGAGCAGGTCCTTCAGAGAAGCTTGATCGCTTGAAGGAGATTCGTAGAACAATGGGGAAGAAAGCACGTCAGAAGAAGAAGGCAGCTCAAAGGAACAATGACAACCTGCCGTTGAATTCAGATCCTGAATCACCTCAGAATGAAGATGGACAAACAAATGAAGCATCAGATCAAACCATAGATCAGCAAGATCTACCTAGCAAAAAGGAGAATGCCCTCAAAGAAGAAATCATCAAATTAGAAGATCTGTTGGAATGTGCCTCCAGAACTCGACAAATGCTGCTAGCACTGAATAAAGAGCAAGAAAACGAGATCCTCAAACTAAGGCATCAGTTGGATGAAGGAAGGAAAGCTGAAGAGACCTTGAAGAAGCAATGTCTAGACAAAGAAGAACAACATCAAGTTGAGGTAAATATCTTGAAAAGTAAATTAGAAGAAAAGGATAAACTATTACGATTTCAAGATAGTACTAAGATCTTGGATGATATTCTTAGTAGTCAAAGGTCCCCTGCTATCAAAACTGGTCTTGGTTTTCATGAGTCTATTGAAGGTGAATCTGTTTCACAAAGTAAGACAAGAATCTCTAATGCAAAATCTGAAAGGCTCTACAAGGAGATGAAAGGTCAACCTCATCAACAATCAAGGAAAGAGACTCCTCAAAGAAAATCTTTTACTCCTCCCATGAATAATGTTGAATGTTATGTATGTCATAATCTTGGACATGTTGCAGCCATATGTAGAAGAAGAAGGTTTCAAGACCATCATGCAGAAAGATCATCACATTCAAGGTACTTTAATGGATATTGCTTTTCTTGCAATATATTTGGCCACAAAGCTGCTGATTGCTATAAGAAGAATATGAAACATGTAAGATGCTATGCATGTAACAAGTTTGGACATAAAGCAAGAGATTGCAGGAACAAAGCTCATGATAAGAAGAAATCATCAACATGCTTGAAGATATGGAAGAAGAAGGAAGTTCAGCCAGAAAGATGTGGCACAGCACAGGGTACTCAGCACAGCACAGACATAACAGACTCAAGGGGAGCTGAAGATGTAAAACTTCAGTGTTCTAATTATCATACGCAAGTTTCATGAAGTAAAGCCGCGTATATACGCGAGTTTCACACTGAAAAGTCGCGTATATGTCAGTTTGTGAAAAAGCAGTGGGGACAGACTCAGAAAAGGGGTCTGATATGATCCAGTCCAGTATATGCTCTATTGGTTAACAGTTACAGTCTGCTGAGGATGTTTGGAAATGTTTTGATACTTGTAAGATGCTAGAAGTGTTTAATCCTAACTTGATGATGAGATCTTGATGCTTATTACTGATGTATGCATGATCAGATCTAACTACAGATGGCACAGGCTCAGGGGGAGCATATACTTCAAATAATGCATTGTTGGCATTATGGTTAGAAGTTGTTGATAAAGTCTATGAAGCTACATCTTGTTGTTTGATTAAAGGAATGGCATTGCAGGCTGATGGTACAGATCATATATGATGAATGATAGTCATGGTCTTGAATGAATTGCTGGTCTTAGAACTTGCATCTACTCAGGGGGAGCATGGATGGATTGATACAACTTGGAGCCCATTCAGAAACTTCAGCATGTATCTCTTTTATGGTATCTCTTTCATGGTGTCAAGGTCATGTAACGGCCTATTTTGGTTTCCCCACTATGCCTGGGATGATTGATGCAATACGATTGGTTGTCATATGTAAACTTTTGATGTATCCCCACTTGGTTGGGTGGATGAGTCAATGTTTGTATATCCTCACTTAGTTGAGAGATGGATGTATGTATGAGTCTTTGGTGATAGGAAGGTCTTTTATGGTGTATAAGTCTTTGTTCTTCTTGAAGAACATCTTTTGCAGATCTTACCTACAGTCAAGGCGAGCATGAACAACACAATTCAGCAAGAGCAGGATGGATAGATTGGTACACTTTGGCATACACAAAGGGGGAGCACATTTGGAGATTGCAGCAGGTACTCAGGGGGAGTATGGACAGCAGAAGGTATACCAAAGAAGAGAATATCTTGGTCCGCCCTTTGCCCTTGATGTCAAAGGGGGAGAGTGACTTTGTGTGGTGGTTGCCATCAAGTCCAAAGGGGGAGATTGTTGGCATTATGATTCAAGTGTTGTCCTTGATGGCAACTCACTCAGAGGTTGGTACAGTTGCTCAGAGGTTGGTACAGGTGATGGCACTTAATCAGAAGACAGATCTTAGTACAGCAGGCCAAGAAAGTTCATACACGCAGGTTCATTAAGCCCAAGTCGCGTGTACACGCAGGTTGGCTTCAGTAAAAGAGCGTGTATGTGAAAACGTACCTTTGGTCCATGGCGGTTAGTCCTTGGAAGTTGTGCCTATGGTTTTGGACCATGGCGTCTCGACGGACGTGTTGATCCCTAGTTTTGAAGTTGATGGTATTGTGTTACTATGGTTTTGGACCGTGGTATTGTAAAGGGCCTAAGGCTATATAAGGAGAAGATCATTAGGCAAATGAATGTAGGCAAGGTGCAAGAGTGTGTGTGAGTGATGAAGATCTGAGGAAGTGTGAGATCCAAGTGCTGGTTATGGGTTGGTGATCTGAACCAAGGTTTCACTCATGTGGAGGATGATGAATGATGGAACGAGATCTCAAGGCTTGGAATGATTATCTTCATATGGTTTGACTGTGGATAGATCAGATCTACTGACGCATGTTTATTATTATGATCTGGGTATGTTTTGATGTCTGATATAGCTGCAGAGTTATAAGTTAGAATTTGCAGATCTGTACGCGGGTTGGCTTTGGTAAAAGAGCGTATACACGCAGGTTGGGTTCATCCAAGTAGCGTATACAATGTGAAGTATGATATTTGAAGATGAAGTTGGATCTGGTTGTTGTTATGTTGTCTGGTTGTTGTTGACAGGGTTACAGTGATTCAGAATTGGGTGTTTCAGTGATTGATGATGCAGGTTGTTCTACAATGGTGATTGTTTCATGGATCCAGTATGAAAATGTATGAAACGTGGTCCCGGGAAGATCGTAGGCCGGCACCTACGTACTGGTAAACATATCAGCCAGTACAAGAGCCAAGGGGGGTTGTAGCTCCCTTCCAGGAGCAGCTGGAAAACGAGTGAAGGTTGTAGCCTTCTGTAGGGTTGGCACCTACGTACTAGTAAATGGATCGGCTAGTACAAGAGCTATGAGGGTTGTAGCCCTCTGCAGGTTGCAGCCTGCGTGCTGGTAAATGACTGCACCAGTGCATTGTAAAAGAAGTTTCTTATTAAAGAAGAAAGAGACGAATTGTAGCAGGTGGTTTTCACCCACATTGGGTTTCCACCTTATATCATGGTGTTCATGTGTGTGGCTCTTGTGTGATGTTCTGTTCTGTTATTCTGCACCTGTTTACTGTTAATATGCTTAATAATGATCTGATGCATTTACTGAAGATTAAGATAACTGAATTATAAGATCTCTGGATATACGCGAGTTTCATTAGACACAGTGGCGTGTACACGCGGGTTCACTTAATTGAAGTAGCGTATATGTTTCTGAGTATGAAATAGAAAAAGTTTGATTGATCTGATAATACTGATTCACCCCCCCTCTCAGTATTATTTCCAACAATTGGTATCAGAGCAGGTCCTTCAGAGAAGCTTGATCGCTTGAAGGAGATTCGTAGAACAATGGGGAAGAAAGCACGTCAGAAGAAGAAGGCAGCTCAAAGGAACAATGACAACCTGCCGTTGAATTCAGATCCTGAATCACCTCAGAATGAAGATGGACAAACAAATGAAGCATCAGATCAAACCATAGATCAGCAAGATCTACCTAGCAAAAAGGAGAATGCCCTCAAAGAAGAAATCATCAAATTAGAAGATCTGTTGGAATGTGCCTCCAGAACTCGACAAATGCTGCTAGCACTGAATAAAGAGCAAGAAAACGAGATCCTCAAACTAAGGCATCAGTTGGATGAAGGAAGGAAAGCTGAAGAGACCTTGAAGAAGCAATGTCTAGACAAAGAAGAACAACATCAAGTTGAGGTAAATATCTTGAAAAGTAAATTAGAAGAAAAGGATAAACTATTACGATTTCAAGATAGTACTAAGATCTTGGATGATATTCTTAGTAGTCAAAGGTCCCCTGCTATCAAAACTGGTCTTGGTTTTCATGAGTCTATTGAAGGTGAATCTGTTTCACAAAGTAAGACAAGAATCTCTAATGCAAAATCTGAAAGGCTCTACAAGGAGATGAAAGGTCAACCTCATCAACAATCAAGGAAAGAGACTCCTCAAAGAAAATCTTTTACTCCTCCCATGAATAATGTTGAATGTTATGTATGTCATAATCTTGGACATGTTGCAGCCATATGTAGAAGAAGAAGGTTTCAAGACCATCATGCAGAAAGATCATCACATTCAAGGTACTTTAATGGATATTGCTTTTCTTGCAATATATTTGGCCACAAAGCTGCTGATTGCTATAAGAAGAATATGAAACATGTAAGATGCTATGCATGTAACAAGTTTGGACATAAAGCAAGAGATTGCAGGAACAAAGCTCATGATAAGAAGAAATCATCAACATGCTTGAAGATATGGAAGAAGAAGGAAGTTCAGCCAGAAAGATGTGGCACAGCACAGGGTACTCAGCACAGCACAGACATAACAGACTCAAGGGGAGCTGAAGATGTAAAACTTCAGTGTTCTAATTATCATACGCAAGTTTCATGAAGTAAAGCCGCGTATATACGCGAGTTTCACACTGAAAAGTCGCGTATATGTCAGTTTGTGAAAAAGCAGTGGGGACAGACTCAGAAAAGGGGTCTGATATGATCCAGTCCAGTATATGCTCTATTGGTTAACAGTTACAGTCTGCTGAGGATGTTTGGAAATGTTTTGATACTTGTAAGATGCTAGAAGTGTTTAATCCTAAATTGATGATGAGATCTTGATGCTTATTACTGATGTATGCATGATCAGATCTAACTACAGATGGCACAGGCTCAGGGGGAGCATATACTTCAAATAATGCATTGTTGGCATTATGGTTAGAAGTTGTTGATAAAGTCTATGAAGCTACATCTTGTTGTTTGATTAAAGGAATGGCATTGCAGGCTGATGGTACAGATCATATATGATGAATGATAGTCATGGTCTTGAATGAATTGCTGGTCTTAGAACTTGCATCTACTCAGGGGGAGCATGGATGGATTGATACAACTTGGAGCCCATTCAGAAACTTCAGCATGTATCTCTTTTATGGTATCTCTTTCATGGTGTCAAGGTCATGTAACGGCCTATTTTGGTTTCCCCACTATGCCTGGGATGATTGATGCAATACGATTGGTTGTCATATGTAAACTTTTGATGTATCCCCACTTGGTTGGGTGGATGAGTCAATGTTTGTATATCCTCACTTAGTTGAGAGATGGATGTATGTATGAGTCTTTGGTGATAGGAAGGTCTTTTATGGTGTATAAGTCTTTGTTCTTCTTGAAGAACATCTTTTGCAGATCTTACCTACAGTCAAGGCGAGCATGAACAACACAATTCAGCAAGAGCAGGATGGATAGATTGGTACACTTTGGCATACACAAAGGGGGAGCACATTTGGAGATTGCAGCAGGTACTCAGGGGGAGTATGGACAGCAGAAGGTATACCAAAGAAGAGAATATCTTGGTCCGCCCTTTGCCCTTGATGTCAAAGGGGGAGAGTGACTTTGTGTGGTGGTTGCCATCAAGTCCAAAGGGGGAGATTGTTGGCATTATGATTCAAGTGTTGTCCTTGATGGCAACTCACTCAGAGGTTGGTACAGTTGCTCAGAGGTTGGTACAGGTGATGGCACTTAATCAGAAGATAGATCTTAGTACAGCAGGCCAAGAAAGTTCATACACGCAGGTTCATTAAGCCCAAGTCGCGTGTACACGCAGGTTGGCTTCAGTAAAAGAGCGTGTATGTGAAAACATACCTTTGGTCCATGGCGGTTAGTCCTTGGAAGTTGTGCCTATGGTTTTGGACCATGGCGTCTCGACGGACGTGTTGATCCCTAGTTTTGAAGTTGATGGTATTGTGTTACTATGGTTTTGGACCGTGGTATTGTAAAGGGCCTAAGGCTATATAAGGAGAAGATCATTAGGCAAATGAATGCAGGCAAGGTGCAAGAGTGTGTGTGAGTGATGAAGATCTGAGGAAGTGTGAGATCCAAGTGCTGGTTATGGGTTGGTGATCTGAACCAAGGTTTCACTCATGTGGAGGATGATGAATGATGGAACGAGATCTCAAGGCTTGGAATGATTATCTTCATATGGTTTGACTGTGGATAGATCAGATCTACTGACGCATGTTTATTATTATGATCTGGGTATGTTTTGATGTCTGATATAGCTGCAGAGTTATAAGTTAGAATTTGCAGATCTGTACGCGGGTTGGCTTTGGTAAAAGAGCGTATACATGCAGGTTGGGTTCATCCAAGTAGCGTATACAATGTGAAGTATGATATTTGAAGATGAAGTTGGATCTGGTTGTTGTTATGTTGTCTGGTTGTTGTTGACAGGGTTACAGTGATTCAGAATTGGGTGTTTCAGTGATTGATGATGCAGGTTGTTCTACAATGGTGATTGTTTCATGGATCCAGTATGAAAATGTATGAAACGTGGTCCCGGGAAGATCGTAGACCGGCACCTACGTACTGGTAAACATATCAGCCAGTACAAGAGCCAAGGGGGGTTGTAGCTCCCTTCCAGGAGCAACTGGAAAACGAGTGAAGGTTGTAGCCTTCTGTAGGGTTGGCACCTACGTACTAGTAAATGGATCGGCTAGTACAAGAGCTATGAGGGTTGTAGCCCTCTGCAGGTTGCAGCCTGCGTGCTGGTAAATGACTGCACCAGTGCATTGTAAAAGAAGTTTCTTATTAAAGAAGAAAGAGACGAATTGTAGCAGGTGGTTTTCACCCACATTGGGTTTCCACCTTATATCATGGTGTTCATGTGTGTGGCTCTTGTGTGATGTTCTGTTTTGTTATTCTGCACCTGTTTACTGTTAATATGCTTAATAATGATCTGATGCATTTACTGAAGATTAAGATAACTGAATTATAAGATCTCTGGATATACGCGAGTTTCATTAGACACAGTGGCGTGTACACGCGGGTTCACTTAATTGAAGTGGCGTATATGTTTCTGAGTATGAAATAGAAAAAGTTTGATTGATCTGATAATACTGATTCACCCCCCCTCTCAGTATTATTTCCAACACATACATACCCCTTAAATTAATGCTTTGGCACAATTATTTAGTCAGGGGCTATCTAAAAAGGTATAACATCATATAGGTAATTTTGTTGGGGAATGAAGTTTGAATTTTCATTTCTGTGGGGTAATGATTAGGATTTCCTCTTAATGGTGAATAAGAGGATAGTAGGGTGAAAAGTTTCATTTGGAAACTTCATAAGTTAAAAATTTGGCTTCACGCAGACACACTAGATCTGATTTTGATGCTGAATTAGTTTCACCATTATCAGATCTAGAGAGACTTGTTCAAATAGCTTTTCTCATATGTAGACTTGAAGCATCATCTTCTTTTATTCCACCAAAATTAATTCCACAGTTTGATCAACTAGAACATATCTTAGTACCCCATGAGTTGTCTGATTTACCCCCAAAAGTTTTGGATATTCTTCTAAATGGAATATATTTAAAAAATTCTCTATTATTTGACAAAATTGAATCATTTGGACTTCCCATGCCACTTTCAAAATCATCTCATATAGAAGCTAAAATTGAGTTGCACCTACCTAAACTTAAACTAGGATATTTTATTTCCTTTGCTATGCATACCTTTCCTTCTGTCTCTGATAGGCTTGAAGAAGAGTTTAATGCTTATCCTAATCCCCTTGCCTTTGGAGATAAAAAAATAAGCATTCCTGAGAGTAAAAAGTTAATTATCCATCCTTAATCTCCAAAGAAGCCCATAACTCCAAAGCAACAGTCTCCCAAGAAACCTTCATCTCCTAAACGACCAACTTCACAACAAACAATGGACATCGTGGGGAGAATTGTTGTTGCTAGATATGGAACATTGGTATTACAACTAACAGATCAAGTTCATGATTTCCTTAAAGGATATTTAAAGAATTTACCAATACATAATGGAGAGACAAGATCAAATGTAGAAGATCACTTATCATCACTCTTAGACTTTGAAAATAACTTAAACATATAACAGGAGGATGTATGCATGAGGTTGTTTGTTCAATCTTTGGAAGGAAATGTCAGAATTTGGTTTAGGCATTTGCAAGAAAATTATATTACTACATGGAAGGATTTAAACAATACTTTTATAAATCAGTTGGTAGTCAATAAAGATGATGTGCATTATTTAACTGAGTTTTATGATATCAAAATAAATCCTAAAGAACATGTCCCTGATTTTATCAAAATATTTACTAAAATGTACAACAAGATGTTTGTAGCCATTAAGCCCTCAATAACTACAACCAAAGTTAGTTTTGCAAAGGATTTTGATGATGACTTTGCATTAATGTTAAGGGAAATAAAGATTGTGACTTTGGGAAATATGCAAACTAATGTATTAGAGGTTGAGGCTAGCAGAGCAACATAAGGGAACTTGAGAGAAAAATATGAGAAAGAAGAGAGGAGGAAATTTAAACAGAAGGCATGTTCCTCAAAAGAAAACTAAAGAAGAGGATAAGAAAATTGATAAGATCACTAGAATGAAAAAAAAATTGTCCAGTAGGATCTCTAGAATGAAAACTCAACCTAGAAAAATGAAGAAAAAAGTGAACAGATCTCCAATACCTTACAAAAGACCCTTTCAACCTCATATTCTACAATGAGAGAAACCAAATACAAATCAAAAAATTCAGCCTCCATTAATGATTGATGATCAATATGTTGCGGAAATGACGCCATTTGTAGATTATATAAATTATGTTGTTGTTCAACCTTTTCAAGGTAGCATCATTCCTATAAACCAAAATAAATCTTTGTTCATGGATGTGAAATCTTCTCAAGTTTCTAAATATCAAGCTTTTTAAGAATTCCTAATTTTTGAACTTAACAAAAGATACGATGTAAGGCCTAGACAAAATCCATTTATACAACCTAACAAGGTTACTTTTGATGTGCCACAAGATAAGACTAGGGATCTTCCATCTTCAAAACAATAGGCTCAAACACAAGATCAATCAAAAGTAGAAAAACTTGCTTCTTCAGCTTTTACTATAGAGAAGGAATTAGAAAAAACTAAAATTTCTATTCCTTTATCAAAGACAAGAAACCTTGTTTAAAAACAAAAGTGTCTAAATGGATTTAGTCTTCGAGTGTGGATATTGAGGATGATGTGATCAATTTGCAAGATGAAAACCCTTCTGTGATTTTTGGTTCAAGTCATGATGTTCAGGATACAATTTTTCCTCCTTTTTATGTGACTTTAAAAGTCTATGATTTTCATCTTTATAATTGTATGTTAGATTCTGGATCATCCCATAATATAATGCTAAAAAAATTATGGGTCAAATATAGTTGTAGGTAATGACACTTTATCATGATTTTTACACTTTTGATTCTGTGAAGGTGCAATGTGTGGGATTAGTTAAAGGTTTGGTAGTGACCTTAGCTCATATCCCTATAAAATGTATAGTGATGTATATAGTAGTCACAGACATCCCTCCTAAGTTTGGTATGCTACTATTGAGATTTTTGTGTGATAAGCTTGGAGGAAGCCTGTAAATGTATATGTCATATGCCACAATTTTAGTTTTTGGGGGAGAACATTTCAGATTTTATAGAGAGGTTAGATTTATAAATATAGTATTAATGATAGGCGAGTTTTGGACAACCCTATTTATGCCATTTTCCAAGACTTAAGGTGCTTCATTTTGGCTGTAAATGAGGACCGTAATGTATAGAAGAAAATTGAGGACATTGTAAATATTCCTGAGTCTTCATAAAATGATATTTGGAAAATGTATTTTGATGGAGCTTATTCCATAGATGGATATGGAGTTGGAATTGTTTTGATTTCATGAGAGAAGAAAATTATTAGTTATCCTTTCAAATTAGAATTTGAAGTCACCAATAATGTAGCAAAATAAAGAGTTAATTCTTGGATTGGAATTAGCAAAGAAAATGAAAGTTCAAGGATTATCGGTATTTAGCAAATCAGAGTTATTGGTAAGACAAGTTAGGAACCCTTGTCATAACATAAATCCTAAATTGAAAGTCTATAGGAATGAGGTATGGGATTGCATAGAAAACCATTTTCAAGATTTCAACATTATGGATATTCCCAGGGAGGACAACGTACAGGAAGATTCTCTCGTAGTTTCAACAAGTACATTCAAAGTTCTAGATTCTTTCGAGCTACAATATCAATTTGATTTTAGATATAGACCCTCTATCCTAGACAATGTGAAGCACTTGCAGGTATTTGAAGATGATAAACAGTTGAATATTTTCATGCAAGCAATTGAAGAATTTTCTTGTTTACGTGATGATGAGGAACATAGTGAGGAGGCACTGTAATGGCCCCTCGTCTATTTCCTATGTAATAAAAAAGATTAATAACCAAGGTCATGAGACACATATTCCAAGATGAATGTTGGGAAAAAAATAGTGATGGGGATCACTTGTGATTAACTAATGGCTATGGAAACTGTAAAAGGAATTGGAAAAGGAAAAATGGTAGCAATTATCATTTTATTTATGAAATAATTGAAAATAGGAGAAAAGGGAGATGAAATATCATAGATTTGCATGAGAGCTAAATTGAAGGAAAGTGAAGAAAATATAGGCCTCAATGATAAAAATGATTCTAAGGATTAATTCACATCTTTTGTGAGTTCTGTTTTGGAGCTCTCTCTCTATTCTCTCATTCTCTCTTACTCTTGCACACTTAGATTTTTCTTGCAGAATTCTTGGAGCACATGGAACGCATTAGATTTGGCGAAACAAGGCAAAGGAAAGAAGGAAAGTGCAAGGGAACAAGTGTATCAATATCTACTATTGGATTTCTTTGTTGTAACCAGTTGCATGTATGATTTCCTTGATTCAAGGTAGATGCATTTGGTTTCCTAGTAGATGCGTGTGCTTTTCTCATGGAGGATATTTTGTATAGAATACGGTTTTAGCCTTGATTTTCCATTTCATAGATATCTATGGTGTTGTGGGTTTTTCCACTTGATTGTTTTCTCATTGGTGCTCATAATTCCTTATGGTTATGGGTTGGAATAAATGCACTGGGAGCTCTAGAACAACTTGGGTTGAGTTACTAGTCTTGGAGCCTAGGTTGGACAAATGCTCTAGAGCCCTTGGTAGTTTGAGTTACTAGTCCTAAAGCTGGGGTGGAAAAATGCTTTGCAGCCTTGGAAGATTGTGGGTTGAGTTACTAGTTCCTGGAGCCCTCGATAACTAGCTAGAGACCAATTTGGCTAGTGTTAGTGATGTCCAATTGTGAGAGGAATCATTAGTTAAGGGTTCAGGTGGTTTTGCCTGTACAAACCTTGGTTTGGTTTTTCTTGTTTTATTCCATGAGATCCCACATTCACGCTTAGAATATGGTGCAGGGGTGATTGGCTGAAAGAGAGATTTGGCTCATCCCAATCTATGGTCGGATGGTACGTGGAAGTCTTTGACTTGGTTGGCTTTGGAATATGTTAATAATACCTCTTTTCCTATTATATTCTATGAGTACTTGTGTTTGTTATTATGTGGATTTGATGGTTGTCCTATTGTGGTTATTATTCTGGTTAAATGTTGGTTATATGTATGGTTCCATAATAGGTTCTAGTTATGGCTCTTGATATGTTTTGTAAATTTGAATGGTTAATGAATGCATTATCTAACAAATTTTATCGTAAATATTACAATAGGGGATTATACCTTCTTGTTGATTCTCAGATAACTATCAGACCCCTATGTTTAGATGTGCATTCATGACATGTACATTACATGTTCGCAATATATTTGATGTAATGGTTGTCATGGTTAGGCCTTGTTAGGTCAAGTCGTTGATCAAGTTTTAAATGAATATATTTTTTTGTTATTTATGACTATGGAAAGTTTCATTGAGTTTTTGGCAGTGTTCTAGAGACAAGCCCTGAAACTGTGGCTCATAATCTAGGACCAAAACCTCTAAAGTAGAATTTATGGACCATAGTCGTACCCTTGTAGGCTTATGCATGTAGCGGAAGGCCTATAACCACATGGAGGACTTATCATGCATGTGGTTTTGGGCCCAGGTCACTGAAAAATTACTCCAACTCAGGCTTTGGGCACTTGGAGTGGTTGTCTATCTCCTGGGGTTCATGTAGCTCATGAGGAAGGTCAGTAAAGTTTCAAATTATCGAATCCACTTACTTAATTTGATCTAGGAGGTTAGTTCATGTCATAGTGGCTATCTCTTTCATGTTTACCCTTACAGGGTGGTGAAGTTGGGTAAATGTTGAAGGGGTGGTTATAGATTGGTATCAAAGCTCCCAGATTGAACACTTGGACTAGATGGGTGGAACATATTTGTCATGCATGCATGTCAGTTTTCTATGTTTTTTTATGCATGCATTGTGATATTCATTGTTGTAGTAGTGTCATTGTGTAGAGGTTGATGATGTTTATGTTAAGATTATTAACATGTTGATTTCATTATCTATATATATATATATATATATATATATATATGTTGTGCTGATCCAAATTGATTTTATAGATGAGATAGTCTCCCCTTAACTTCATTGAGGTAGGTTGATCATGTTTATATTGGTTTATATAACATGGTATGTTCATAGGAAGTAGAGGATGAAATATGACAAGAAAAATGGTGGAATATAGTTCACGTGATTATCCCTACAAATCAGATGAACAACATGGTGATGAGTACTCCCCTCACATAGAAGATACATCGAGAAGTTTGAAAGAAGAGATAATAAGTTGTAAGGTATATAATGATAGGATCATTCAGTGACAAGAAAGACTTACTAAGGCACACAAAAAGCAAGTTTAGGTCAATGCAATCATCCTTCATAGTATGTCATATTTGTAGAGATAGGAACTACTTAGGATCCGTCATGGATAGGAGAAAAGAACTAATGGGGCATATGGAAGCAGGTCTAAATCAGGATATAGGTTTAACAAGGAAGACATAGTTAGAGAGGGTAGGTTCTTGGATACACCTGACAGGAGGAGTAATGACCATGGGTTCTATTCTAGTTCTAGAACCAAGAGACATCATCGGAATCACTATCATTATCGGTATAGGAGGAGTAAGAAGTAATATTTTCTAGAGGAGTTTAAGAAAGAAAAGCCTCCTACATTTGATAGAGAAATGAAGAAGATACAGTATGAAAAATATTGGTTGCTTGGGATGAATAAGTTCCTCATATTGCATGATTATTTAGAGAACGTGAAAGATGTGATAGCTACTTTCAGTCTTAAAGAAAAAGTATACATCTGGTGGGAAGATGTGAAGAATGTTAGAGGATGACTTGGAGTGATTTTGAGACACTTTTGAGGAAGAAGTATCTATCTGAAAGATACTATGATGATAGGGAAAATGAGTTCTACAAGTTGAATATGGGATCTATGACTGATGAGGAGTATGCTAGTAGACTCTTTGATTTGTTGTGATATGTGTCTTATCTTAAGGAGGAGAAAGCAAATATTAGAATATTCATCAGTGGGTTTCCATTGTTATTCAAAGACAAGATTGAGATTGATGAACATATATCACTAGAGGAATCCATCAAAAATGTTAAGCACTGTTATGAGCAATTGAATTTCAAGAATGAATCTAAGCAGGATTGGAAAGGTAATGAGAAGAATAAAGGAAAGCGAGCTAAGAAGATAGGAAAACCTCAAGATACAGATGACAAGGAGAATGAAAAACCATATTTAATGCATTTGATAAAGGACATGGATTTCAGTCTCAGGAGAAGAAAAAGGGTGATGGAAGGAAGCCTTTACAGTGTTAGACTTGTGGGAAGGATCATCACAATAGATATTTTCCATAACATCAAGGTGGTGGACTGCATATTTATAGTTCCTAGGAGGCACAAATGGTTGGGGATGTTGGACAAATTATTCCTTGGATATATGCAACATTGGATAATAGTAAGGTTGATCATCAAACATCTATTACTAAGATTGAAGGTAAGATTTTTTATCAAGTTGTTTATATTTTGATTGAACATGGATCTAACTATATTTATATCATTCTTGACCTGGTGGATAAGTGCATGTGGAGTCTTGGTTGGTGTAGTTTGCTACAAGTACTATGAAAAGAGTTCATCATTGGGTAAGATCTTGTGCATTTTAGCTGAATGGTATGTATACATTAACACATCTAAATGTGTTTATGTTAGGATCATATAGTATGTTTGTGGGTATGGATTGGTTCTACATTCCCAGGACTAACGTCGACTTCTATGATAATGCTATTGAGTCGGATGATGGTGGAGAGAAGAGAATCTTACAGGGTAAGAAGAAGCCCACATTAGTGAGAATGGTTACAACTATGCAGGCCAAGTGCAGTAGCAGGAAAGGATTTGTATTGTTGCATTAGTTCATATTCCCAGTGACAATGGTAAGGATGTTGAGGACGCAGAATTATTGAAGAGGTATATGGTTTTGTAGAAGCTTCAGGATGTATTTCCAGTAGAGGTCCCAGATTTACCACCTCATAGGGAAGTGGGCTTTTCTATTGACTTGATGATGGGAGCAGCAACAAGATTAAAGGCATTGTATAGGATGAGAACTCATTAGTTAATGGAATTGAAGTTGCAGTTGAAGGAAATGCTTGACAAGGGATACATTAGGCCAAGTGTGTTACCTTGGGGTGCACCAATATTTTTTGTGAAGAAGAAGGATGGTACTCTCAGGTTGTGTATTGATTACAGGAAGTTGAACAAGGTAACTATCAAGAATAGGTATCCATTTCCAAGGATCGATGACTTATTTGATCAGTTGAAGGGAGAAACAATGTTCTCGAAGATTGATTTGAGATCAGGATATCATCAGGTATGCATCAAAGAAGAGGACATCTACAATATTGCGCTCCAAACTAGGTATGGTAATTATGAATTTGGTGTGTTTCCTTTTGGTTTGACTAATGCTCCAACTACTTTCATATGTTTGATGAATAGTGTGTTGTATCCTTGTTTGGAGAAGTTTGTGTGTATTCATTGATGACATATTAATATATTCTAAGAATGAGGAAGAGAATGTCAAACACTTAGCAATAGTATTGAAATTGATAGGAGAACATCAATTGTATGCTAAGCTTAGTAAGTGTAGTTTATTTCAGAAATTAGTTCATTACATGGGGCATGTGGTTTCCAAGGAAGGAATAGCATTGGAATAAAAAAATATCGTAGCTATCATGGAGTGGGAAACTCCTAGGAATGTGGATGAGTTTAGATCATTCACGAAGTTAGCAGGTTAGTACAAGAGGTTCATTAAGAATCTCTCACAAATTTCCTATCATACTACATCCTTAGAGAGTAAAGGGTAGAAATTTGAATGGACAAATGAATGTGTAGCTATATTTCAGTAGTTGAAGCAGTTGCTTACCAATGCTCTAGTTCTAAAGACTGTTGATCTAAAAAAAGTGTTTGTGGTATGCACAAATTCTTGCAAGTGATGACTTGGTGGACTCCTGGCACATGAAGGATAGATAGTATACTATAAGTAAAGGAAAGTAAATGAGAACGAGTAGAACTACATGACACATGAGCTTGGGTCGGCAATAACCATTCATTCATTGAAGATGTGGAGACATTATCTTCTTGGAAAGAGGTTCATCTTGATGAGTGATCACAGTGGGATGAGGTGCTTGTTTGACCAACCTAATTTAAATGTTAGGAAAGCTAGGTTGTTGGCCATGCTCGATGAGATTGAATTTGAGATCAGATACATTAAGGGTAAAGAGAATAGGGTTGCAAATTCTCTTAGCAGATGAGTGTAGGTAAATCACATAACAACTATGAGTTTATATGGGATAGATCTATAGGATCGGATCATGCAGGTAAGACGACAGGATGACAGGTACCAACAAATTAAGCACAAGTTTTAGTAGCAGGGTATAGGTAAACATGATGTGGAATATCATCTCACGACATATGGCTTTGTAATATTTAGGCACAAGATCTATGTGTCAGACATTAGTGAGCTCAAGAAGCTTATATTGACAGAATTTCATGTCAAGTTGTATTCAGGGCACCTCAGATATTGAAAGACATTGAAAATGGTTAAGAAGTTATACCAATGGAAAAATTTGAAGGAAGAGGTGGCATGGTTTGTTGTGATATGTTTCGTGTGTCAATAGGTAAAAGCAGAGTGTAGGCATCTAGGTGGTTTATTATAGTCAATTTCAAATCCAACGTGGAAATGGGAGGTCATGTCCATGGAATTCATTACAGGTTTTCCAAGGGCATATAGATAACATGATTTTATTATGGTTGTGGTTGGTAGGTTGACTAAGGTAGCTCACTTTGATCCAGTGACGTCTACAAATTCAACTAGTGAGGTAGCTCAAATATTCATTAGGGAGATAGTAAGGTTACATGGTATTCCTAGGAAGATTATGTCACACGAAGATGTTAAGTTCACTTCTAGGTTTTGGAAAGAGTTGTTTGCAAGATTAGGGACATATTTAGATTTCAGTACAATTTATCATTTGTAGATTGATGGGCAGACAGAGTGGGTCAACAGGATTCTTGTGGGCATATTGAGGATGTATGTTATGCACCAATAGAGGAGGTGGGAAGAGTATATTCCAATGGTCGATTTTGCATATAACAATGGGTAACAGAAATATTTGACGATGAGTCTATTTGAGGCACTTTATTGGTGAAGTTGTAATACTCCCATAAGTTGGAGTGATCTAGTCAACAAGGTATCAATTGGACTAAAATGTTGGCAGAGATCGAATAATAAATGTAGGTTATCAAGAAGAATGTAAAGGAGACATAGGACAGGAAGAAGAATTATGCAGATCAACACAGAGTATTTAAGGAGTTGCAGTTTGAGGAGCATGTGAACTTATGCATCAAGCCCAAGAAGAGCCCATTGGGGATTCGATCATGTGCCAAGATAACACCTTGGTATTTTGTTCCTTTCAAGATGCTTGAGAGGATTGGGCCAGTGGCCTATCGACTTGCACTACCTCCGATAGTGAAATTATGTGATTTTTTCCATGTGTCATTGCTTAAGAAGTATGTGAAAGATGTCAATCATGTGATTCATTGGCCTATATTACATGTGGATCCAAAAGGATAATTCCAGCCGTAGTCTCAATGCATTTTACAGTGAAAGATGCTCATGCTAAAAAATAGAGCAATCGAACAAGTTAATGTACAATGGGAGCACTTTGGGCCCGATGAAGCTACATGGGATATGGTTGATCAGATGCAGGCTATGTATCCTTCTTTAGTCCTTGGATGAGAAGATGTATTTTTATATATGTTTTGATGTTGTGTTTTGGTTATGTCTATATATGCATATGTATGTAAATATCGCATTGATCTATGTTATAAAGATCCAATAAGTAGTATGTTTTTCATGATATGTTGGTTATATCTTAAATAAATGGATATGATGTAAATGTTGCATCGAACTATGTTTTAAATATCCATAGGAAACATGTGTTTTGATAGTTTATAAGTGTCATTGAACGATGGTGTTCCCCCAAGGGGGTGGGGTTTATAATAGCCCCTGGTTGATTTCCTATGTAAAAGAAATAATAATAACCAAGTTCATTGGACACGTATTGCAAGCTGAATGTTGGCCAAAACATAGTCACAAGGATCACTTGTGAATAATTAATGGCTACAGAAATCGAAAAAAGAATCTGAAAATGAAAAGTGGCAATAATTGGCATTTTATTTATGAAATAATAGAAAATAGGACAAAAAGGAGATGAAAGGTGTGTTAGGATAATATGACACATAGGAAATAATTAAGTATAACTTGGTCTAGCATATATTTAGGTAAAGTGTGTTTCTTTAGTATTACTTTTTGTAACTTACAATCTGATGGTCACGATATGTTCTAGATGTGAAGTGATCTGACGGTTCATTCTCTCCTCAGTATTACTAACACTTGATATGCGCCTTAACACCCGATTGGTCCATGATCTCTATTTAAAGATCATGGAGGGTCATTTTCCTGCTCACCGTTCATGAGAGAAGCTTATGAAAAATTTCTTTCTTTTACATTAATAAATTGCTTGAAGTAGCCACATTGGCTCAGGTCATAGATTGTTTCCCTATTTGAGGGTTTTAACCACGTCAAAAATACTGGTGAATTGATTTGTGACATATTTGTGAGTTGTGTCCTTTGGTGTTCTATCTAAGGAACTTAGCTTGTAAATTCCTACATGGTATCAAAGCCATTCGAGGGCCGCATCTGTTGGTGATCCAAATCTGAAGCCGATAGAACTACGTCTGAATTTCGTTTCCTAGATTTACTATTTATAACCACTTTTGGGCTGAGAGGACTGCTCTATTGTGTTAGGACCATCTGTTCCAGTGAGGAACCCCTTTTGTTTCATGCAAAAAGGTTTCCAGTAGCCCTAGCTACATTAGTTTTAAGATCTGGAGGTATATAGTCTATATTTGCAATTATAGTTATTTATCTCTCTGTCTATTTCGGTTTTTAGTGATATATATTTTTTGATTACCATATTTATACCTTTCATTTCTATGTATGCTCTTTACCCTATGACTCTATGCGATCTAGGAAAACCAGAAACAAAAAGAAATGATTTTTCTTATGCATATGCTCTTTTCTGCTATGCCTTAGTCTAATCTTAGAAAATCAAAAACATTGAAGAAAATATCTAGTTTCAGGCCAAATCTAACTTTAAGTTGTAAGGCTTGGAAACTTGTGCTTGTTTTTTTGGTTTGTGTGGTTGTGTTTTTTGTTGTGTAGGAAAAAAGGGATGTTTCAAGCAAGCATGCACCCCAAAGCTTCAATGAGAAAAAAAAAAGCCTTCCTCCTTTCGAACAATTACTAAAATTTTAAACTAGATCACTTGGTCTAAAGTTATTTTATGAAAATAGAGGTCATGGGTTCAAGTCTTCCTTTTTGTTAAGTTACTTTTTCAAAAAGCACATATAACTTTTATTTTAAATTTATTTTATGTAAAAGTGTTCTCACCCATTATAAAAAGTGAGTCACTTATAATTCTAGAGTCACTTTATCTTTTATCTGAGTTACAATTTAGTGGATAGTTCATAAAATACCATTGTAAAAGTGAATTTCACTTATTTATAAAAGTGGATCACATAAAGTAATATTTTTTTTTAAGTGAGATAATTAGATTGAATTTGGAAGGGCGGGGGCGGATTTAAAAATAAAATAAAACTATCATCACTTCCAAACATTCATGTGGTTCGTTGGCATCTTCAAGAAAGTTTCTTCAAAAAGCCATAACTTCTTCATCCGAAAGTCATTTTTAGAGCCGTTTTTTTAATCGGCCTAATTTTTCGAGATTTTTCCATTTGAACACTTAGTTTCAGCATATAGATCTTCATTTTATTTTAAAATGGAAATTCCATGACTAGTTATTCTTGACAGCACCAACTACTTTTAATGGCTATCCTACATGGTGGATTTAATTAGAAGTAAAGGTATAGCCTCAGGCCAAGAGTCTAAACCTGAAGATGGAGATAAGAAAGCCAAATGGGAAAATAAGAAATATCAATCATGTGGGTTGATAGGGATGTCTATTTCTCCAGACCTTAGATTCCCTATCGCAGAAATTGATACCCTCATTGAAGCAATGAAAAAGATGGTAATGTTTTTGGAATTAAAAATGAAATTAGAGCCCATCAAATCGAAAATGATTTTCTTATGTTGGACCCCAATAAAGTTTCTTCCATTGAAGAATTTTTGTCCAAGTTCAAGACACTTAGAATTCTCCTGGAAGGTGTTAAGGTTAAGAAAGAGGATGGTAGCCTTATCTATTCCATTCTTACGAAGTTAGTATTAGCCTATTCTATGTTTGTTTCCACCTTCCATTCTACTAGAGAAGCCTTTATTTCTCAAGGACAAGCCTACAATTCCCCCTTATTTTGATGCCTTTTGTGATTCTTTAATAAGAGAACAAGAAAATTTCTTACATATTGCCTTCTTAATACTAGAAACTCTTTTAAGAAAGCCTTATCAGCCCAAAAATAACCAAGTTCAAAGAATCCTAAGAAGCAACATCCTAAAAATAATGGTCCTAAACCAAACAAGGGTCCTAAGCAATTTTAGTCTCAAAATGAAAAATCAACTCAACAAAATGATAAGGCAAATAATAACGAAGGTAAGAAGACTGATAAACATTGAAACTTTTGTAACCACGATGGCCACTTAGAATCCAAACGCCTAGATGGAAGCCTCGAAGCAACATGAAGAAGCATAACATCCATTTGGAGCACTTTTAAACTTCAACTTCATCTTCAGGAATAACACTTTCTGCATGTGGTTGTCAAGCATTTCGGTCTAGTTATGCACTAAATGTATCTTCTTCTACTCATTCTCATGAGTGGCTCACTGATTCTAGAACTTCTTATCACATGGCCAAAAACAAAGCCATGTTTTCTTCTTTGAATTATTCTAACACCAAAAATATATATTTTGGTGATGATAGATCACTTAGTTTTGTAGCAACTGGAACTACTCATTTAGACAATGGTCAATTTAGTGAAGTGTTATGTGTTCTTACCTTATCCAACAACCTTTGATCTGTATATCAGATAACTCATTCAGGTGAAGGTTAAATTGTTGAATTTTCACGACATGATGTTGTAATTAAGTACTTAAGAGATCCTAGACAGATTTTAGCTACTGGCATTGTTGATGATTCTACAAGGTTGTATAAGTTTAACAATTTTGTGTCATCAACTCTTCCCTCGATATTTGTTGCTCATAATGATGAAGTGAGAAAACTTTGGCATGAGCAATTTCATCACTTAAATTATCTCTCCCTTCAAAATCTATGTAAATAAAATATGTTGACAGGCCTTCCTATGGTATATTGCAAAGATGGTGTTTTTTCCAGTTGTGTACTCGGAAAGCATCATTGGGATAGTTTTGGAAAATGTGCCTCATTACACGCCTCAGTCCATTTACTGCTTTTGTATAGTGATTTATGTGGTCCACTTCCAATTGTTTCATTCTCTGGCTACAAGTAGTTATTAACTTTCATTGATGATTTCTCTAGACGCACTTGGGTATACTTCTTAAAACCCAAGAGTGAAGTCCTTAAAATGTTCTTGGCATCAAATTCTTAAGCTAAGATCTGATAATGGTAGAGAATATGTTAACAACAAATTCATCAACTTTTTCACTCAGCATGGAATTCAATTGCAACATACTATTCCATATACTAGACAACAAAATGGTGTAGTTGAAAGGAAGAATCACACCTTAAAGGAAAAGGTTAATTGTGTGTTTCAACCTAAAGGACTTAGTCTTAACTTTTGAGTAGAAGAAATTAACTGTGCAAATTACATAGTAAATCACACTCCTACTAAGGCTTTAAAGAATATCACTCCAGAAGAAGCATGGAACTCAATTAAAGCAAATCTAAGTCACTTTTGTGTTTTTGGAACTGAAGCATGGGCTCATATTTCAGATGAGAAACCTAAAACCTTAGAATGTAAGAGTGAAAAATGTATTTTTGTTGGATATTCTGAAAATGTCAAAGGATATAGATGTCTTCAACCTAAATCCAAAATTGTTATAATTAGAAGAGATGTAAATTTTGCTGAAAATATATTGGCCTATGAGGCTAGTTTGGCGAATGTGCCACCTCTCTCTATCCATTCTACATCTAGAAATAATCCTTCTTCAGATGATGACAGGGAGGATGAAAATCCTCCCTCACCTTCTCGGGATCTTCCTTTAGATCCTCAGCTTCCAAAATGGGTCCGCACTACTCGGGATGCAGCAGGTGCTCTTGTAGGTGATCCTACATATCAGTGTCGTACACATTCTCAGTTCGATAGAGCCTCTTCTTTACTGGCTCAAGTTTCAAGGAATTGTGATCCTGAAACATTTGTAGAAGATTCAACCCATCCAGATTGGGATGCAACTATGAATGAAGAATATCATTCATTATTGACAATTGATATATGTGACCTTGTTCCTCTTCCAAAGGGATGAAAACTTGTTAGATGTAAATGGGTTTACAAAACCAAATTGGACTAGATGGAAAAGTTGATAAACATAAAGCTCGTCTTGTTTCTAAGGCTTTTTCACAAGTTGAAGGCATTGACTATACTGAAACCTTCTCCCCTGTTGCCAAAACGAACTCTATCTGTCTTTTTCTTTCCCTTGCTGCCTCTTTCAAATGGGAAGTGTTGGCATTATGATACAGGTGTTGTCCTTAATGGAAACTCACACAGATGAGAGTTCACAGTGCAATAGGTTAACAACAAAGGATTACAGATCATACTCCAGATATTGAAGAAAGAGAGTGGTTTAAGAAATATACGTCAGTTCACTTTGTCCAAGCCAGGTATACATGTGGGTTAACAGAGAAAAAGGATCGTATACATATACAAGCACTTTCATAGAAGGGAAAGCGAATATGGGATGGAAAACCAAGGTTTTGGTCCAAGGTATTGGTCCGAGGTATTTGGTCCAAGGTATTTGGTCTGAGGTATTTGGTCCGAGGTATTGGTCCGATGTATTTGGTCCAAGGTATTGATCCTAACTAGTTTTGGTCCAAGGTATTGAGAAAGGCCTAAAACTATATAAGGAGGAGAAGATCATTAGGCCAAGTGTGCAAGTATTCAACATCTTATGAAGAGTTAGATCAAATATGCAGGTATGGGTTTCTGATGCTTTGTTTGATCTCAACTAAGTATAAACCTAAGTGGTTTATGATGGATGATGGATCGGGATCATAAGAACTGAAATGAATTATCATTATGTCGTTTGATCACAAATAGTCTAGATCTGAATAATGATGCATGCTTTATTCTCTAAATGTTATGATCTGGGTATGACTGAAGTTTGGAATAGCTGTGAAGTGTTTAAGTTAGTATTTGTAGATTTCTACACTAGTTCGCTTTGATAAAAGCACACATACACATTGGTTCGGCACATCGAAGTAGCATATACATTATGGAATATGATGTTTGAAGTTATAGTTGGTTATGGTTGTTGATGCAGAGTTATGGGTTCTACTTTGTGTTCTAGTGACCATGTTCTCATGACAATGATCTGAATGTTCAGATTGATTGATTGTGATTTGCTTCAGTGATGATGGGTTTTCAATGATTGATTTAGTTGTGGTTGATTCAAATATTGATGATTGAGTTTCAATGATTGGTTGATGCAAATGTATTTGATGGTTGTATTGCAGTGGTGATTGATTCTGAGCTTCAATGTTGTTGATGGGTCCAGTACGAAAATATGATGAAAAATGGCCTTCAAATTGTGGTGTTGTGTTCAAGGAGTATCCAGTCTGAAAATTTATGAAATGTGGTCCTTGGAAGAAGAGATAACGTCACAACCTTTTGTAGGTTGGTGCCTATGTACTAGTAAATGGATTGGCTAGTACAAGAGCTAGGGGGTTGGAGATCCCTTCCAGTAGCAGGTGGAAAATGAGTGAAGGTTGGAGCCTTTTGTAGGTCGACGCCTACATAGTAGTAAATGGATCGTCTAGTACAAGAGCTAGGGGGTTGTAGCTCCCTTCTAGTAGAATCTGGAGAATGAGAGAAGGTGGTAGCCTTCTGCCAGTGGATGGCTACGTACTAGTATGATTCGGCACCAGTACTAGATTGTAAACAAGTTTTTCTTATATTAAAAGAAGACAACAGCAGGTGGTTTTTGTCCCGCATTGGGTTTCCACCTTAAATATTGGTGTTCATGTGTGTTGCTTATGTGTGATGGTTTATTCTGTTATTACTGCACATGGTTATTATTTATATGGTTAATGAAGTACTGATGGACTAATTAAAGATCAACATATGATGAATTACCTGAATCATAAGTTTGTTGGATATATGCTGGTTTCTTTAAAGACAGTTGCATGTACACGTAATTAAAGTAGCGCATATAAATTTGAGTATGAAATGAAAAAGTTATTGATTTGATAAATACTATTTCACCCCCCCTCTCAGTGTTATTTCCAATAGGAAGTCCATCAGATGGATGTTAAATTCGCTTTCCTGCATGGGAACCTGCATGAAGAAATCTATATGGAACAACCTCCTGGATTTATACAAAAATACTGTAACCTTTTATGTCGACTTAATAAATCCCTTTATGGTCTCAAGAAAGCCCCTCGGGCTTGGTATGCCAGAATGGATAGCTTTCTTTTAGATACTATCTTTTCTAGGTGTCATTATGATAATACTGTCTACACCATGAAAGTGGGTAAGTCTCTTATCATTCTTGTTCTTTATGTTGATGATCTTATCCTTACTGATAGTGATCCCAACATTATAAAACATGTGAATTCTAGCCTTAAAAAAGAAATTTGAAATGACAGACTTAGAACACTTGCACTATTTTCTTGGTCTTCAAGTCTTGCAATCCAAAGAAGGTATTTCCCTTTCCCCATCCAAGTATGTTTGTGATCTTCTACACTACTTTCACATGGAAGAATGTAATCCAACCCCTTCTCGCTTTCAGTCTAGAGTGAAACTTCCAGTAACTTGTACTTCCCCTGAAGTTGATGCTACATTATACCATCAACTTTTTAGAAAATATTTGTATCTGACCCATACTCATCTTTACCTTTCCTTTGTTGTTGGCCTTATTGCTCAGTTTATACAAAAACCACATGAAATTCATTGGAAATCAGCTAAAATAATACTTTGTTATGTTCGAGGTATAGTTTATTTTGGGATTCATTACAATGTAGAAGCATCTCCTCTATTCGTTGGTTTCACTGATTCTGATTGGGATGGTGACCCTAATGATCAGAAGTCTACTGCACATTATCTCTTCACTCTTGTTTCTAGACCTATTACATGGGCTTGCAAGAAACAAAGTTTCATTTCTCTTTCTTCAGCATAAGAAGAGTATCGTGGCACTATTGAAGCTAGTAAGGAAGCCTTGTGGCTTCATCAAATCCTGTCAGAGTTTGGTTTTCAGCAGCATCATCCAACTACACTTTGGTGTGATAATCAAAGTGCCATTCAACTATGCAAAGATCGAGTGAAAAATCAACACAAAAAACACATTGAACTACACATGAACTTATTTAGAAAGCTCATTCATGACCATGTTCTTGAAGTGAAATATTGTTCAACCAATTATCAAGTTGTAGACATCTTTACAAAGGCTCTCACAAAGGCGAAGGTTGGAGTTCAGGAAGTTGTCACTAAGGGGGGATAGGCTCTAATGCCTCCTTCCTTCTCCTAATTTGTCATCTTTGTAAGTCCTTGAATTCTATCCCAATGTGTTCTTAAGGAGAGATGTTAGGATCTTCTGACACATAGGAAATAATTGAGTATAACTTGGTCTAGTGTATGGTTAGGTAAAGTGTGTTTCTTTAGTATGTACTTTTTGTAACTTACAATCCGATGATCATGATATGTTCTAGACATGAAGTGATCTCATGATTCATTCTCTCCTTGGTATTACCAACACTTGATCTATGGCGTAACACCCGTTTTGTCCATGATCTCTATTTAAGGAGCATGGAGGGTCATTTGTTTGGTGACCGTTCAAGAGAGAAGCTTATGTAATTTTTCTTTCATTTACATTAATAAATTGCCTAAGTGGTCATGTTGGCTCAGGCCATGGACTGTTTCCCTCTTTTAAGGTTTTAACCACGTCAAGAATACTGGCGTACTGATCTGAGATCTATTTGTGAGCGGTGTCCTTTGGTGTTATATCTAAGGAACTTACCCTATAAATTAATACAATGTCAGAGATTTACATTAGAGGGAAATTGAAATAAAATGAAGGAAAGTGAAGAAAATGGAGGTCTCAATGATTAAAAGGATTTTGAGGATCAGTTCACACCTTTTGTTAGTCCAGTTTTGAGCTCTCTTTATTCTCTCATTCTCTCATACTCTTGCACACTTAAATATTTATTGGAGCATTCTTGGAACACATGGGCATACATTGGATTTGGAGAAAGAAGGAAAATAAAAGCATGAAAGAACAAGGGAACATGTGGATCAACAACTACAGTTGGATTTCTTTGTAGCTAACAGGTTGCATGTATGATTTCTTTGATGCATGGTAGATGCATGTGGTTTTCTAGTTATTTTGTGTCATTAGCATGGAGGATTGCCTGGATTGACAACAAATTTAACCTTTCTTTTCCATTTCTTGGATATCCATGGTGTTGTGGGTTTTTCCACTTAATTTTTTTCTTATTGGTGCTCATAATACCTTATGGCTATGGGGTACAACAAATTATCTGGAAGCCCTAGAATAGCTTGAGTTGAGTTACCAGTCCCGGAGCCTGGGTTGGAAAAATTATCTGGAGCCCCTGGTGGGCTGAGTTAATAGTCCTATATTTGGGTTGGATAAATGCTTTAGAGCCCTGTAAGGATGTGATTTGAGTTACTAGTTCCTAGAGCCTGGGACAGCTAGGTAGCAACCAATCTATGGTCAGGTGGTACATGGAAGTCCCTAAGTTGGTTGGCTTTGGAATATGTTAATAAGAGATATTTTCCTATTGTATTCTATGATTTCTTGTTCTTTTTATTATGTGGCTATGATGGTTGTTCTATCATCATTATTATTCTAGTTAAATGATGGTTATAATTATGGTTCAACAATAGGTTCTAGCTATGCATCTTGATATGTTTTGTTTAGTTGATGAATGGTTAATGAAAACATGAGCTAAAAAAATTTATTGCAACTATTAAAAAAGTGCATTAGACCTTCTTGATTATTCTTAGATGAGTATCATACCCCTATGTTCAGATGTGCATTTATGACCTATAGATTACATGCTACCAATATGTTTGACGAAATGAATTTCATGGTTAGGCCTGGTTAGATAAATTCCTTGATCAAGTTTTGTATGAATAGCTTTTTCCTAATGTTATTTATCACTCTAGAAATTTTAATTGAGTTCTAGGTAGTGGTGTACATAGAAGCCCTAAAAATATGGCTCAAAATTCAAAACCGCACCCTTTGAAATGGAAGTATTGGGCCATAAACCAACCCTTTTAGGGTTATGGATATAGTTAGAGGCCTAAAGCCACATGGAGGCCTCTTCATACATTCAGATGTGGGCCCAGGTCACTGAAAAAACACTCCAATGTGGGGTTTGGGCACCTGGAGTGGTTATCTAGCTCCTAGGGATCCTGTAGCTCATGAGTAAGGTCAATAAAGTTTCAGATTGTCAACTCCACTTCCATAATTTAATCTAGGAGGTTGGTTCATGTCATAGTAGCTCTACGTCTCATGTTTACCCTGGTAGGCTAGTGAAACTAGGTAAATGCGGGAGGGGTGGTTAGAGGCACAAAAAGATATATCTAATCAGGATGTGAATTTGAAAAAGAAGATAACAGATCATGAGAATATTCAACTATCTAATAATCATATTCCGAAAGGATTAGTTCCCATTGAAATAGTATTTTATCAAATTGATGTCCCTAATCCTTCAATACTATATCCTCAACAAGCTGATGCATAAAAATGTAATATTAGCACCGTAGAATAAGTCAAAAACATCAACATTTCAATAAAATTCCACATGAAGTCAAAGATAAATAAATTGAATTGTTCAAAAAATACAAGGATGTTTTTGCATGGAAGTATGAAGATCTAAAAACATATGATACATCCATCATTAAACATAAGATTCCTTTAAAAACAGATTCCAAACCATTTCAGAAAAAGTTGAGAAGAATTAATCTAATATTATATCCATTAATCAAAAAAGAGGTAAAGAAATTACTTGATTCAAAAATTATATTTTCTATACAATATTCTAATTGGATAGTAAATTTATTTCCTATCAGGAAAAAAAATGGAGAAAAAAGGTTGTGCATTGATTTTAGGAATATTAATAAATTATATCTAAAGGATAATTATCCTTTACCAAATATGGACTATATGCTTCAAAAGGTAACAAGGTCAAGCATGATTTCAATGTTGGATGGATTTTCATGATAAAATCAGATATTAGTCAGTGAAGAAGACATGAGTAAAACAATTTTCACCACACCTTCGGGTACATTTATGTATGCCACAATGCCTTTTGGCTTAATCAATTCAGGAGCAACTTTCCATAGAGCTAATTTTTAAGAGAAACAAATACGTTTATGGTTATTTACCATCATGATCTTATTATTTTTTCCGAATCACATTCCCGACATATTAAACACTTAAGACAAGTTTTTTAAAATTGTAGGAAGTTTGTAATTTATCTTAATCGAAAAAAGTCAATATTTTCCATGAAAGAGGGAAAATTGTTGGCACACATTATTTCAAAAGGAGTCATAATAGATCCAAAAAGAGTATCAACCATTCCGTTAATCATTTTTTCAAAAACAAAGAAAGAGATTCAAGCATTTTTAGGAAAAATTAATTTCCTAAGAATATTCATAGCTAATTATGTTGATATTGTAAAGGACATCACTGGCATGCTCAAGAAGGATCATGGATTTATGTGGCATGCATAGTCAAAATACTCATTTGCTCAAATAAAAAAGGCACTCTCAGAACCACCAGTGTTAACCAATCTAGACTACTCAAAGCCTTATTTTGCATCAGATACTACAATAAAAGTTGTCTGACTATAGAAGAATAAAGGTTATGCCGAACAACCAATTCCTTTATGTTAGAAATAATACTGAGAGGGGGGGTGAATCAATACTATCACATCAATAAAACTTTTTCATTTCCATATTCAGATTCATATATGCTACTTCCACAACTTCTTATGATTCAGTTAGTTGATCCGTAATGAGTGCATTAGAACATTATCAACCATATTAACAGTAAACAGGTGTAGTAAAATAGAACAGATCATCACACATAAGCCACACACATGAACACCATGATATAAGGTGGAAACCCAATGTGGGAGAAAACCACCTGCTGCAAGTCATCTCAATCTTCTTCTTAATAAGAAAATCCTTTTACAATATTTCTATACTGGTTCAGTCTTATACCAGTACGCAGACTTCTACCTGCAGAGAGCTACAACCCTCTCTCGTTCTCCAGTCTTTCCTGGGAGGGAGCTACAACCCCCATAGTTCTTGTACTAGCTGATCCATTTACTAGTACGCAGGCTGCTACCTGCTACAATGCTCCAAAGTTTTCAACTGCTACTGGAAGGGAGCTACCACCCCCTTAGCTCTTGTACTAGCTAAGATACTAGTACGTAGGCACCGGCCTACAATCTTCTCTCCTCCAGGTACCACGTTTCATACATTTTCAGACTGGATACTCCTGAAGCACAACACATAATCTGAAAGGCCACGTTTCATCCAATTTTCATATTGGACCCATTAATATCATTGAAGCACATAATCAATCAATCTTCTGAATCACCCAAACACTAGATCAATACATATACAAGGATAATATATGTGTTAGCTCCCAGATCTAGTCCATCAGATCACATAAATATAAGCCATTATGATCCTGATCCAATATTAGTTCTCATCCATCAATACTGAAGCTAAACACAATCAACCAAATAGGATATGCAGAATACTGACACCTTTAAACTGTCATCAGAACCCATCAACAACCAGAACCACCTGTGACTTCAAATATCATAGCTCAAATTGCATACGCTACTACAATGAACCAAACCTGCATATATACACGCTTACACCAAAGCCAACCCGCATTCATATCTATAAATATTCAAACATGACTTGCAGCGATTTCAAACTCAAGTTATACCCAGTTCAGATCATTACAAGCGTTAGTATACAGATCTAGAATAAGAATAATCAAATATATAGAGATAGTTCATTTCAAACCATTTGATCCCGATCTATCCTTAGATCTTGTTTTCCATCGACTGGTAAGATCCCTCTTTAGCTCAGATCTAGATCTGCACCATAACCGAATCACAGTATTCCAGATCTAGCACTTTATGAGATATTCAATAATTCAGATGATGCTTTGCCAAATGATCTCCTTCCTCTTTTATAGCCTTAGTCCTTTTTCAATACCACGGTCCAAAACCATAGGATCAAAAAACTGTTGGACTAATACCATGAACCAACCATGAAAGTGTGTGAGATCAACACTTTTGGATGCAATACCACAAACCAAAACCATAGGATCAAAAACTGTCGGACTAATACCATGAACCAACCATGAAAGTGCGTGAAATCAACACTTTTGGATGCAATACCACGGGCCAAAACCATAGGATCAAAAACTGTCGAACTAATACCATGAACCAACCATGAAAGTGCGTGAACTTTTATCTTGCATGAAGGGAACTTTTCTCTGCATGAAAGTGCGTAAACTTTTCTCTACATGAAATAAACTTTTCTCTCCATAAAAGTGCGTGAACTTTTCTCTACATGGAATAAACATTTATCTGCATAAAAGTGCGTGAACTTTTCTCTACATGGAATAAACTTTTCTCTGCATAAAAGTGCATGAACGTTTCTCTACATGGAACAAACTTTTCTCTGCATAAAAGTGCGTGAACTTTTCTCTACATGGAATAAACGTTTCTCTGCATAAAAGTGCGTGAACTTTTCTCTACATGGAATAAAATTTTCTCTGCATAAAAGTGCGTGAAATTTTCTCTACATGAAGGAAACTTTGTTGCACTATAATTTATCAAATAAATTTTCCAACACTTGTCTCAACAATCTCCACCTTTGGACTTGTCATACTGAGAATTGTCATCTGATTCCTTGTCACATCTAATATCTCTTCCATAGATTCATCTAGATATATATAAGTGAGTTGATCTTCTACGAGTTGGTTGCCATCAAGTACAACACATGCATCATAATGCCAACAATCTCCCCCTTTGGACTTGATGGCAACAATACCAAATCACTCTCCCCCTTTCACATCAAGGGCAAAGGGTGGACCAAGATATTCTCTTCCTTTGTTGTCCATACTCCCCCTGAGTGCCTGTTGAAATTTCTGAATGAGCTCCACCTTTGTATATGCCAAGGTGTACCAATCTATCCATGCTCCCCTTGAGTACATGCTGAAGTCTCTGCTCTGCTGAAGTGTGTTGTTCATGCTCCCCCTGACTATAAGCAAGCTCTGCAAAAAGATGTTTTACAAGAAGAACATGACTCTATCATAAATGACCTTCCTATCACCAAGGACTCATACATACATCCATTTCCCAACCAAGTGGGGATATACTAGAATTGACTCATCCAACCAAGTGGGGATACATCAAAAGTTTACACATGATAAAATAAGAACATTACGTCTTCATCCCAGGCATAGTGGGGAAACCAAGATAGGCTGTTACATGACCTTGACACCAAAAAAGAGATACATGACATAGAGATGAAATATCTAGAGCAAAACTTATGAAAGTCACCAATAATTGATAGCAGTAGCATCTGTCAAACACTTTTCAGATCAGCAACCATGCTCTCCTTTTGTTCTCCTTCTGCCCCTGTTCTAACCAAAACAGCTTGTGTACACGAACCAAGAGCTTCTAAGGTAATGCCAAAAATGCATTATTAGAAGTTAATCTGCTCCCCCTGAACCTGTGCCAGATGGTCTCTGTCAGACCCATATCAGACTCTTCTCATCTAGAGTCTGGCCCACTGATTTTATTCATACCAACATATACGCAACTGTATCAACAGAAACATGCATATATACGCGGATACTCCGTATAAACTCGCGTACAACCAATTCCAGATCAGCAACTTGACAGGGTATGTCTGCAGATAGATAACAACTCATCATCATAAAATCACTCAGATTATATCATATGTGTAAAACACCATAGCCATCAAGATCATCCATGTATCATCACTTGGGAATATTTGCATCAATCAACATATGTAAGTATCAACCTATCATCATATAGGTAGAACTCATTATCATCATGTCTCCAACAATGCAACTTTGAGTAATCATGCATGTATCCAACACTATGTATCTTGAGCTCAAGATCATTTGTCAAGGCTTCTTTATATCATCAACATCAACAATCCTCATCCACATGAGCACCAAGAACTATATGAATCCTACATCATAACTGTATTATGTGATCTTTATGCATATGACGACAGCAGCATATGAGTGACTCATCATCAAGATGTGTATTCAAGCTTTGTACTTCTCCTTATCCTTATGAAGATCACCATGTAAGCATCATATATGCACCATCTAAGAATCAATCCACAAATATGATCTGAAAATCAACTATGTAACCCCAAGAATCATATGAGATTTTATCATGGACAACTCATAATCATAGCAAGATATATCATTTAGCCATATAAGAATCATCACCAAGGACTATTAACCATAATGCCAACAATGCATTATTAAAGGCATATGCTCCCCCTCAACCTGTGCCATCTGTTCACTGTTAGATCTGATCATGCATATATCAACAATAAGCATCAAAACATCATCATCATTAAGTTAGGATCAAAATACTTCTAAAAATCTTACAAGTATCAAGACATTTCCACACATCCTCAGTAGACTGTAACTATTAACCAATAGAGAAAATAATGGTCTAAATCATATCAGACACTTTTTCTGAGCCTGTCCCCACTGCTTTTCATCAGACTGACATATACATGACTTTGCAGTGTCTAACTCGCGTATATACGCGACTTCCCTTTATGAAACTTGCGTATGAGATTTAGGACACTAAAGTTGTACACTTTCAGCTCCCCCTGAGTCTGTTATGTCTGTGTTGTGCTGCATCTGAGTACATTGTGTGGTGCCACATCTTCCTGACTGAACTTCCTTCTTCTTCCATATCTTCAAGCGTGATGATGATGTTTTCTCCTTTTGGTATGGTGCCCATACTTTGTTCCTGCATTCCTTAGCTATATGTCCAAGCTTGTTACATGTGTAACATCTTACATGTCTCATATTTCTTCTATAGCAATCAACAGCTCTGTGACCAAACATATTGCAAGCAAAGCAATATCCATTAAAGTACCTTGAATGTGATGATATTTCTACATGATGGTCTTGAAACCTTCTTCTTCTACATCTGGCTGCAACATGTCCAAGATTATGACATACATAACATTCAACATTACTCATAGGAGGAGTAAAAGATTTTCTTTGAAGAATTTCTTTCCTTGGTTGATGATGAGATTGACCTTTCATCTCCTTATTGAGCATTTCAGATTTTGCAGTCGAGTCCCTTGTCTTAGTTTGTGAACTAGATTCACCTTCAATAGATTCATGAAAACCAAGACCAGTTTTGATAGCAGGAGACCTTTGACTATTAAGAATATCATCCAAGACTTTAGTACTATCTTGAAATCGTAACAGTTTATCCTTTTCTTCTAATTTATCTTTTAGAATATTTACCTCAACTTGATGTTGCTCTTCCTTTTCAAGATACTGCTTCTTCACGTTTTCTTCAGCATTTCTTTCTTCTTCCAACTGACGTCTTAGTTCAAGAACTTTATTTTCATGAGCTTGGAGTAGTTCCTTATTCTGCTTCTTTGATTCTTCAAGATCTTCTTTTAGCGAGCGGATCGTGGCTTCAAGACTTTCATAGTAACTGGATCTATCTCTGAGTTTCTTGATGGTTGTGCTTCTTTCATTGACTTCATCTCTTACTGATGTTACTTCATCCTGCAACTTTTGATATTTGTCCTTGAATAACCTCCTTACCTTGTTTCCTTCCTCTAGTTGAGCTTTTAGTTTAGTAGCTTCTTCCTTGAAGTCAGATTCCCTTTTGTTCAATAGATCTTGTTGATCTCTGATTTTGTCTGAAATCCTTTTGAATTCTGCCTCTATTTGATATCTTTCTTGTTCACCCATAAGAGCGAATTCAGTTGTTTCGCTATCACTTTCATATTTTCCAAATGGATAGATAGCTGGAACATCAGAGGATAGAAAATTCATACCTGATAGTTCATCTTTATTCTGAAATGATTCTGAATCTGATTCTGAATCTGAAGAGCTTCTTACACCTAATCCCCAATCGATTCTCCCACTGTCATAGTTCTTCTGAGATCTCTTCTTCTGCTTATGTGATTTCTTCTTAAGCTTCTTTCCCATTGTTCCACGGATCTCCTTTAAGTGATCAAGCCTCTACCAAAGGACCCGCTCTGATACCAATTGTTGGAAATAATACTGAGAGGGGGGGGGGTGAATCAGTATTATGACATCAATAAAACTTTTTCATTTCCATATTCAGATTCATATATGCTACTTCCACAACTTCTTATGATTCAGTTAGTTGATCCTTAATGAGTGCATTAGAACATTATCAACCATATTAACAATAAACAAGTGCAGTAAAATAGAACAGATCATCACACATAAGCCACACACATGAACACCATGATATAAGGTGGAAACCCAATGTGGGAGAAAACCACCTGCTGCAAGTCATCTCAATCTTCTTCTTAATAAGAAAATCCTTTTACAATATTTCTGTACTGGTGTAGTCTTATACCAGTATGCAGACTTCTACCTGCAGAGAGCTACAACCCTCTCTCGTTCTCCAGTCTTTCCTGGGAGGGAGCTACAACCCCCATAGTTCTTGTACTAGCCGATCCATTTACTAGTACACAGGCTACTACCTGCTACAATGCTCCAAAGTTTTCAACTGCTACTGGAAGGGAGCTGCCACCCCCTTAGCTCTTGTACTAGCTAAGATACTAGTACGTAGGCGTCGGCCTACAATCTTCTCTCCTCCAGGTACCACATTTCATACATTTTCAGACTGGATACTCCTGAAGCACAACACATAATCTGAAAGGCCATATTTCATCCAATTTTCATACTGGACCCATTAATATCATTGAAGCACATAATCAATCAATCTTCTGAATCACCCAAACACTAGATCAATACATATACAACGATAATATATGTGTTAGCACCCAGATCTAGTCCATCAGATCACATAAATATGATCCATTATGATCCTGATCCAATATTAGTTGTCATCCATCAATACTGAAGCTAAACACAATCAACCAAACAGGATATGCAGAATACTGACACCTTTAAATTGTCATCAGAACCCATCAACAACCAGAACCACCTGTGACTTCAAATATCATAGCTCAAATTGTATACGCTACTACAATGAACCAAACCTGCATACATACGCGCTTACACCAAAGCCAACCCGCGTACAGATCTATAAATATTCAAACATGACTTGCAGCGATTTCAAACTCAAGTTATACCCAGTTCAGATCATTACAAGCGTCAGTATACAGATCTAGAATAAGCATAATCAAATATATAGAGATAGTTCATTTCAAACCATTTGATCCTGATCTTTCCTTAGATCTTGTTTTCCATCAACTGGTGAGATCCCTCTTTAGCTCAGATCTAGATCTGCACCATAACCTAATCACAGTATTGCAGATCTAGCACTTTATGATATATTCAATAATTCAGATGATGCTTTGCCAAATGATCTCCTTCCTCTTTTATAGCCTTAGTCCTTTCTCAATACCACGGTCCAAAACCATAGGATCAAAAAACTGTTGGACTAATATCATGAACCAACCATGAAAGTGCGTGACATCAACACTTTTGGATGCAATACCATGGACCAAAACCATAGGATCAAAAACTGACGGACTAATACCATGAACCAACCATGAAAGTGCGTGAGATCAACACTTTTGGATGCAATTCCATGGGCCAAAACCATAGGATCAAAAACTGTCGAACTAATACCATGAACCAACCATGAAAGTACATGAACTTTTCTCTTGCATGAAGGGAACTTTTCTCTGCATGAAAGTGCGTAAACTTTTCTCTACATGAAATAAACTTTTCTCTGCATAAAAGTGCGTGAACTATTCTCTACATGGAATAAACTTTTCTCTGCATAAAAGTGCGTGAACTTTTCTCTACATGGAATAAAATTTTCTCTACATAAAAGTGCGTGAACTTTTCTCTACATGAAGGAAACTTTGTTGCACTATAATTTATCAAATAAATTTGCCAACACTTGTCTCAACAATCTCCCCCTTTGGACTTTTCATACTGAGAATTGTCATCTGATTCCTTGTCACATCTGATATCTCTTCCATAGATTCATCTAGATATATATAAGTGAGTTGATCTTCTATAAGTTGGTTGCCATCAATTACAACACATGCATCATAATGCCAACAATCTCCCCCTTTGGACTTGATGGCAACAATACCAAATCACTCTCCCCCTTTCACATCAAGGGCAAAGGGTGGACCAAGATATTCTCTTCCTTTGCTGTCCATACTCCCCCTGAGTGCCTGTTGAAATTTCTGAATGAGCTCCCCCTTTGCATATGCCAAGGTGTACCAATCTGTCCATGCTCCCCTTGAGTACATGCTGAAGTCTCTGCTCTGCTGAAGTGAGATGTTCATGCTCCCCCTGACTATAAGCAAGGTCTACAAAAATATGTTTTACAAGAAGAACATGACTCTATCATAAATGACCTTCCTATCACCAAGGACTCATACATACATCCATTTCCCAACCACATGGGGACATACTAGAATTGACTCATCCAACCAAGTGGGGATACATCAAAAGTTTACACATGATAAAACAAGAACATTACATCTTCATCCCAGGCATAGTGGGGAAACCAAGATAGGCCATTACATGACCTTGACACCAAAAAAGAGATACATGACATAGAGATGAAATATCTAGAGCAAGACTTATGAAAGTCACCAATAATTGATAGCAGTAGCATCTGTCAAACACTTTTCAGATCAGCAACCATGCTCTCCTTTTGTTCTCCTTCTGCACCTGTTCTAACCAAAAAAGCTTGTGTACACAAACCAAGAGCTTCTAAGGTAATGCCAACAACGCATTATTAGAAGTTAATCTGCTCCCCCTGAACCTGTGTCAGATGGTCTCTGTTAGACCCATATCAGACTCTTCTCATCCAGAGTCTGGCCCACTGATTTTATTCATACCAACATATACACGACTGTATCCACAGAAACATGCATATATACACGGATACTCCGTATGAAACTCACGTACAGCCAATTCCATATCAGCAACCTAACAGGGTACGTCTGCAGATAGATAACAACTCATCATCATAAAATCACTCACATTATATCATATGTGTAAAACACCATAGCCATCAAGATCATCCATGTATCATCACTTGGGAATATCTGCATCAATCAACATATGTAAGTATCAACCTATCATCATATAGGTAGAACTCATCATCATCATGTCTCCAACAATGCAACTTTGAGTAATCATGCATGTATCCAACACTATCTATCTTGAGCTCAAGATCATTTGTCAAGGCTTCTTTATATCATCAACATCAACAATCCTCATCCACATGAGCACCAAGAACTATAGGAATCCTACATCATAACTGTATTATATGATCTTTATGCATATGACGACAGCAGCATATGAGTGACTCATCATCAAGATGTGTATTCAAGCTTTGTAATTCTCCTTATCCTTATGAAGATCACCATGTAAGCATCATATATGCACCATCTAAGAATCAATCCACAAATATGATCTGAACATCAACTATGTAACCCCAAGAATCATATGAGATTTTATCATGGACAACTCATAATCATAGCAAGATATATCATTTAGCCATATAAGCATCATCACCAAGGACTATTAACCATAATGCCAACAATGCATTATTAAAGGCATATGCTCCCCCTCAACCTGTGACATCTGTTCACTGTTAGATTTGATCATGCATATATCAACAATAAGCATCAAAACATCATCATCATTAAGTTAGGATCAAAATACTTCTAAACATCTTACAAGTATCAAGACATTTCCACACATCCTCAGCAGACTGTAACTATTAACCAATAGAGAAAATAATGGACTGAATCATATCAGACACTTTTTCTGAGCCTGTCCCCACTGCTTTTCATCAGACTGACATATACATGACTTTGCAGTGTCTAACTCGCGTATATACGCAACTTCCCTTTATGAAACTTGCGTATGAGATTTAGGACACCGAAGTTGTACACTTTCAGCTCCCCCTGAGTCTGTTATGTCTGTGCTATGCTGCATCTCTACATCTCTACAAATAAGTTTATGGTTATTTACCATCATGATCTTATTATTTTTTCCGAATCACATTCCCGACATATTAAACACTTAAGACAAGTTTTTTAAAATTGTAGGAAGTTTGTAATTTATCTTAATCTAAAAAAGTCAATATTTTCCATGAAAGAGGGAAAATTGTTGGCACACATTATTTCAGAAGGAGTCATAATAGATCCAAAAAGAGTATCAACCATTCCATTAATCATTTTTTCAAAGAGATTCAAGCATTTTTAGGAAAAATCAATTTCCTAAGAATATTCATAGCTAATTATGTTGATATTGTAAAGGACATCACTGGCATGCTCAAGAAGGATCATGGAGTTATGTGGCATGCATAGTCCAAATACTCATTTGCTCAAATAAAAAAGGCACTCTCAGAACCACCAGTGTTAACCAATCTAGACTGCTCAAAGCCTTTTAGTATTTTCTATTTTGCATCAGATACTACAATAAAAGTTGTCTGACTATAGAAGAATAAAGGTTATTCCGAACAACCAATTTCTTTATTTAGTAAATTCATGAGGGATGCAGAGTTAAAGTATGCTATTATTGAAAATCAGGCCTATTCTTTAGTTCAAGCCCTAAAGGATTTCAGAACCTATGTATTTCATTATTAAATAATAGCATATATACCCAAAAATGCAGTAAAAATAATACTAATTCAACTTGATAAAGATGGGAAAAGAGGAAGCTGGATACCTAAAATTCTAGATTTTGACCTAGACATGAAATCAACAAAGTTAGTGGAAGGGCAAGGATTGGTTAAACTCCAAGTAGAGAAAAATTTCAAATTATTGGGTATTAATTAAGTGATGAAAAATTCAGATATAGTTTTGTGGAAGAATACAGAAGAAGCTTCTCCTAATGAAGAGAAGAAGAATCCACAAGAACCTTCTTCTAGTTCATCTCCACCAAAACTTCCTTTGCATATTGATGAGAAATTTATGTTGTAAAATTGATATAAGGATATTGTTTAATTTTTACAAAGTTTCAACTATCTTCCTAAATTCACAAAGAATCAATGTATATCTCTTAAACTCAAGTCCATGAAATATTGTACAATTAATTCAAATTTGTATTCGAAACATGTTTTGAATATCCTTCTACTATTTTTTACTAAAAGTGAGACAAATGGAGTGATTGACCAGCTCCATGAAGGAGTATCTGGGGGCCATTATGCGTGGAGGGAAACTGCACAAAAATTATTAAGGGTTGGATTTTATTGGCCAAAGCTATTTTCTCAAGTTGGTTCAAAGGTTTGAAGCTGCATTTCTTGCCAAATTTTCATGGGAAAACATAAACTCTCTTCTTTACCTCTCATTCATGTATTTGTAGAAGTTCCTAATTTCCTAGAATTGGGTTTGGATTTTATTGGTGAAATAAATCCCGCGTCTAGCAATCAACATAGGTGGATCCTAACAACAACAGAATATTTCATAAAATGGGTAGAGGCCAACCCTATCAAAAATGAAACTAATTCTATAGTCATGAAGTTCATTGAAGAAAATATTCTATCCAAATTTGGTTGTCCAAGAGAATTAATTATAACCAATGCTCAAGCTTTTAGTTGTATAAAGATGATAGAGTTCTCCTAGAGATACCATATTTTTTTGCATCATTCTACACCTTATTATCCAGAAGGGAATAGATTATTTGAGCCATCAAATAAGACCTTAATTAAGGTGATTAAAAAGGTGTTAGAAAATCACAAAAGGAAGTCGGAAAGCCATATGAAATATGCAGTTTTGGAAAATAGAGTTTCACCCAAAAGAGCTACTAGTAAGTCACCATTTGAATTAGTCTATGGAAATGAAGCCATTTTTCCAAATCAAGTAGCTTCTCCAGTAATGACTATTTTGCAGGGTTCTTACAAAGAAACAAATTATTTTTCAAAAAGAATCAATCAGATCACTGAGCTTAACCAAGAAAGAGAAGAAGTTAAACATAAAACTTCTCCAATATTAGGATAAGATGAAATGTTTGTTTGATAGGAAAGTTAGAGAAAGAGACATTAGGCAAGGAGACCTAGTCCTTAGATGGCATGCAAGAAGGTAATAAAATGATAAGAATGGAAAATTTCACAATATTTAGTTAGGTCCTTTCAATATTGTAGAAGTAAAAGGGAATAATAATTTCATACTTCAAAACCTGGAGGGAGAATACTTCTCATTACTAGTCGATGGATAGTATTTGAAGCATTAAATTCAATTCTGAAGTTAATTTTTTTTCATGGTCATTGTAAATAATAGTGTGATTTACATTTCCAGAGCTTGTGCGATTTATTATGGAATTGACTCCATAGACCGAGGTGAAGGCACATTGATCTGCATGTTCTCTACATCCATCAGGGGGAAGAAGCACCTAGATGGAGTCGATGTTGTAAGATTGTTTTACTGTAACAACCCTCGTTAAAAATCCATGTAAAAAATATAAGACCAAGGTCATGGGTTATGTATTCCAAGTTGAATGGTGGGAAAAACATCCTAGTGGGTGTTCATTTCGGTTATTATCACTAAAAGAAATTGGCAAAGGCAATGGCAAAGGATTTGGAAAAGAAAAGTGACATATATTTATGAAAATAATGAAAAGTAGGAGAAAAGGAAGGTGAAAGGTCATAGGTTGCATGTGAGGAGGAAAATGAAGAAAATAAAGGCCTCATTAATAAAAAGGCCTCTGAGGATTAGTGGGTAACCTTTAATAAGTTAACTTTTGGAGCTATCTCTCTATTCTCTCTCTCTCTCACTATTGGACACTTAGATTTCTCTTGGAGCACTTCAAAATTGGATAAAGAAAAGCAAAGAAGACAAGATGAAGCAAAGATCAAGAAAGGAAGAGTAGGATCTAATAGCTAAATCAAGATTATTTACAGGTATCAATTTGCATTTGTGATTTCCTTGCTAGATTTAGCATGCATGGTTATGTATGTTTGTTCTTGGTTCTCTTGTTTTCATGGGCATGGGTTTTTCCAGGTGTGACAGTGTTTTTCAACCTAGCCTTTCCATTTTTGGATAGCCATGGTGTGGTGGGTTCTTGTGTATGTGGTTGAGTTGGATTTCCAGATGGACTCAAAGCTGAGTGGGGTGGTCCGAGGATTATTCATAAGGCCTAGGAATCCCAGGATAGTGTACATGGTCAATCCTAAATGTGAACACCTCAATTGAGCCTAGGAATCCCTTAACCGGTGAATGGCGGGATACATGGTAAAGCTCAATGGTGAGTACTCTTGATTGGGCCTAGGAATCTCAGGATGGGATACATGGTAAAGCCCAAAGGGTGGAGACCTCGTAGGCCTAGGAATCCTTGACTGATAATGGTGGGATACATGGTAAAGACAAGAGGTTGGGATGGACAAATCCCTCATGGTGTAGGTGGAGAGATCCGGTGGCATCCATGCTTGTTTTTGGCCTAGTGATCCAGTGAGGATTGCGGTAAATCCTGGTAATGTATTTTTATTGTTTTGGCCTAGTTATCTGGTGAGGATTGCAGTAAAGCCTGGTATTGTATGTTTATTGTTAATGGCCTAGTGATCCGGTGTGGGTTGCAGTAAATCCTGGTTTTATTGTTGAGGGTGACATAGTGTAGCCTCGAGAAGCATTGGTTGATTTTGGTTATATGTCCCAGATTCATGTTTGGAATATGGCACGAGGGTGATTGGTTGAAAGAAAGATTTGGTTCAGCTGATCTATGGTTGGGTGGTACGTGGAAGTCCAGAACCTAGTTGGCCTAATCATTCATTAATAAGAACTATTTATCCTTGATATTTTATGAGAAAATGCACTAGTTCATATGAGGAATTTATGGTTGATGTATCCTTGATATTTATGTTGGTTATATGTTGGTTATGAGCATGTTTTATGACAATGATGATGTATGGCTCTCATCATGTTTTGATTTGTAAATTAATGTACAATGAATATATGACCTAATAGATGACAATTCAGCTAATGTGATAAGGCATCAATTCTTCTTAGTGATTCTCAAATAAGTATGGGATTCCTATACTCAGATATGATATTATGGCTTGTAGATTACTTGTTCATGATGTGCCCGATGAAATGTTTGTCAAGGTGAGGCTTGTTTAGGTCAAGTACTTGATCAAGTTTTGTATTAGAGTCTTTGTCTTGGTGTCATTTATTGTCTTGGAAAGTCTCATCAAGTTCTGGTCAGTGGTTTGGAGAATAGCCCTGGAAAAGTGGATAAAATCTCACAGTCTCTAGCATAGAACTAGTCGAAAAATACTACAATCTCTCCCTTGCATGCATTGTGGGAGGAACTAGAGGGTCTCAGTCACATGCATCCCCATGTCGTGGGAGTGACTAGGCATTTTTCAGTGAAAAGGTAATTTGACTTGGGGCTTAGGCACCTGAAGGAATTGTTTGGCTCATGTGGGTCCTGTAGCTCTTAATAAAGGTCAATAGGGTTTTCTTGTGTCGATTCCACTTATTTAAGGTGATCTAGGAGGTTGAATAATATCATACTAAATCTTCATCACATGTTTACCCCGGTGGACTAGTTAGCTTGGCTAAATGTGGGAGGAGGGTGTTGCATTTACCCTATGATTTTCTTAGAAAAATAATTTTTCAAAAAAGTAAAAGAGGTTCCTTTTTTGTACTTTGTAAATATATGGCATGACTTTATAAATGTCGTATATAATACATTTTCATTTTTCAAATAGATTTAAATTTAGTTTTCTGCCAACTAAAAGGCACTTGGTAAGCGTCGTGCACTTTTGAACGACCATGATCTTCTTGACAAAGATCAAGGTTTAATGTTCAATTGCAAGATCCCCCCTTGTATTCGATAGTTAATGGTGGGGGGAAGGGTGGGTTAACAATAGTTGGTTTCCCCGAAACTACAAAAGTCGACATGTCATGTGTTGGTGAATTGCGGAACCCCCACTGCTTATTGCTACCCCCCAACGCAAACTACCTTTGGTTTATATTATCCTTTTTACCAAATTTCCTTTTCTACTATCCTTCCACTATATTTATGCTTTGTTATAACCACTGCCACTCAGTGAAATTTGTCACTATTTATTTCCAGCTAGTTGTTACCACTAATGCATGTGCATTTACTCACCCACAAAATTGAATTCTTGTTCATTTAATTGAAAACAGATAGTTACTCTCGCATAAAACCACAAAATTGCCCAATTTCCATACAAGGTTTTTTATTCAGTCAAAGCAATTATCTCCAACGACGGTTCTTAGATAAACTAGGGTTATCAATTCCATAGTTAAAAATTATTTGCAACTATTCTAGTATTCTTAGTTTCCTTATTTCTTCTTTCTAATTCAAAATGATCATGCAGAAAGGGAAGGGGAAGTCATCTCAAAAACCTGTGTCATCTTCAATTCCTAAAATTGATGAATTACCTTTGATAGATTTAGATGCCAATATTGTAGAAACTAAGTGTGAGTTTGATTTGTAATAGCTACACAATTGGGCTTTTCATAAATTTGAAGATAACAACAACAAATTCGGTCTATGGGAATCTATGTTACCACAATTTTTCTTTCCTTAGACCCATCACTTCCCTGAATTTGTAACCTAGTGTGCAAAGAGATATTTGCCTAGTGAAAAAGAAATTGTAGCAGGGAAAAGTGAACCCATATTATATATAACCCATGAATCCATTCTTTAAGCCTTGCATATATATGTTCCAAGATCTCTACATGTATTTTCAGCTAAAACCCTATTAGAAATTGATCAAAGTCTTACATTCCAGCAAACAGATTTCATTTTTTAGTCTTTCATGCTAGAAGGGTCTAAAATGCCTTGTCAAAATCAACCCTATCCTTTAGCCATGTTTTCTGAGATGTCCAGGAAATTTATTTCTATGCTTTGTTGCATATTAGGATATCAGAATGATGACTTAGTTAATGAGTCTATTTTGGTTTCTTTTTTTTTCTTGAATCTAGGCAGAAACCTACTCTTTTATTCAATTTCAAGCAATTATTTTCAATAACCTCCATGAATAGTTTTTAAGATTTGGGAATTAAAGGCCCTTTAAGTATAATTCCATTTTGATTTACTTATATCTATATCATCAGCCAAACAAATTTAGGATGTCATTACAAAAGCGAGATATGCAGGATAAGAAAACGTTTGTCATTCATTGGACTTCATTGTTCATGAAGATTTCAAAGGAATCTTCTTTAAGTGATTTTTTTGTTCAATTCTTGTATGTTTCACTATGTCTTCTCAATAGTGATGTGGTTCAGAGGATTTCATATCAAATCAAAAGAATCCTATAATTGAGTGAACAAACCAAGGTTGTAGACTGGTATCTGGACCAAAAATGCACTGAGATTAGAATTCATGGTTGTGAGCTCCCACCATATAAATTACCAGTATTTCTCCCAATGAAATTTTTTTCCCTTGAATTCATAAGATAAAGCTTAAATCTTGATGAAATTCATTTTGTATCAAGGAAGAAAAAATATCAGTACAAGCTAAAGGTTCAAGTTGTTCCATTTATTGTTAATACTAGAGTTGTTGATAAGGAGGTGAGTAATATATTAACATAGATGAAATTTAAGTTGAGTTTCAGTTGGCCCTATGACCCAATAAGGAAAATTTCAACCTTAAGAGTTTAGAAAAATTCTACTCATATTCATGTGAGTAAACCAAAGATAGAGAGGTTTGTCAACAAAGAAACATGGTAAGAAAACACACTACAATAACTGGTAGAAGAGAAAATAGTGGCATAGTCAGCGGGACCAAAAGTATTGAATACACCTCAGAGTAAGGAAAATGAGTTGAAGGTAATAGTTCAAAGTGTATCAGAGTCAGAGGCAGATCAATTTAAAGTACATTAAAGGAAAAAAACAAAGACTGTGGAGGGAACAATGTCAGGAAGCGTGTCTTCTGATATTGCTTCACCTACTACTATGGTCCTTTGAAGCAACACTATGTTCATATTGCAAGAAAGAGAAACAACAAAAGAACTATCTTCTCCTTCTCCTTCTCCTTCTTCTTCTAAGCCAAAAATATTTTCAAAATTTATGGAAATGGAGAAAAAGAAAGAATCTCTGAAAGAAATAACTTATAATCAAATTTGGAAGAAAATTATTTTTCCACCAAGAATAGGTTACTTTCAACTTTATATGGGGAGAAAGGTTAGTTTAAATTAGCATTTCTTAAAGGTAAATTCCCTGGAGCTAAAGCAACTGAAGATTTTAAAACTTCTATAATTTCTTTCAATACTAAACAAATCCATCCTATAGATCAAATAGACTTGCACATACAAATTGATGAGATGATCTATTCTACTCTCGCTAGTTCTTCTATTAATATATCCAAATTACAAAAGTCTTTACTGAATATTCAGACAAAATTTAAGATGGAAATAACACCCTCTCTTGCAAAGGATACTGGGAATAAGTCTCTTGAAGATATTGTGATCAAATTAGACTTGAAGCTTGAAGATATTAATGCAACATAGTATAGTGTTAAGAAGAAGTATCAATACGTTCAAGATCGATTAAGGAGATTGAATTTTCTTACAATAGAGCACCCATAGACATAGGAAATAGGGGAATTAGATAACGAGAAGGAAGATTTGTTATCTTTTATAATTTAACAAAACCTGAAAAAGAAAATGATGGAAGCAAGGATGGAAGAGCTCTTGAAGGAGAAAGTTCAAATTGGTAGTGCGGTAATTCCAACAGTAGAGACAGGTTCAAGGGGAGATGATATGACAGAAAGAATGTCTAAAGTATTATCTTCTCTTAACCTAAAGGATGTTGAAATTGGAAGTTTAAGAAAAAAGTTGGACAAAGCTAAACAAAATAAACTCAAATTAGATAATGCTTTTGTAGTCAAGTCGCAAAATACTTCAAGTTTACAAAAACAATCGTAACATTATTTAAGTAGTTTTAACAATTTTTAGTGTTTGTCACAGGCCTAATAAAAAATATGGATGGAGATCATGGTGTCTCTATATGGCATTTTGTCTTGTATTGATATTATTTTAGAGCAAGAGGAGTTGTTATAAAGGGAAAAAGAAGTTGTTAATAGGATCAAAATAGAACTTGGAAAAAAACCTGGACAAGCAAGTCAAATCATTAAAACTCTAAGCATAAATTCCAAAGAAGAACTTAAAGACTTGGGAATTGAAGACATAGCATAATCAGTAATTTAGACTAGAAAAGTTGTCATCAAGAAAACCCTAATGCTAAAGACAAAAGAGAAATGTGAAAATTTACAAGTACAAATTAATACATTCTACAACAAAGGGGTCTTCCATTTTCCAAGAATTCATCAGTAAATATAATTGCGGAAGAGAAATATAAAATATTGTTGAACAAGGAAGTGAGGGACATATCTAAATTTGATGGAATCAAGGGATAAATCATTGGTCAAAGTCTACTTCATATGTTAGATGATGATATTTTCATTTGCTACAAATTCAAAAATTTATTCATAGTAAAACCTTCTTTTGAGAAGTACACTGAGGTAGATGAATCATATAGATATATGATTGATCTTGGTTACCCAATAGGTGAAGAATGGCAACAATTACTTAAAATAATTAGGTAAGTTCAAATTATCAATGCAGTTTATCAACAATTGATCAAATCCATTGAGGATTATGTGCAACAAAAGCATAGGAGCTTCAAATACAATGAACCTAGATGTAACAATTAAGCACAGTTGGATACGTTTTTGGAGCACTTTTCTATTCTTAGTCAAATTTGTTTAAACAGTATCCATAGTTTTGGATAAAGAATTATTTTTAATGTAAATCCCTTATAGGATATGTTATTTTGTATATCTATCTATCTATCTATCTATCTATCTATCTATATATATATATATATATATATATATATATATATATATATATATATATATATATATATATATATATATATATATATATATATATATATATATATATATATATATATATATATATATATATATATATATATATATATATATATATATATATATATATATATATATATCTTTTCAATAATGAAAACCGGTTGATACCTAGAGAAAGTTTTTGTAATATTGTAGTAATACTTCCATCTTGACGATAATTGAAGGGTTCTAGTTTCTACTTATGACAACATTGTGTACATGTGAGTGTTTATAGTAATTTCTTAATATGTTTATGCATCTATTTGAGGTAGTATAGATTTTTGGGAAACACTAGGTTGAGTATTAACCTTTCTAACATCCCTCTGCAAAGTTATGTCTTATACTGAGTAAAAGAATGAACAATTTATTTAATTGATCACCCAAAAATCAATATAGTGTTGCTTCTATGATATACTTATATGTATTGATGTTCACAATAGAGGTTGTTATATTTGTGCATTCTCACTTTAGATGATTAAATATTTAGGGAGGATGCTTAAACTTATAAGTTCTTCTTAGTTCTTCTTTCAAAGAACTTATAAGGATTGTTTATTTCTATTATAGAATGCCAACACTTTTATTGGACTTAAGTAGTAAGAATTATAAGAAAAAATAAGTATTTATAACTTTGGGTCTTCCACTCCATACATACGCCTCACATTGATGCTTTGGAAAAGTTCTTTAGCCAAGGACTGTCTACAAATATACAACAATGAGAACAAATGTGAGCAAGAGTCAAGCAATCCAGGAAAAAGTGTTTTTCATATTCAACCCTCTTAGTATCGAAAGGTGACATATTCTTTCATCCCAAGGAGTTTGGGAATAGAACAATGTCTATTTTCATTTCGAAGCTCATGAGAATAGTTCTTATCTTCGCAATGTTCATTTTCTTCTTAGAACTAGTTAATAGAGAAAGATAATTCTAGTTATCATGAGTGGGATTGATCACCTTCTTATAATACCTTAGCTTCCTTTTCCCCTCAAGCTCCTTGTCATCCCACAACTTATCGAAGTAATATTATTTTTAATATTATCCTTCTTCTCCAAGATGATATCCTCCTTTAACCCCCAATAGTTGAGCCACAACTAGGCATCTTTGTGTCATCCCCACTTGGGGCAAAGGTGGGGGTTTTGGCTAGATTTAGAAGAGGTTTTTGGGAACATATTTTCTTCCATGTTGTAAAGATTCAATCAAGAGGATGGGATAGGGAGTATTTCCTTTAATATTAAGGTTGTATGTGATAAATTAATTTTGGATCAACTCGATCTTTCTCCATGATTCTCTAGATATACTAGAACCCCAAACCTTGCATCCATATAAGATAACATGGGTGACAAGAGTCTAAAAAAGGAACTTTTTTTACTCCAAACCAAAGAACAATGGACTTACAATTATTCTCATGCTCATAATACGATTTCTAGCCTCCAATAACCCTTTTATCAATGTTATAATTCTAGTTGAGTTGATGATTAATGTCAGTACCTAAATACTTATATAAAGAAACTTTCTTCAAACAATTATTATCATAGATGAACTTATCATGGTCGATTTTTTTGAATTTAATTATCATGACTTTAGTGTTGTTAGTATTAACAGTTACACTCATCTTGGAGCAATAATCATGGAGGATTTTAGCCTTCTTGTCGATATCATCATGTCTTATGGCTAGAAGAAATCATCAACATAAAGGAGAAGAGTAATGATCACACACACACACAAGTATTTATTATTTTATTAAAAAATTAATAATTAAACTTATGAAGAATTTCACAATATATTTAAATATTGTTTGGTTTAATTAAAATGTCAAAATGTTCATATCTATATATATGGGTGCGTGTGTGTGTGTGTATTAAATTAAGTATATGAAATTCATATACAATATATTTAAACATTGTTATGTTTAGTTAAAATGTTAACTTTTAAATCTATATATCATGCTTTTAAATTTATATTTGTGTTACTTTAGAAGTCAGATTACATCATATTCATTACCATCATTCAAAATTTTACTAGTTTCAATATCCCACAAGGAAAACCAGATCTATTGACTAGTGAAGTGTAACACCCCTAAGAATACTTTACTAAAGATATTGTTGCTACTTTTATTTCTATTTTTTATCTTATAAACTCAATGACTTGCAGCTCAGAAAATATCTAATGAAGTTTTGTGAGTCAATATAATTAAATGGAAGGAAATTAATTTCAAGAAAGGAATTTTAGTTAATGAAACCTCTAGACAGTTAAGGATGATTATCAAATTCTCTCCTCCCTAGAGAGGTGTTGGGTTGATGGAGCCTAACCTGGGTTCAGATTTATTTAGCCAAATAAATCCCTACACTACTGGCCCTTTCGGCATCAACCCATGGAGCACAGACTGAAGTCTCACCCGAAGCAGTATGGGGGGATGTTGGAACCAAGTTTCCGCACTACAAGCTTCTTTTAAGTACAAAAGCAGCTCGAGAAGGCTTGGAATGATCGACGTATTAAGTTGTGCACCTTCAAGGTGAATGATTTGGTGGTGTTATATGATAGTAAGTTTGATCAATTCCCAGGGAAGCTCAGAATGCATTGGTCGGGATCGTATGTTATTAAGGAGATCACAGATGGTGGCGCGGTGCAGTTGGTAAAGTTAAATGGAGAAATCTTCCCAAGAATAGTCAATGGTAGTTGTTTGAAGGCATACATAAGTGGCCCATCCATCTGACTAGCCACAAGAAGCACAGTCTTAGGGCTCCAGGTAGCTGAAAGGAGGCGCGGGACTATAAACTACTTTGCCTGGGCGCTGCAAGATGTAAGGACTGTGAGCAGTAGCGAAGTGTCACAAGGTCTGCGAGAGTGCAAGGGTAGTTGCACTGCCGCACGAGTTGGCTAGAAAGTGACCGTTATAGTCACTATTCGTGATGTGACACTTGGTTTGAGACCAAATGGAGTGGGCAACAGGCATTTAAGGTAAACTTTATGGGCTAGATTTGGGAAAATCTGCCACCAAGGGAGCATTAATGGACTAAAAATGGGGGGAACGATTGAATTCAAATTCAAAAGGTGCTATAAATTGCAAAGGGTTGCCCAACAAACAACACTTGGACATTTGAGAATTGAGATATTGTACGCCCAGAGATTCATGAACCCAGATTTGTTTGATCTTTTGAAGTCAAAGGAATTGTTTGAGCACTTACCCGAGCCGTTGAGATAATTGTGGAATAGAAATATGGCATCGCCTGAGGAAGCCATGGATACTGGAGAAATGATTGCTGAGGAGACCGCGCAGGCCATAACAATAAGCGAAGCCCCAGAAAGTGTCGGGATAGTTGCAAAAATCCCTAAATCGTCACGCACACTGAGACCCAAGAAAGATAAGCAACCTATGGTACTAGTGCGTGTGTCCCCTAGAAACCAGCTGAGAACTAGGCTTACTATGCAAGAAAAGGGGAAGGCTATCAATTTGGAAACTGATGAGGAAGAGGAAAACTTCAATGAAATCCTGGTAGAAGAGGAAGAGGACGTAGAGATGGAGGTAGAAACTTAATATGTCAATCATCCCAGGCCTTTTACTTTAGAAAATTCAAAAAAATCCTTAAACTACAAGCTTCTTTTTTACTTTAGAAAGAAATCATTATGTAAATATGAAAAAGTTAATCTATAAAAAAATAAGATTTGTGTCCTTTACTAGGAATAATTTGCTAATGATTAAGGACTTAAGGCCAAAGAAGATTGAGGAGGTCGAAGTTAAATATATAACTGATTGAGGAATAAAAGTGTAGAAGAAAATTAATGGGGAATGACGACCACTATTAAAACCAACTAGGTACAGGAATATGAACTAAATTATGTAGAGTAACATTCTAGACTTGTTATGAAAAAAGTAAAACAAATTCTAGGGCTAAAACCCAACCTCAATATGGTCTCTACACAAGTTAAGAGAATATGTATTCAACCGAGGAAACTTCTAGGGTTCCGTAATGTGAACCACGTGACCCACAGTCCAACTCACGGTCAACACAAAGAAGACCTCAGAATGTGTTGGCAATAATACTCAGTGGGAGGGGTAGGGGTGAATCAATATTTAGAAATCAATAACTTTTTCATTTCCATAATCAGATTTATATATGCTACTTTAGTGAAGGGAAATGGTGTGTGCATGCAACTATTCTTAAGGAAACCATCATATATCCTGTGAACTTATGATTCAGTTAATTCATCATATGTTGATATTTAATGAATGCTTTAGTACTTTATTAAACATTAAATAGTAGCCATGTGCAGTAATAACAGAGTAAACCATCATGCATAAGCAACACACATGAACACCAACATTTAAGGTGGAAACCCAATGCGGGAGAAAAACGACATGTTGTTGTTGCATCTGTCTTCTTTGAATATAAAGAATAATATGTTTACAATCTTGTACTAGTGCAGACTCATACCATTATGCAGGCACCCACCTGCAGAAGGCTACAACCTCCTCTTGTTCTCCAGCTTCTACTCGAAGGGAGCTACAACCTTTAGCTCTTGTACTAGTCAATATGTTTACTAGTATGTAGGCATCGACCTACAGAAGGCTACAACCTTCACTCGTTCTCCAACTGCTACTAGAAGAGAGCTCCAACCCCCTGATCAAATCACTAGCAACTACTGGACGAAAGCTTCGACTTCCTTACTGAAGGCTCCAACCCTCACTATCCTCCAGGGACCATGTTTCATAAATTTTCATACTGGATACTCCTAGTACACAACAACACAATATGTAGGCCACATTTCATCAAATTTTCATACTGGATCCATCAGTAACATTGAAGCTCAAAACCAATCACCACTACAATAAATCTAGGAAATACATATGCATCAACCAATCACTGAAACCCAATCATCAATCTCTGAATCAACCATAACTGAATCAATCAATCACTGAAACCTCTCACATACTAAATCAAACAATGATTGAAACCTTTGACATACTGAATCAAACAATCAATGAAACCTCTGACATACTGAATCAGACACTCAATGAACCTCTTACACAAATGAATCAACCATTCATTCAAACTTAGTCAAATTCAAACAATCAACTAGAACATACAGATCATTGCAACCATTACGCAGATCTGAACCTGAAAACTATATCAACAACCAAAACCATCTGTAACATCAAATGTCATGTGTCAAAATGTATACGCTCCTTCAATGAAGTCAACCTGCATGTATACGCTTCTTCCTTTAGCCCAACCTGCGTATACCTCTAAACATACTGTATCATAAAAGTCTCTGAACCACAATTCTACTAACTACTAACAATCCAAAGATCTACTTTCAAAGTACAGATATCTAAATATACAACAAAAAATATTACCATTCTCACTTAATCAATCGATCAATCATGTTGGGCGGATAAATCATTCTTGCGGACAAGACCGATCTCCCTAGTATCTAATGATATCTAGCGACAAGAAAACCAAACAAATTCTATCTTTCTCTAAATATGCAATTTATAAATAAAGGCCAACAGGTGTTTTAGGCCTACCTTAGGTCCAGTGCTAGTTTGTGGAAACCATGCTCCGTTGATCCAAATGAGCTCTCTTTTAAAGAATCTGCAAACACAAAGAAGCGCATGTATCAAATAGCACCTGCATAGCCAATATAATAAACCATATTTATCATGATGATCAAGGAATTCATTAAATAAACCATAGAAGACAATTTATTGAGAAAAATGAATCTAATTGTATTAACTTTAATCAAAGAAGAACTTTACAACCTTGGTGCATTGATGTTGTACAAGCTCCTCCCAGGGTCTGGCAAGAATCTCCTCTACTTTGACAAGTTTCACTCTCTTCCCAATGAATCCAAAAGGTATGTAATCTCTCCTCTCAAGCTTAACTAGGAAGTCTCAATTCCAACAAAATTTACCCTCAAAAATGTTCAACTTTCAACCTCCCTAGCAACTAGCCCAATGCCTCAACTTATAGTGCAGAGGAGGGAAGTTACTAGGTCCACCTTCAAAGGGATAGAGCCCTCCTTGTTATAGACATTTTTGTGCCTTACAGCATGAAGCATGAAATGTCCATAATCTAAGGGATCCAAAGTCCCTAAACATGTTGTTCCTACCCCTAGAGGAACAAGGTCAGCAAGCCACATCACTGAATAGCAGTTATCCACCTGAAAACACTCAAAAACAAGCTAATTCTGGATCATGTCAACTGCTCCACTGAGCATCTGCGCTGAATGTCAACTGCTCCACTGTCTACCTGCGCTGAATGTCAACTGCGAAGAAGGCTACCTGCGCTGGGCGAGTTGGGACATGTGGCACAGTCATTCCTCAAGGTGTCAATGCCCAGGAAGCTTCCAAAATGACACTTGGATCAGGGAATTCGACTGGTGATGAGTAAGAGGGTCTAGATCTCCAAGTGGAAGCAAGAACCTCCAAGTGGACTCAAGAACTAAAGAATAACTGAAGTGGGAGAGGACACTAGTCAGCTTCATGCCAGCTTCAAGCTGATTCATCCTTTCTCCAAAACTCCTATATATAGAGCTCTCTCATGAGGTTTAGGGAGGCTGGAATCTTGTGAATGTAAGGAAGTGCTGTTGGTTTGAGTTTAGAACTATTGGGTGATTTGCTTTGAAGGAGGTGAAGAGGAGATTTCTTTCTGCTGGGAGGTGATGCTGGATTGGGCCTTTTATTGTTGTATCACTTCCTAAACTTTACTTCTTCCATTAATAAAGCATTTGAGGTTCTTCTATATGCATGTGTGTCAATGGTGTATTGTTATACTTGTGTATTTGATTTATTCTAATCCTTGAATCAATTATGAATGTATGCTTCTTGTAGTTTCCCTCTCTTGCCATTTTGCAGGATCTTGGTGTAGCTGGGCCAGTGAAAGAGCAAGGAGCTGGGGGCAAGCAGCAAGGAGAGAAGATTGGATCAACCATTAGCGAAAGACATCGGTTAGTGGATCTCTTTCTCCCCTAATTTACTTTCATAAAGAAGAAATCTTAGATAGCTTTGCTTCGATTGTTGCTGAGGTACTATCACCCTTAGAGTGGGATAGGGTCATTCCGTATTGGATACTTTTACCAACAACAAATTGGCAACTCCACTGGGGATCATATCTTGTTGGTTGTTTGTGGTTTTGCTATTCATTTCCTAAACACAGGGAGTACCGAATCGAACTGCATTTGGATCTTTCAAATGCAAAGTAGAGGGCAGCTACTCTAGCCCAATTTCTGGGCATGTTTATGATTTGAATAGATGATCCACAAGGAATCTGAATAGCTCTTAGTGATAGCTTTTCATCCTCCTTCTCGTCCTTTAGTGTGTACTTGATTGATAGCTTCTGATTTGGCCAAAAACTGTGGATTTTTGAGCAATCTGTAACCCGGAAACTGAGAAAAACGAAAGTTTATCTCTTCATTGCAGGCACTGTGAAGGCAGTCTGCATTTCATCACAGGTCTTGAAGGGGCTACCTGGGTTGAATGTCAAACTGACAGTGTACTACCTACGTTGAACCAGTTAGGACTTGTGCAACTGGGGTTCCCTGCTTTCTATTGCCCTGTTTTCATCCTTGTTTTTGCAGCCTGTTATCAGTCAATGTACCTATCTGAAACCAACTTTCCTTGCCACTATTCTGCCTTGGTTGTATAAAGAAACTGTATTTGTTCTTTGTGTATTTCTTATATCATTTGCAGTTTCTCATAACGAAAGTGAACTAGTCTTGCTGTGGCCTCTTAGATCTAGACCTGTGATAAGTGTCATTTTGATCTTAAGAGTTAGTTTGTTTGTTGTTCATAGCTGATTGAGCTTTTGCTTTCGTCATATGGTTTGAATTTAGGTATTTCTAGTGTTGAAACAAGTAAATCTTAAGGTGTCTTTTGATTTTGGACAAAAGATTGTTTGCTTTCACTTGAAATTGAATTCAAAGTTATACAACAGCTTTCTTTTTGTAGTACATCAACATTAAGAAAGAGAAAAGAAATACCTGCATTGTGCATGTGCATTTTGACAGCTTGCATGTTGATTTAGGGAAAAGTGCATTAGTGTGTGCTCTATGATCTGTGTGAAAAGATGATGTCTTTCTTTTCCCTCAGTAGTTAAGATTTTCATAAGTTGAAAGATTGAAAAGCTTGCTTATCATCTTAGACTGCATTTAGGAAGTTGTACCCTACATCTCGTGGTGATCCATAAAGGCAAACTACTAAACAAGATCAACCTTAAAATAAATTGAATTTACATAACAACGCTTTGAAACATAACGCAAACACATAGAGGTCTAAGCTAGAGACGTGTTCCGGCGTCGTTAAACGTGATATCTTAGCGTTGAGTGGTTGGGTGATTCCTCCACGGTGAAGCGATAAGTATCAATACGGACTTGTGCTCCCACGTACCGTCGCGTATATATTGGGAGACCCCTATAGGAACAAAGCCTTTATCCATAGGAAGCCGTGTCGGCCGCCCTACTAATCGCAATGCAGTGAACACAGCATTCACGAAGATCGACCACCCGTACCGTAAAACGTATTCTGTGGTTTTGCAAAAAGTTTGGCACACCCTCTGCCTAGAACTCTAGAGTAGTTTCTTTTGGCCTTTTTCAAACTCTATAACTGAAAAAGTCCATCCGAGCATTTGTCACTTCGGGCTCGTTAAAACATCGAAGGAGACTAGAGTCATCTTTAGCTTTTTCTTGACTCTTAAAAAGTGAAAAAGCAAGTTGTGTATAAAGCGTCGTTATAAAATTTGTTTTAAACGGAACATAATCACCTCCCATTCCTGCGTTGATCTGTAGGTTGAGAACATGGAACGCACCAACCAAGGAATTCCACATGATGGGAATCCTAGTCCTTTCTCCTCTTGGGGAGAAGTTGGTGCACCCCACATGGCCACATTGTCGCTTCCAGGACTGACAATTGGCCTGCCAATTTGGCTATTCTCAACCAATGTAGTTCAGAACACCATGGTTCCTGAACAGTCGAGTCAACAGTCAGATCAGTCTAGAGCTGACCACCAGCCTTCGACTTCCTATAACTCTTCCTCCGATCCTTCATCTTCGCAAGGTAGAGCCGGCAAAAGCCAAGCTCCCATGGAGAAGAAGGAGAAGAAGAAGAGAGAGAAGAAGAAGAAGGAGCCTAAGGCGACTGGGGGCAAGCAAAAGACATCTGACAAAAATCCACACACAACACAGACCGGGCCTAAATCGCCATGTGTCATATGTAAAGGAGACCACTTCCATAGAGATTGTCCCTGTATTCCCCGGATACTAAGGGACTGGTCCCCTCGTTTTCACAATTCGGGAGCATCAACCTGTGATAGCCATGTTGAATGCTCACCGTCAACCAGCGAAAGTGAAGGTTCAAGACAAAGAGGGGGAACAAGATCCCCCTGCAGACTGTGTGAAGGCGATCACACCATCCACCGTTGTCCCTTCTTAGACGAAGCGAAGAGAGTTTTGGAAGATCGTCCGGTTTCACCGTTGAGACTTCCTCCTGGATACAAAAAACTCGTGCCAAGTCCTTCGTTGGTTGAGAATACAGCTGGCCCGCTCAAGTGGTCAGCTGAAGCGTCAATCATTGAAAATGAACCTACTGAATCTAGACTGGATGAAAGTCCAAAGGTCGAAACGGCAGTTGACCCGGTTCTGCCTTCAGAGGTTTCATCTTCAAATGACACCGTCAATGAAGATTCATCTTCAAATGACACCCTCACTGAAGAGAATAAGGATGACACCGTCCAGATTCTTTTCATCAACACCGACTCTGATGAGCATCAGGGCAATGCGCCCATTCCTTTATCGCAGGAAGGAACATCATCAGGGTCATATCCGGCCGTGTATTCGGTCCCACCACCAAGCAACCTGGTTGTGTCCTTTGATTGGAACCAACTAGGCAGACCCCGGTTGCCAGCCAGTGTACCATTCAGAATCATAGTCCAAATTTATAGAATGGTAATGGCTGGCACTATCATTGATGAAGGGGCATCTGTGAGTATCCTTTCCTCTGTTGCTTGGAAAGCACTGGGTTCCCTGGCGCTTTTGCCTGAGATAAGAAATCTCTCGGGTTTTGATAAAGGAACCAGTCGACCACTAGGGATCCTCCCCAATGTACCTGTTACATTGAAAGGGAAGACCGTTCAAATGAACGTGATGGTCGTTCAAGGACCCTTGGATTATAACCTACTCCTTGGACGAGACTATATATATTGCATGGGAGCAATAGTCTCCTCACTCTTTAGAGTAATGTGTTTTCCACACGAAGGAAGAATGGTCAAGCTCGTAGACCAACTTTCATTTCCGAGATCACGCATCGCAAATAGTCACATACCAACCCTGAATGGTCTATTCAATCAAGAAATGTCTCCACCCCCAGTTCTCCTTCCCGAGGAGTGCGAGTGATTCGGAAAGATAGGACTGGAACCCAGGGGGCATGCATCCTGGTCTGCTTCGGGCAGAGAAAACCTTGGGTATAAGATAGAATTTCCGCGAGAGAATATGACCAGTCTGTACCCCGTCCGTGGATGGAAGAGGGGTTGTTCTGGAATAAGATTCTTTTGTCAAAGTTACGTGTTTGACAAAGGTCATTCACCCTTGTCTATTTCGGTAGACAGTGCCGAGGAAATGTTTTTGTTTGAAGAAGTTAACGAAACAATCTTTGGGTAACCAGAAAGAGGCAAGCCTCCCTCAATAACACAATTTTTTTGTCTTTGAGTAGTGTTCTTCTCTTGTCGCAAGTAGCTGCTCTCTTGTCGCAAGTGGCTGTTCTCTTGCGATCTTGCAAAAGATCTGTTAAAAGTTGGGCTGACGGGAAGACAAGTACCACATAAGAACCGTTAAAAATAACGAGAAGACAAGTATCGTTAACATTAGACTGGCAAGACGACAAGTAGCTATGAACACCCAAAGAAAAGCAGAGGTGGGGGAGAGGAGGGGCAGCTTTGAAATTGTATTTTATACCTGGGGGCATGCAAACCTTTTGGAGTGCAAGCAAAGAGCGATTATTTATCTGTTTTTTGTATTAGTCGTTTCCGAACTTGCATAAAGAAAGGATATGGAGTAAATCTTAGTGAAGATGAAACTCCTTAAAAAATAGAGATCTCACAGGGGACATTTCTTATCTTATGACTGGTATAATCGAGCAGTTTTAGCATAAAGTTCATGCTCGTTAAAAAATAAACGCAAGATTGAGCAGTTTTACCACGGAATTTATGCTCGTTAAAAAATAGAAAAGCGAGATCCGAGCAGTTTTAGCACATAGTTCATGCTCGTTAAAAAATAAACATAAGATTGAGCAGTGTTTTGGCGCATTCAAGCTCGTTAAAAAATGAACCTATCCCGGTAAATAACCACTGTGATCGCAAATTTACCAGCCATAAAAAGCCATTGGTCGTGTTTTGCACCTGCCACCTCCACTTTCATTTGGCCGATCGTTCACCTCCATATGATTGTTTACCCATTTTGAGGAATAGCTGCGAAGAGTGATTTCACCTAGCCATCCTTGTGACACTGCCATGATTGGAAAATTCCAACCTGTACCTGGAATCTGTTGCTATCCCTGTTTATCACTTGTTCCTCAAAAGACGAGTCTTCTTTAAGCTCTTTTCAACTGACTCGTAAAATATGAAAAGTTTGCCAAGTTTTGGCCTTCCAGCTCGTTAAAAGGATCGGAAGAGCTATCCCTCCTCTAGATTTTAATCTTTTTGGACCTGAGGGATTATTGCACAAAAAGGTCGAGCGCTTGTTTTATTCGGTTCGTTAAAATTATCGAAAACTCATCCCTTCTGTATTGTTTTATACTTTTTCGGACTTAAGGGATTAGATGACGAAAAAGGAATTTTGGAGTTAACTTTATGTATCTTTTTAGACTCTCTAAAAATGAAAAGGACCGAGTTTTCCTTGTCGTTAGACTCGTTAAAATGATTAAATAGCGACAAACTTGTCTTTAGACGAGAACGAGTTTCCCTATCGCTAAGCTCGTTAGAACATAGCGATGGGCTTGCCCGAAGGGCAGGTTATAGAACAAGCATATGTTATCCTCCTCAAGCTTGACAAAAATAAAGAGGTACTGGTCAGAAATGACTGGGGAAAAATTGGGAGAACCTCAAAGCTTTAATGGTAGCAAGTCGCTCTTGAACATGACACTTTTCCTCCATACCACATCGGGTTGGGTTGTTTCATTCACCGGTCCCATCACCATGGTCTCGCCAAACCATCCACATTTGGGGTAATGCTACCGATCCATCGCATCAGTGTCGTTATATGTTCAAGAGATATTGTTCAGAAAGAGTCAACCGTGTCCCATCCACTGCCATACCTTATCCTTCATCCATCCATGATCGCCACCCTGAATCATATGTCACAGATTGTTTTCACCTCCATTAAAGTCATTAGCTCCGTTCCATGTCACTGATGTGGGATCCATTAAGGCCCTCCTTTGACGGATCGCTTCTTGTCGACTTTAGCTCATTATCCAAGAAGTTGATCTAGGAACACCCCCCTCAGTACTTTGAAGCTTGCATGCCTCAATGGCAAGTTTCTCACTTCCGGCGACAGGTATACATCAATGACCTTCGACCAGAAGATTTTGCGTGGTGTTCGACGTCAAGTCCTTTATTCACACCACGTGAATTGTACTGCAGTACCTTGAGGGTCATTATCATTATCGGTGATTCCTCTCGCGCTTGTTAACGGTTTACATCATTGACCGGTAATCAAGCGATGTCTTTCCATGTTCGACTTCAGCGCAATTCTCACACGGATCGACTTGTACTTAGAGTGAAGATCGAACGAGTTTGAAGACCCTGGATCTAGTTTCATCCATCTGGGCTGCGATATATATTCAGGAAATATAAAGATATTTGACATGTACATCATTACAGCAGATGATCATCCTACTCAAAGGATGATAATTTCAGCAGAGAATTATCAGTCTACCATCAGACGATCGTCTGTTCTATGTACCAAAATGAATTTATAAAGCTGAGCATGGGAATGCCCGCCTCAGCTAGATCATGAAAGCAGAATGAAAAATAATGTATTGTATTGTATTTTATTACAGGTCACCTCTCAGCGATTGAATGAACTTCGGATCCTCCTGATAAAGCATTTCACCCGATAAACGACCTCATACTTTAGGGGGCAACTGTTATAGACATTTTTGTGCCTTACAGCATGAAGCATGAAATGTCCATAATCTAAGGGATCCAAAGTCCCTAAACATGTTGTTCCTACCCCTAGAGGAACAAGGTCAGCAAGCCACAGCACTAAATAGCAGTTCTCCACCTTAAAACACTCAAAAACAAGCTAATTCTGGATCATGTCAACTGCTCCACTGAGCATCTGCGCTGAATGTCAACTTCTCCACTGTCTACCTGCACTGAATGTCAACTGCAAAGAAGGCTACCTGCGCTGGGCGAGTTGGGACATGTGGCACAGTCATTCCTCAAGGTGTCAATGCCCAGGAAGCTTCCAAAATGACACTTGGATCAGGGAATTCGACTGGTGATGAGTAAAAGGGTCTAGATCTCCAAGTGGAAGCAAGAACCTCCAAGTGGACTCAAGAACTGAAGAATAACTGAAGTGGGAGAGGACACTAGTCAGCTTCATGCTAGCTTCAAGCTGACTCATCCTTTCTCCAAAACTCCTATATATAGAGCTCTCTCATGAGGTCTAGGGAGGCTGGAATCTTGTGAATGTAAGGAAGTGTTGTTGGTTTGAGTTTAGAACTATTGGGTGATTTGCTTTGAAGGAGGTGAAGAGGAGATTTCTTTCTGCTGGGAGGTGATGTTGGATTGGGCCTTTTATGGTTGTATCACTTCCTGAACTTTACTTCTTCCATTAATAAAGCATTTGAGGTTCTTCTATATGCATGTGTCTCAATGGTGTATTGTTATACTTGTGTATTTGATTTATTCTAATCCTTGAATCAATTATGAATGTATGCTTCTTGTAGTTTCCCTCTCTTGCCATTTTGCAGGATCTTGGTGTAGCTGGGCCAGTGAAAGAGCAAGGAGCTGGGGGCAAGCAGCAAGGAGAGAAGATTGGATCAACCATTAGCGAAAGACATCGGTTAGTGGATCTCTTTCTCCCCTATTTTACTTTCATAAAGAAGAAATCTTAGATAGCTTTGCTTCGATTGTTGCTGAGGTACTATCACCCTTAGAGTGGGATAGGGTCATTCCGTATTGGATACTTTTCCTAACAACACTCCTTCAAAGGGATAAGCTCCTCTCATTAAGGGGTTAGCTACTTTAGTTATGTGATGCATGAACCACCTAGGAGCGAACCAACCACGTCAAGATTCCTTCTAGAAGCATCCAGAATTAATCCAAAGTGAGTTTTTAAGAATAAACTTGCGCCTTTTTGAATTTCACAGGGGTCCGCACCCACTCCTTTAGAGATAGAGCGGGCAGGGCCACAGGTAACATGACCAAGGGGTGCAAGACTGTAGGTAATGGTAAGAGAAAGTGCAGAACTAGAGCTTTATAGATTTTCAAAGACTTTCTCTCCTTTTTAATGCTTGACATGAAGAGCTGAGGTTTGAGACTTGCAAAGGAGGACAGTATGAGTGGTGATAGACTCACACTGACTGTAGAAAGTCATGGTGACAATATTTTGTGTAATAGATTTCCCCCTAAAGTGCAAAGTTTGTAGTAGATAAGGGTTTCAATTATCATCTAAGAAGAGTGAAGTATTTTATCATTTCGAGGATCATCTTGTGGAGAGCCTGGTTTGAACCTGTAAAAACATTAAATGCAAAATATATATATGAGATCATATCATCGCTGAGGTAGGCATTCCCATACTCAGATCAAAACTGACTAGAAACTAACTAAACTGCTCTGATATAGGAATGATCTTGTAATACATCACAAGTATAGACACATGTAGACATAGTATGGGTGCAACCATCTGTTTATGAATAGTCCACTGTATAATAAATACAAAATTCCTCGCAACCTGAATGGTGGAAACTAGATCCAAGGTCTTGATTTCTACTTCCCAAAATAGTAAGATTCTATCCATGTGAATGAATTTGTCGAAGTCGAACATGGTAGAAACCACTTGATTACCAGTCAATGATGTAAACTGTTAACAAGTGTGAGAGAAACCACCAGTAATGTCAATGGCTCTAAAAGTACTCAGTGCAATCCATGAAATGTGAATAGATGTGTTGATGTCGAACATGTCACGGAATCCTTTGATCGAAGGTCAATGATGCAACCTATCATTGAAGGCGAGAAACCTGCCATTGAGGCATGCAGATCCCATGGTACTAACGATTTCTAGATCATCTTTCTAGATAATGAGCTGAAGTCGATAGAAAGCGATCCGTCGTAGGAAAGCCCACAACAAAAAATCATAGATCAAGTTTGAAGAAATATAGTTGCAAGGACTGACTCAGGGATGGTCAAGATGGATGGCAGATATTTTGCAGATGAATGGCTTATTTGCACTAACCTCTTGAACACATAACGACACTGCAGATGGTTTGGTGACAATTGACCCAAAGCTAATACCCAGAAACTGGTTGAAGACTTTCAATATGGTTTGATTAACTGTTAGGCAAAGGATTTCCCAACCCAGGTGAACAAAAAGTGTCTTGTTCAAGAGTGGTTAAATGTTTTTTTGAGACACAAAGTATGACAAACAGGTTCATTTTTCTCTCTTTTCCCCCACCATTTCTGGCAAGTATCTCTTTATTTTTTAACAAGCTTGAGGAGGATAACATTTGCTTGATTATAAGCTCATCCTTCGGATGAGTCCAACTTAGTTTAAATTCGAACCCTAAGAAGGAGTGGTCCGTTCTTGTTTGTAATTGAACAGGTCCTTCACTGTTAAATTTTAACGAGTCCCCCAGATGCGGGTGCCACGAGAGAGGAAATGGGACCGCCACCTAGTCACCATGGGCGGTACCAAGTTTAAGTTGAGCATTCACTACGAGCAGCCGTCAGGGACTGCAAGCGTGGGTGCTAAGGAGGGAAAGGACGGCAATTTAATGCCTGGTCCGGCTCATAACCTTGGTTGCTGTGTGCAGTTATGGAGGGCGAGGGTCGAGACGCTGCAGAAAAGCATAAATACAATGCAGTTAGGGAATATTTTGCTATGGATCTTTTACAGTGGGGGGAATTGGGATTTCGGTTGTCAGTTTCCAGAGGTCTGGCTCAAGGCGTCCCTATTGCAATTGGATTTGGGAGTAAGCCTGCTAGCGTGGGCGAAGGGTGTGAGTCTGTTCAACCTGCTCCGTTACACTATTTGGTTTCCAAGACCACCATGGTCAAGCTCAGGCAATGCCTCATCAGCCGTCGAGGCTCAGGTAGAGGCAAAACCTCGTGCCCATCTGTTGATAATGTCGCTTCTCGCTGCTGCCGCTGTTTATGTCACCGAGTTGAAGAAGCCAACCCCTTGCAATCGCGCCAATTCGTGGATGCTGGCAATTCTGAAGCGGGTTCCAATCCTCTCCCAGCATTTGGAACTGCGGTTTTCTCCTTCAACAGCTCCTAGGCCAATTCACGCATCAATGCCCATGTATCTGTTCTTTTTCTGGAAGAACCGGTGGAGGAGGTCGGGGAGCAGCCCCGCCCACAGCCGCATCAGGCCGAAAGCTCCAGAGCTGCCGAAGGACTGCCGGAGGACTGCCCGAGACCAGACATTGACCCTCCAGCGACTCAGCCAACGCCTTCGTCAAAGAGAGCCAAGGCAGATTGGGCCCCCCCCCGGAAGGATGTTGCTGGATATATGAGGAGGAGCCGGATGAGGAGCCGGACGATTAGTCGACCGCTCGCTCACTCTCTTCCTTGGCTTCGATGCTCTGATTTTGTCTACGGCAGCTGGTATGTTTTGAATGTCTCTGTTTTGTATGTGAATTCTACTGCTCAGTGTGTCTCCACGCCCCTGCGAGGGAGTTTGATGAAGATTTTCTTTTTCTTGTCCACGCCCCTGAACGGAATGACTACTTCTGCCCTCACTGTTGTTCTAAGGTCTAAAGCCCCTGCGTGGGCATTCAATGTCTGTGGTAGCGCCCCTGCGTGGGCTTTCAATTTCTGTGGTAGCGCCCCTGCGTGGGTGTTTGGTCTCAAGGATGCTGCCCCTGTGTGGGTGATAAGTTTTCATGTCAAGGCCCCTGCGTGGGTAATCAATCGAGTGGTATGGACCCTATACGGGTGGTTTTTTTAGCGCTGTAAGTCCAGAGTGCCATCCACGGCCTCTGGCACATGACTTCATGGTTGTAACCGTTTTTCTGTTTTAATGTAAATAATAGCATAGCATAGTATTAACGAGAAAAAAAAAATAAAAATTTAACGAGTCCAGTATAGGAGAAACTTGGCGTTTTTGAATTTTGGGGAGTCTGAAAAACTTAAGAAAACTCCATGGTTATCCATTTTCATAAATTTTTGTCTCCCAAGCCCAAAAAAGTATGAAATAATACTTGAGAGAACCGCTTTACCATTACGATCAAGGAGTACTTTTCATAATTAGCGTCTCTAATCCAAAAAAGTATAAAAGCGATCAATGACACGTCGTTTTATAACCAATATCGAATTTCAAATGACAAAAATCCGGCAATCTTTTCATGTTTTTCCGGTCAGAAAAGAGTTGTAAGTGGACTGTCTTTTTAACTCCATTTTAACGAGCTTAAAAAGAAAAAATCGGCAGTCTTTTCATATTTTAGGAGTCAGAAAAGAGCTTAAAGGTGACTCTAATGTTTTTTGTCGAAAATGATCAATTTTTCTTGAAAATCCGTTATCCTGCACAAAAACTCAAACATTACTCATAACTATTTAAAATAAATAAAAATGCTTCAAAATTTACCTCTTTAAAGTGAAAAATAAACAAATTAAAAATTCATTTATTCAAAAAAGCTTATAAAAATGGATTTCATAAATTCATTTTTACCATTTGACTTCAGCGTGAGAAAGAGAGCTTTTGGGTAAGAAACTTCCCGTGAATATTGCGGAAATTCGTCTGTTGGAATCGAACACCGTCACCTCCAGGTAATCCACATCATCTTACTCTTGCATTTCAACCGTTTGAAATTTGTTTTTAGGGTTCTATTTTGATTTTTTAGGAAGAATTTTGTTTAAAAGTTCGCTCACGGGGGTTTGTAGGCGCAGCATGCGAAACCTGCGGACCCCGACTTTTTCACATGGAGAAAAAAGTCAGGGGCCTGCACCTATTATTTAGGCAGAGCTCAGACCTACGCACTGTCTCTAACTTAGAGGGTGCGGTCCCCGCGGCATATGCTCTAAAAACCCAAATTCTTCAAATTTCGCCCAAAAACTTTGATTTAAGATGTTCTGATCCGCCTTTTCTTCAATGTAGGGTATACATCATGCTTGACTGGCGGGAACGGAAGCACGAGGATGTGGACCTTGCCGCGATCAATCATCAACCTTCAATCGATGCATTAAAGGCATGCAGTTTATTTAAATTCTAGGCCATACATGGCATGAGGGCCCAAGTGGACTTTCTGCAGTGGCTAGTAGACAGGTGGAATGTGCAGGACCAGTGTTTCATTATTGGTGGCCACCAGCTCAAAATGGAACCGGAATACATTTACTTTTTGACTGGTTTACCTAACAGAGGTGAACAATTGACTATATTCGGGACTAGGCCAGGTGGCCAGTCTGTCGATAGCCTCCGGCTAGAGTTTTGTAACGACCAAACCAAGGACAAAGGGATTGATATCAAAACCATTTCCTGTCCTGAACTCAAAGTGATTAGATTTACTGTCACCACACTCTGTGGAAGGACGGCACTACATATGGCCACTGGATCCCAAACGCGGATGGCAGTAGACTGCTTTCTAGGCACCATCTTACACTGGTGCGAAGCTATGTTGGCTAATGTAAAAGTCCAACTGACTAGAGCAAAGAACAAACAACTGAAAAACTTTGGATATGGTTTCTTAGTTGTGAGATTTGGTCTAGAGAGGGTTTCAATGTTGGTCCCACAACATCTTTTCGTTGAAGCTGGACATCCCCGAGAGCCCAAACTGATGCGTTGGGTTGCAGTTATGGCCCATCATCCTGAGGAGTGAACAGAAGTTGTTCAATTTCCTCCTGATTATTTTCATTGGTTGGAGAACCAAGTTTTTGCTATTCAGGATTTTCCTGATGCTTTGATGGATTATCGTGGTGACCCAGACATGGCTCTTCCACCAGGAGAGCAATGGGATGACTCAGGTAAAATCATTTTCAACATTTTCTGACTTATTTATTTTTTTGTTTTTAAATCATCCCAACATTGATAGTAAAAAGTTTCAAATGCAGATGTAGGTCCATGACAGCCAGCCACTCTCCGGCCCTATGAGAGGACACAGCCAGCTGCAGCAGCACCAGCCCCACGGGACGAATCTACAGAGAACCTGGACAAATTGGAAAACCATGTAGAGCGTTTGACAACAGAAATTATAGAGACTAGCATAGATGACATTCCTCTTAGGCTACAACTCTATGTGATTGGGATCCCAGGACCTTTCAGGAGGTTCCTTTGTAGGGTGGCCCGTATAGTGGTTTCTTATCGTGATCATCACCAATGATAGGATGATCGCCTGTTGTAGACTCATATGACATTTTTGCTTTTTGTACTATCATTTTGCCGATCATAAGGTGTTTCTCAACCTATGATCGAAGACGATGTATATTTGACACACTTCTATACTGTGCTATATCACTATTACTGGCTATCTTGTAAAACATGTTTATGGAATGTTTTTAAATTTACCATTTTATTATTGCAAATGTCTACTTAACATTCAAGAAGCAATTACATCTATTAATGTATTTAAATATCTTGGAATATGCTGATATTCAATATAGTCAAATTCACGTTCCAAGAGATGAACTCTCAAAAATAATCTCAATAACACTGGATTTCTAATGGAATACACTCTATTAAGCTGTAACACAACGAGTTCAGAATCTAACCTCACAATCAAACTCTGAATCCCAATTGAAATTGATTCAAATAATAACTCAATCACTGCAGTATACTCTGCAATGTTGTTCGTTGTTTGACTGAGGCTTACCCCATTCATAGATACCAACTCATCAGAGGGCGAATAGATAGCCTAAGCTGCGGAAGAAATGTTCTGTGTATTATGACAAGCACCATCAGCAAAACCAATGTATGTTAGGAGAGACGTCGACCTCTGCAATATCAAGAGTAAAATCAAGATAAGAAAGAATAAAGACAAAAACACTCTCTAAACTAAGCACACTTTTCTAATCTAAAACACACCAGCTAGAAATAAAACTAACCTAACTAAAATCCCCACACCCAGATTTAAGCATAATATCTCTTCAAGTAAAGACCATTTCTGGGTTTACCTCAAGAGACTCCGTCAAAGTCTACCAATTCATAGGCCCCTTTTGCCAGCTTTTGCTTAACAACATAAGGACCATGCCACATGGGTATGAATTTCCAGTGCCTAATTTATCAGTTGCTTGATAGTACAATAAGACTAGGTCTCCTTCCGAAAAATTATGAGGTGTAACATTTCAATCATACTGAGCTTCAATATGTTTGGCATGGGTTTTGATTGCTAGTGCAGCATCACGTCAATTCTCATCTAGCTGAGCCAAGTACAACAAACGTTTCTCCTCTTCGGAAGTGGCTGGAAGTAATTCTATGGCCATTTCCAATGACAGGATTTCGCATTCAATGGGTAACACAGCTTCCAAACTGTAAACTAGTTGGAAAGGAGTGAAACCAGTTGATGTTTTAACTAAGGCTCAATACGCCCAAAGCACTGAAAGTAACATGTTATGCCAATTCGACCTATGAATCCCAATGATTCGTCAGATCATAATGACTAGAACTTTGTTGATGGCTTTACCCAGACCATTAGCCTGTGGATAATATGGAGTTGAACTATCGTGACGCAGGCCAAGTTGGTCTGTTAGTTCAGCCATCATAATATTTTGAAAATGACACCCATGATTAGTGATAATCACTTGTGGAACACCGCACCTAGAAATTATATGATTGAAAATGAAAATCGTAGCAGTTTTTCCGTCTGCCGAAAATGTAGGCATCACCTCGACCCACTTGGTAAAATAATCTACCTCAAGGATGATATACACATTCCCCCCACCTGAGTGAGGGTTACATGTATTAAAATTGATACCCCACTTTGCAAAAGGACCAACGACAATTATAGGGTGGAGAGGAGCAGGTGGAGCGCACATCTTTCGACCAAAAATCTGGCAGTTGTGGTATTTTCGGACCGCGTTAATACAATCTTTAAACAAAGATGGCCAGAAATAGCCAGCGCGCAATATCTTTTGGGTTGTGGCAAACCTAGACATATGACTACCACACGCTCCAGAGTGATAGTCATTTAGAACCCTTTCAGCTTCTTCATGAATTAAACAACACCGAAAAACAGAGTCCACCCCACGATGATAAAGAGTATCTCCAATAATTTTTAATTGTTTGGATTCGAATCGTATTTTCTGACGCTGAGATCTTGAAATTTCAGGCTGAAAGGATTGGTTTTGGAGATAAACGATGGTATCTCCATACCATGGATCAAGAGTGCTGATTAGAAACAAGGATCCATCTGCAATGGGCTCTTCTGCCACAGTTTCAGTATCAGCACGCGAGAGGTCACACATCAACTCCACAAAAACTAAAGATTTCTTTGACTTAGATTTTTCAAACTCCAAGTCAAATACTTGCAGGCTAACAATCCATTTGGAATACTTTCCCCCTAGCAATTTTTTGGTCAAAATATAGATCATAGGGTTGCAGTCAGAAATTACAGTAGTTTTGCATAGTAAAATGTAATGACGAAAACATTGGACAAGTTGAACAGCTGCCAAGGCCAATTTCTCCACATGTGAATATTTTAGCTCTATTAGATTTAAAGTGTGATTAAGGTAATAAATCACATATTCACTACCAAATTCATCTTCCTGAACTAACACCATTCTGATGGTGGAATGAGAGGTGGCGAGATATAAGAAGTAGGCCTGGTTGTAGTTGGGAGGATGCAATAACGGTGCATGGGTCAACACATGTTTTAGTGCATCAAAAGATTTGTCAGCTATCTCATCCCAAAAGAATGGAGTATTCGGTTTCAAAAACCTGGTAAAACCCTTTGTTATCTCGACATAGTTAGGAATGAATCGACATAAAAAGTTTGCTTTCCCTTGCAAACTTTGGAGTTGGCGAAAAGTCGAAGGAGGAGGCAATTTGACAATAGCTTCAAACTTCGAGGGATCGAGACGAATGCCAGCTTTAGAAACAACAAATCCCAGTAACCGACCTATTTCTATACAGAAAACACACTTGTGTGGAATCAACCTAATTCGATAATACCTACACCTTATAAAGATTGCTCGTAAATGGATGAGATGATTGGCTCTACGTAATGAATGAGCAAGTAAATCATCGAGATAGCGTTGCACAATGTGCTTGATGTCATGAAACGCGTAAGACATGGCCCTTTGAAAAGTTGCACCTGCATTCTTAAGCCCAAAAGGTAATTTGCAATAAGAAAATATCCCCCAAGGACAAATGAAAGCAGTTTTTGGTTGATCAGCAGGTAGAATGTTGATTTGATTGTAACCCGAAAAACCATCCATGAAGGAGAATATTTCACTGCTGGGACAATCATCAATGATTTGATCAATATAGGGAGTCGGATAATTGTCTTTTGGACAGGCTCGATTAATATCCCTATAATCAATACATATTCTTATTGTTCCTTGTTTTTTGTTAACAGGAACGATATTCGATACACAATTCGTTAAGGGAATTGGATAAATGAAACCTGCTTTAAGTAATTTTTCAACTTCTGCCTTAATAGCAGCAGCTTTTCGTGGGTGCATCTCACGCAAAGGTTGTTGGAAGGGTTTATCATCCGGGTAAGTTTTGATTTCATTAACAACAATTGCTCGGTCAATTCCTGGCATTTCCTCATATGACCAGGCAAACATGTCATGGAATTCTTGAAATAGAGCCTTATATGTTTGAATTTCATCTTCCGTACAAGAGGCACCTATATGAATGTTTTCAACAATTCCTCGCTTAACCGAAATGTCAATAGGAATAGTTCGAGAAATATTTCCAAATTTAATTCAGAATCAGGATTTTTCAATGGATTTTGAGGTTCCTTGGCATAATCAATTGTAAAAATAGATGAAAAATCATTTTCAAAGTGATCAATCTCAGGTAAAAACGAAGATCTATGATGAAGATCTTCCCAGGGTAAATCATCAACAGACAATATTTCACGGATCTGCTCATCAGTGTGAACAAGTTCGGAAAACGTTGTTGAATCTGAGTTTGATGTTGAAAGTGATTCTTCATGGACCACTTTCATTAAGTCAATTTTAGTCGAAGAAGGGTCAGAAAATGACTGTACGGCCTGATACGCAATTTCATATGGACTCAAAGGCATAGCATCATGTTATGAAACCAGCTTAAGAAAAGATAGAAAAGATAGATCAATGTCTTAGAATTCAGCCTCTTTGAGGGGGCAACCTCCTTTACATTACATAAATTAACAATTCTTGGATGATTCAAATGAAAAAACCTCCTTTCTATATATAGGAGTCTAAGGAGTCACAATATAATCCAGCCGACCTAACAATACTAATATAAAGCCACAAAAATAACAATAGATGGATTCTATGGGGCACAGTAATAACAATATGGGGGCAATATGGGCACAACAATATTAATAAGGGGTATAACTACAATAGTAATGGGGTAATCACTAGTATTATAGGGACCCAACATACCCCTCTCCTTCAAAAAAGTGTTGTCCTCAACGCTTGAGTAGTTCTGGATACTTCTGCATAAATTCTCATCCTCCCATGTGGAATCATCAGCGGATAAGTTCTTCCACTTGATAAGATACTCTAAAATTGATCAATTTCGTAGCTGCCGAATTCTTGTTTCTATGATTGTTTCCGGTTCCAATATAATTTTTCTTTCCTCGTCAAGTTCTGGCAATATTGTTTGAACTGGGAGCTTGTGGCCTATAACCTTCTTTAAACATGAAACATGGAAAACTGGGTGCAATCGAGAAGCTGCAGGAAGCTCCAATTTGTATGCCATAGTACCAATCTTTTGCAACACCTTGTATGGACCATAATACTTTGGTGATAATTTATTATCCTTCTTAGCTTGCTTGAGGGACATTTGCTTATATGGTTGTAGCCGTAGGAATACCCAATCACCTACATCAAAACTTCTTTCACTTCGATGTTGATCTGCTTGTTGTTTCATTCTATTATGTGCCAACACGAGGTTATCCTTTAAGAGTTGGAGGACTTGTTATTGATGTTCAATGTGATGTTCCACTGCCTGAACCTTAGAATTTTCTCTTAAATATGATGTGATGGATGGTGGTTGATACCCATAAAGTGCCATAAGTGGGGTCATTTTTGTTGCTGTATAGAAGGAAGTGTTATACCTCCATTCAGCCAGAGGCAACCATTTGACCCATTGTGTTTGTTTATCAGATACAAAGCAACGAAGATATCCTTCCAAACATTTGTTTACTATATCAGTTTGCGCATCATATTGAGGATGATAAGATGAGCTATGAGCTAACTGAGTACCAAGATAAGAAAATAATTCTGTCCAATAATTTCCAGTGAAAATGGGATCTCTGTCACTTACAATAATCTTTGGGTTTCCATGTAGCTTTTGAATTGTTTCCATAAATGCAGTAGAAACTGTACTGGCTTTAAATGGATGTGATAATGCACAAAAGTGTGCATACTTGGTAAGTCTGTCAACTACCACCATGATGACACTCTTTCCCTCAGACTTGGGTAAACCTATGATAAAATCCATTGAAACCTCCTCCCAACGTTGGCTTGGAATGGATAAAGGTTGTAATAGACCCGGTGTCTTAATTGTTTCAACTTTATCTTTTTGGCAAACCAAACATTCCGCCACAAAATTTTGAATATCTAAGTTAATGCCATTCCAAAAAAATTCCTTCTTAACCCTGTGGTAAGTTTTTAGAAATCCTGAGTGCCCTCCTATTAGGGAGAAGTATGCAATTCCATAAGAATCTTTTGTTTTAGCTGGGAATTCTTACAGAGGTCAAAGCGATATTTGTACCATAACGAATCATTTTTCCAGCTAAATGTACCAGATGTACTGGAATCTTGTTGTAGCTTTCGAATAAGTGCCCACACTTCTTCTTCATTCTTCCATTCCTCCCTTGCTTCATTTATCCAATCTGGTTGGATAATAGAAATGGCGCACAACAATGCTTCCACATCCTCATCCTTTCTTGAGAGTGCATCTGCCACCACATTTTGCTTCCCTTTTTTGTAGATGATTTCAAAGTCATAACCCAACATCTTTGTGACCCACTTTTGTTTCTCTTCATAGGATAATCTTCGTTCTAAAAAGTATTTAAGGCTATCATGATCCATTTTTACCTTGAAGTGTCTTCCCATTAGGTAGGGTCGCCATTTCTTAAGTGCATGGAGTATTGCCAACATTTCCTTCTCATAAATAGCTTTGCCTAAAAACTTTCCCTTGATTGGACAACTTTCAAAAGCAATGGGTCTTTCATCTTGCATTAGAACAGCACCAATTCCATTTCCTGAAGCATCAAATTCCACAATAAAGGTTTTTGTGAAGTATAGTGTAGCTAAGACCGGTGCTTGGCACATTGCCTCTTTAAGATGTTCAAAGGCCTCTGTTGCTTCCGGAGTCCATGAAAATGCATCTTTCTTCAATAATATTGTTAGGGGTGATGCTATTCTCCCATAATTCTTAACAACCTTGCGATAATACCCTGTCAACCCAAGAAATCCTCGCAGATGCTTTATGGATGTGGGGATTTTCCATTCCTTAATGGCTTTAATTTTTCAAGGGTCTACCTTAACTCCTTCATGCGATACAATATGACGCAAATATTCCACCTCTTGGACTCCAAAGAAACATTTGGATCTTTTTGCATATAATTGTTTCTCCTCCAATAGTTGTAGCACCCTATCAACATGTTCAACATGATCCTTCCAAGACTTGTTGTAGATTAGTATATCATCAAAAAATACTAACACAAATTTTCTAAGGAATGGTTTGAAAATTGAATTCATCAAACCTTGAAATGTTGAAGGTGCATTAGTAAGGCCAAAAGGCATGACCAAAAATTCATAATGACCCTCATGAGTTCTAAATGTTGTTTTCGCAATGCCTTCAATCTTCATTCTGATTTGATGATATCTTGAACGAAGATCCAACTTGGTGAAAAAAATGATCCATGCAATTCATCCAATAATTCATAAATGACAAGAATGGGGAACTTATCTTTAATAGTGAGCTTGTTGAGTTCCCTATAATCCAGACACATGCGCCATGATCCATCCTTGTTGTGCACCAATACTACTGGAGTAGAGAAAGAACTTTGACTCGGTTGAAATATACCAGCCTCTAGCATTTCTACAACCATACGTTCAATTTCACTCTTTTTGACATAGGGATATTTGTACGGCCTGATGTTTGGAGGAACACTTCCTGGAATCAGATGAATAGCATGATCATGATCACGCATAGGAGGGAGACCTTTGGGAGTCTCAAATACCTTGGAATGATTTCCCAGGACTTTTTGGAGATCTGGAAAAATAGATGATTCCGATGTGGAAACATCTAGCGAACATAATTGTGCAATTACACCTCTTTGCTCCTTTTTTAGAAGCTTTGTCATACCATTAGCGCTGATTATCTTTCCTGGTTTCCCTGCGATACCCCTTAATTCAACTTCCTTTCCTTCCACAGAAAATTTCATGAAATGTTCTTGAAAATTAAAAGCTATTGTACCCAAGGATTGTAGCCATTAGACTCCTAGTACAACATCAACACCTCCCATTGGAATGGAAAGCATTGGGCTAGTCAATACATATTCTCCCATGGATAGCTTGATATTATGGCACTTTCCAGAGCAATTTCTTGTTCCTCCATTTGCAATCATCACTTGACACTCTGGTGCTGGATATATGAAGCAATTCAATTCTTTTGCTACCCTACAATGAATAAAGTTGTGGGTGCTTCCTGAATCAATCAACACTATTACCTTTTTCTTCTTGATTTGTCCTTCTATCTTGATGGTTTGAGGAGTGGTAATTCCCGCCAATCCATTACAAGATATGGTAGGATTTATTTGTTCTTCATCTAGGCTTTGTTCCTGGAGTATATCCTCTTCTTTTGACCTTTCTCGCTCATTTTCTTCTTCTTCTTCACAATCTATGTAGAATAATTTCTTCTCAGCACACTTATGACCTTTAGTGTATTTGCTATCACAACTGTAACAAAGCTCTTTTGCTATTTTTTCTTCCAATTGTTGTGGTGTCAACCTTATAAGTTGGGGAAGACTAGGGGCAACAACGCTTCCGTCTTTATAGTTGTGAGTGGTATGCTTCTTGGTTGCCATAATTTTGCTTTCCATTTTTCTTGCTAACCTGAATGCCTTTTCTAATGAATCAGGTTCCCAAAGGTGAACATCATGTTGGATATTATCCTTTAAAGACCCTATGAACACATCAATCCTATTCTCCTCTGGAATATCTTTTACCCTTATGTTCAATTTTTGGAAGTCCTCAATGTGCTCCATTATTGAACCCTTTTGTTTGAGACTTATCAATTGGCTAAAAAAAGTGTTGCTTTTTGTATCCTCATAATCTGCTATCAATTCTTCTGTAAAGATTGCCCAAGTGATAAATTGTTTACAAGTGCAAAGTCATTGATACCATACAAACTGATTTGGTTCCAAATATAAAGTTGCCATACGTACCTTTTGTGTGTTTTGCACATTATTGAGATCGAAGAACTGCTCCATCTGTAATATCCATGTGGCGGGATCCTTGCCGCCAAACTTCCTCATATCGATTTTTGGAATATGGTGAGTCTTCAATCCAACATTAGAGTCTATGATATCATGATTAACATTTCTTTTGTTCGCATCATGAGTTTCCTTTACTACCTTCTCCCCATTAGTAAGTATTTCTTATAGAAAATTTGTCAAATCTGTCTTCATATTTATCATGCCTGTCTTCAAGTTTGTATTCAAATCTATCTTCAATTCTTCCATGTTTGTCTCCAAATCTGTCTTCCAATCATCCATCTTAGCTTCCATGCCCTTTATCTTAGATTCCATGCCATTTATCTTAGCTTCTGTTAGCTTTTGTGAGCGTGACATTTGTTTCACTTGTTCTTGTAATTTTGATATATCATGTAGCATTTCTTCCTCTTCTTCATGCGTCATGCTAGAGATTTCAGGTTCCTTACTAGGTGTTTGCATTTTCTTTCCTCGGGGCATCATTTACCGATAATAATTCCTTCAAAATAATTTTCAAACCGATCTTAAGCAAAAATTTAAGAAAATCTACACACCTTTTTTCACTTTGTAGGAGCTTGATATTGCCTCTGATTTATATCTGTACTTTTTGATCATCTAGTTCTGAATTTATGATCTCTAGTAGCCCTTTATGTCCTCTTTCCAATTCCACAAGTCTGACCCAAATTGGATTCTCCACGGAAGAGTTATGTGAAATCTCCCACAGTGACTTGATTATAGACTAGTTCAGTAGAGAGAACTTGTACGACGTGGCATGAGTCACTGTTTCGACCTTTGGATGTGAAAAATGCATACAAGAAACTAGAATCCGTCCTCGTTCTGTACATTCTTACGAAATTTCAATCCAATCCCCAGCGAGAAAGTTATGACGATTTTCCCCAGGTCACCTGTTTGGAATGTAATTGATGAGTCTGCAAAAAGACCAACTTCCTCAGATCATATCTACGCAAATATAGCGCGAAAAGCTCTGAAATTCAAACCTGAGGTTCAGCGCAATTTCCTCTCAAATGGGTTTTTTTTTAAACTTCTAAAACATCGCAGAAAAAAAATTATAGTGAAAATTCCACGATGACCTGTTTGGAGCAGCGAAACCCTAGAATCCAAAGCTTTGATACCAAATGTTATGAAACCAGCTCAAGAAAAGATAGAAAAGATAGATCAACGCCTTAGAATTCAGCCTCTTCGAGGGGGAAACCTCCTTTACATTACATAAATGAACAATTCTTGGATGATTCAAATGATAAAACCTCCTTTCTATATATAGGAGTCTAAGGAGTCACAATATAATCCATTCGACCTAACAATAATAATATAAAGCCACAAAAATAACAATAGAGGGATTCTATGGGGCATAGTAATAACAATATGGGGGCAATAGGGGCACAACAATATTAATAAGGGGTATAACTACAATAGCAATGGGGTAATCACTAGTATTATAGGGACACAACACATCACCAAATGAATCTATCTCAGATTCGGAAAGTACGATCCAAGGATCATCATAAACAATAGTGTCTGATGAAATCATATGAATGGTTGTAGTAGAAGGCGATACGTTAGGAGGAGGAAAGGAAAAAGTTCCTAGTAAACCAAAATCTTTAACTAGTCCTACTCCAACATCCATATAAGGGATAGTTGTTTTGCCGACATGCTGGATACTTTGAAAAGAGGTTGGGTCGGATGAAAAGTAAGTTAGCTGGTCTATAGTTACGACCTTTCCATTATGAGGAAACTTTATAAGCCAAAAGACCGATGAAACAATAGCAGTCATAGCGTAAGACCAACTACGACCCAAGAGAAGGTTGTAATCTAGAGGGGCATCAACCACTTTGACATCTAGATTAACAGTTTTTCCTTCAACCCCTATAGGTAAATCCTGTAAAATGCCAAAAGGATGGAACCCATGGCCATTAAAAGCCTTTAGAATTGTCGGGGATTGGTTAAGTGTAGGAGAACCAAGCGATCTCCAACACTGGATCGACATAATACACGTTGAAGCTCCCTCATCAATCACAGTCCTATAGCAAGGTCTATTTTTTACTAACACTAGAATCTGGACAGCCATTTGATGAGGTAAGCGAGGTGTACTATTTTCTAAATCGAAGATTATAAGGTTCAGGTCCTGAATATCAACAGCTCCTATAGACGACAATAGAAATTTACGTTGTGCTAGACATGATTGCAACACCTCCAAAGCTGACATTGTTGAAGGTGAAATAGCTAAATCTTCAACAATGTTATAGCTCTGAGCAGCTCTTGCATGCGGATTGAAAGCTGACTTTCGAAGTACACCCTTGGCGGGCGGTTTCATTACTAAGTCTGGGTTAGGTTTCTCAATCTGTAGTGGATCAGAACCGAGAGTTGAAGTTGATGGGTTCGAATTAGAAGATTTTGCTTCCTTACCACCAACAGGACTTTTACTTCCATAATCTTGTGATTGTGTCATAATCCTAACATGGGACATCATCATTATGGGTTCTTCTGAGGTATTTGAGGAAGAACCTATCATCTTACTGTCTTGACTAGGAAAAGGATCCTTCAAGACCGCAGGCATTTGAGAACCTTTGACGATTTTCGCAACCTCAACACGATGAGGGCAGTCTCTTGTAAAATGCTCTTCGTCACAAATGAGACAAGGATAACGAGGTTTACGTTTCTCATCAGTAGATTCCGTTTTTTCTGGTTTCTCTTTCGAATTTTTATCTGTTTTATTTTTCTTCTTCTATTTCTTTTTACTGTCGGATTTTGATTTGGCTATAGATGACTCTACAACATGAATATCGGCAGAAATTTCCACGGAAGAGTCTCCTGTCGAGGAATCTGGAAAAGTTACGATAGGAGAAGAATTCTTAGAAGATTTCTTCTTACTTTTGGTATCAATTGTACCAATCATACCATCAGTGGCATGAGACCCTGAAGGAGCTGCAGTTATTTGATTTTGTTTAGGAATATCGGGGATTTTCTCGTGTAATGTACCCAACTGTGTATAAATGAGGTCAAGGTACTGAGCTTGAGCAATTACTTGCTCTTCAGTAACAACTCCTGCCTTAGCTACATCCTCAGTGATTTTAGGTAATAAAGATTTAACAAACCATTCTACTAAGATCTGATCTAGAATAAAAATTTTCAGTAAACACCATCGATGTCTCCATTCATGAATGTGATCTGAAATGTAAGTGGACGTTGACTGTTTAAATGAAGTTAATAATTCCGTGCCATTGTCATATCTGACTAGCAACTGAAAATGAGTTAAAAATGAAGTAGCTAGCTGACTAAAATTATAAAAAGTGGCTCGTGGTAACTCAATGTACCACTTGGCCACAAGACCAATTAGAGTGCGTTGAAAAAGCCGTAAATGAATTGAATCATCTGAAATGGAGTTAGACGCACACCAGAGGTGATAAGTCATCACATGGTTCGACGGATCCTCTCCTGATTTACCTTCAAACTTAGGGATGTCACTGGGCAACTTATTCGGCATTGGCGGCCAAAACGGAAGATAATTAATCGGATCGTTCATAAGGCGCGACAAGTCAGGCAAGTCCAAAGTTGCAATGAACGGTAACTGACAATTAGGGTCTTGAAAACCTTGGGTCATGAGACCAACCCCAGGAGGAGGATATTCAGGATAACTAGGAATTGGAATTGCATTTGGGATATTATATCCTCCCAGAAAACCAGAATTAACCAGACCGTATTGGGGTTGTTGAGGTTACTGATAAGTATATCTAGGGTACGGTTGATACTGATAGACTGGGTTCTGCACAGTAGGACTGAATTGGTACTGTCCCTGGTACGATTGATAAGTATATTGAGGTTGACTTGTGACAACCATACTTGGACCAGGTTGTCCTACAGGCATTTGAACCGAATTCTAAATTGTGGGTCCAGACTGAGGTAAAGATGCTTGAGGAATTGATGCAGGAATAGTAGAAACCGAAGTTGTCAATACTCCGGAAGTAGGTGGGGTAGATGGAACAGATGTTGCAGCAGTTTCCACAGTCATTTGAGGCGTAGTTCAAGGTGAACTAGGCCCCGGCTGAGAAACTACAGAAGGTGCAGAAGTTTGAATAGTAGGCTGAACAGGTTGCTGGGTTGAACTAGAAACCAAAGGTTGTCCAGATTGAGATGACAACTGCACATTCAGTTGCAAGATCTGTTGAGATTGAGATGGATCCCACACTAAGTTCATTCCGGGGTTGGACCCATAAAAGGTTGAACATATTGAGGACCATAACCGGGTTGAGGGTAGGGTTGATAATTCAAAGGTACATTTCTAGCTCCTTGGACAAATGACTGACCTGAAGGTGGTTGGAAATCTTGGGTTGGGTACTGACCTTGAGGTTGATAACCTTGAGGCATGTATTGATACTGGGTTGGACCTTGAGGTACATATTGATACTGGGGTTGACCTTGAGGTACATACTGAGTCTGCGGTTGACCTTGAGGTACATACTGAGTCTGGGGTTGACCTTGAGGAATGTACTGTCCCGAAGGTATGTACTCTCCTTGAGGTCGCCCCCCAGGTAGTAATTGGGTAGCTTGAGGTTGCCCTCCAGGTGATAATTGAGGACCTTGAAGTTGCCCCCCAGGTTGTAACTGACTACCTTGAGGTTGCGGATTTGGAATGGTACCTGACATCATAAGAATATCTTCTATACTCAATGGCTTAGTTCCGTTATTACCAGTTAATAACCCTTGTTCAACATGTTGAGGAGATGCTCCTTAAAAAGTACCGGTAAGTGACTAATACCCAGAGGGAATAGAAGAACCGCCATATAAAAAAGTTTATGGATATTGAGAAAACATGGATGACTATCTCGACATATTCAAAGGAGGATAATAACCTCTAGGTGTTGGATGAAAAGGAATGTGAGGTGGTGAAAAACTTAGTCCTGGGTTTTCCAAAAAATTGGTCAATGAAAGATACCAAGCGTCCCTCTTAGGTGGACTGTAAAAGATCGATTCACGCTCCCTAAGTTCTATAGTTGGTTGATTTTCAGGGATCGATATACCTTCTTCTGGAGTAATAAGTTCTTTAATAGCAATAAGTCTAGAAGGAAGATTTTGGGTAATGACTCTTTCTACCCTGGGTGAACCAGGACCACTGGAAGTTGGAGAGGCAAATCCTGATGATGGAGTAGCAGCAGGTTCAGTTTCAGGTTTAGAAATTTCAGGTTCCTCGGCTAATTCACTAGTAGAAGAAACAATACCAGTAACTTCAGAAAATGAAACAGGTTCAATAATATACTCTGGTGCTTGAACTTGATAATCAGGATGTACAACTAAAGAAGACTCTCCTTCTTCAGGTGACCCAACTCTACTGTCACTAGGAGTTACAAGGGCTTGTAGCCCTTCAAGCTAGCTTGGTGAAAACTTAGGAGGTTGGCCCCGAAGTCTATGGGACTACCTCAGTAATTAAGCCACGATTAAATATTTTAATTACTTCACACACAAACAAAGCAAAATCTCAATGAAAACCACCTAAAGTCTCTAAAGAACCAAACAATTTTGAATCACACGCCTAAAGAATCTAGGAGGTCAAACCACACACAAACAATAACTTCCCGTACCGAAACACTAGTTGGTGATGAAATCCAACATCGCAGAATTCAATACAGAAATGGCGGTTGGAACAATTACCCCGACAACCTACTTAATGAATAGACTGGCACACGTTTCTCCACTAAACCATCTCAAGTGAAGAGAACCCCCCAGAAAATCCAAGTGAGTCTAGGCGATGTCTGCTCTAGGTACAGTGGGATCTTCCCTCAACCGTCACCTTAGGAAAGAATCCTATAGAATATGGTCACTATGGTTACCAACGGAAACAAATATACCTGGGGGAACAGTCTGTGATCCGATACACACGCAAGGGCAGAGTAGCAAGCTTAATCCCCTTGAAGGCTCCTTGACATAATCCAAGGTTTACCAACAAGTTACCCCAGGCTCCTCGATAATGGTTAATCCGAGGTTTACCATTTTTAATACGTGTATATCTGCTATCGTTCCCAATGAGGAAGGATTGATTACCCCACTAATTCAGATATAACCTCATGCTTGACTCCTTCAAGAGGAGCTTCTCAGAGCATAGATGTAACAATTGGAATTTATCTCCTACCGCAAGATATAGCTACTTGTTTGTTTTTACTATCTTGGAGAGTTAATTACTCCCTACTCCAAGATACTAGCCTAAGCTATGTTGGTGATAAAGAGCCCTAGAAATAAAAAGATTACTAGATAGATTTTACTTTAAGCATTATTTTTTATTGGTTTTTTCTTAGGTGAAAAGGTGCGGAGATGAAACTTTATGGTGTGAAGACTCTACTCCAAAACACTAAAGATGCACTTAAGATGATAAACAATCCTTTTCCTTCAATGAATTTCTATCTAAAGAAAGAGTTGAGAATGCAATTGCTTGAAAAACAAATCTTTCCTTAACAAACAAATAAAAAGAAGAACTTTTTTGTCTTTTTCAATTAACTAAAAAATGAGACTACTAATTATGCTCACGAAAAAATCCTTTTTCTTTTTCAACAATCAAAAACTACAAAAGCAAACTTTTTCAAAAGAGATTTTTTTCTTTTTTAAAACACTCAAAACTATTAAAAAATCTAATCTTGAGATCTATAAATTCTAAAAAACTAATTGAAGTAAAAGCTTACAAGATTTCTTTTCAAGGATGTTTTACTTAGTTATGAGAAAACTAAGGACTAATTTGTCCAGAATCACAAATTAATCACAAAACAACCAACTTTTGTTTTCTTTTTAAAAATGAAATCCTAAACTTTCAAAACAAGTTCTTTCGAAGCTTCGCAAAGAGAAAAACAAGATGTATTCCTCAACAAAGGCAGATTTTACAAATAGGTCAAACTCATAAGAATACCAGCAAAAACTAGGGTGATCTAAGGTTTATAAGGCCTCTAAGCTCTGAGTTATTACAAAGACCAAACGAAAATCAAGCCAGGTAGACAAACTTCTAGAAATTCACCTAAAACCTAAATGCCAATGGAATTAACCTATGAAAAGTTTCTGACAAGACACGTGCAGATCTCGGTAGAGGCTAAACAACCTAAACAAATCCTAAGCTTAACTAGATGAAAAGATTTTAGTTTTTCAAAATTTTGACAGGGTCCGTAGGCCCCTGGTATAACCAGGCACGGTACTACACTGTGTAGCAAAGGAACAGTGCGGGTATGTCCGCACTTTGTTACAAACAGCAGGTGCGGTCCACTCTCAAAAATATGAAAAAACAAAAAACAATTCAAAATCTATAAACCTACCCAATCCCACACATCAAGCAAAAACCAGAAACAGAGAAACCGTTTCTCAAGGCAAAGTAAAAGCAAAGGCAAAAACCAAAATTTCAAGTCCCCAGTGGAGTCACCATTTTGTCAGGCAGATAAATCATTCTTGCGAACAATACTGATCTCCCTAGTTTCTAATGATATCTAGTGACAAGAAAACCAAACAAATTCTATCTTTATCTAAATATGCAATTTATAAATAAAGGCCAACAGGTGTTTTAGGCCTACCTCAGGTCCAGTGCTAGTTTGTGGAAACCATGCTTAGTTGATCCAAATGAGCTCCCTTTTAAAGAATCTGCAAACACAAAGAAGCGCACGTATCAAATAGCACCTGCATAGCCAATATAATAAACCATATTTATCATGATGATCAAGGAATTCATTAAATAAACCATAGAAGACAATTTATTGAGAAAAATGAATGTGATTGTATTAACTTTAATCAAAGAAGAACTTTACAACCTTGGTGCCTTGATGCTGTACAAGCTCCTCCCAGGGTCCAGCAAGAATCTCCTCTACTTTGACAAGTTTCACTCTCTTCCCAATGAAGCCAAAAGGTGTGTAGTCTCTCCTCTCAAGCTTAACTAGGAAGTCTCAATTCCAACAACATTTACCCTAAAAAAAGTTCAGCTTTCAACCTCCCTAGCAACCAGCCCAATGCCTCAATTTATAGTGCACAGGAGGGAAGTTACTAGGTCCACCTTCAAAGGGATAGAGCCATCCTTCAAAGGGATAAGCTCCTCTCATTAAGGGGTTAGCTCCTTTAGTTATGGGATGCATGAACCACCTAGGAGCGAACCAACCACGTCAAGATTCCTTCTAGAAGCATCCAGAATTAACCCAAAGTGAGTTTTTAAGAATAAACTTGCGCCTTTTTGACTTTCACAGGGGTCCGCACCCACTCCTTTAGAGACAGAGCGGGCAGGTCCGTAGGTAACATGACCAAGGGGTGCGGGACCGTAGGTAATGGTAAGAGAAAGTGCGGAACCAGAGCTTTATAGATTTTCAAAGACTTTCTCTCATTTTTAAAGCTTGACATTAAGAGTTGAGGCTTGATACTTGCAAAGGAGGATAGTATGAGTGGTGATAGACTCACACTGACAATATTTTTTGTAACAAATCATACTCAATCTCCTTATGCATTAAGTTCTACTTTCAGATCTAAGAAGACATCATTGACAAACAACAGTAAAATAGTAGCATTGATCAGATATATCAGTCAACTCTGAACAAACATGATTTTCTTTTGCATACACTACTTGGAAGTGTCGAGCCAACATGTATACGCTCTTTCACTAAGGCGAACCGGCATGCAGATATGTAGATAAACACTTATAATTTCACAACTATTCCAGTCTTCAGATATACCCAAATCATAGCATTTAAAGCACAAAACATTTGTTAGCACTCAGATATAGCTTATCCATTATCAGATCTCATAATTATAAGTCATTATGATCATGTTCCATCATTAGGTCTCATCCATCATCAAATAATTAGGTGCATACTTAGTCCAGATCAAGCAAAGCATCAAAAACCCATAGCATGCATAATTTCTTTTGATATAGCACTTCATAAGATATTCATTACTTGTCTGCTTAGCCCTTTGATCTTCTCCTACTTGTATAGGTTTAGCCTTTCTCAATAACTCAGACCAAAACAACACTTAGATCCTGTGGTATTCTTAGACAGGATCAAATAACCATTACTTCGCTCAATATTGTGGGCTAATACCATGGTATTGACCCTTGGTATTCTTTCACCTTAAATTTCCTTGATTTTCCAACCCATATGTTCTTTTCCTCTTGTGAAAGTGCGTGCATACATATACACTCTTTTTGTATAGTGAACCAGCGTGTATACACTCTTGTTGTACGTTGAACCCGTGTATACAACTTAACATACCTAAAAATGTCCCCTTTCTTCTACTTCTTGATTCTGATCTGTAGTCCTTTGTTCCTTCATCTTATTATTTTGTACCACTACTTTTTTCCCTCTGAATAGACCCATTATAATGTGATTTTCCATCGTACATTACTTCTGAACTGATTCCTTTGAATTGCCCTACATTTTGTCACATCTATAAACACAATTTCCATGCATTCTATCACATTTGATATCTTTCACGTAGATTCATCTAGTTACCATATACAAGTGAGTGGTTTTTCTACAAGTGGGTTTCCATCAAGTACAACACATGCATCCTAATGCCAACAATCCCCTGTTTTGGACTTGATGGCAACTACTTTGGTGTTTGGTCACCACAACTTGTAAATAACACCAAGTTGTTCTAAACATCAAGCTACTCTTGAAACAAAACTCTCCAAACACCAAGCTACTCTGCCACTTTGACATCAAGGTCAAAGGGATGTCTGACCAATGTTAAATGAAGACTTCCATATCTGAATAGCTGAATATGAACATTGATCATGCTCCCTCTAGGCACATGATGAATTCTTTGATTAAAATCCCCCTTTATACATGCTGAGATGCACTATACCATCCATGCTCCCCTTGACAACATGCAGAGTTTGCACAAATATTTTCCAAAAGAATAACATGACTCTATAACTCAACTATTTGAGTATGACCTTCCTATCACCAATGACTCATACATACATCAATATCCCAACCAAGTGCGGATATACCAAACAACTCAACCACTCAACCAAGTGGGATTACATATTTGACATGATCTGAAAAGTCCATACATGACTGAATATGAAAATTATTACATCATAGGTATTTACATGACCTTTACATCAAATGATATACATGAAATTTATATCAAAGACCACATATCTAAACAAGACCATGATAATCATCAACAACTATCATACACCATATATGATCTGCCCCATAAGCATATGTCAGCAGCATCCAAACCAGCAACCTGTATATATCCATCATCAGTTCCCAAGATATGAAAATGTAAATATCATCAACTTGTCACAAAGTATGCTACATATAGATATCAACTCATCCTCTTGATCTCATCAAGATCAACTTGCTATGTTTCCTTAGCAGAAAAAAGCCTCATCATGACCTTCCATGAATCAGCTAAGCATATGTCATATCTCCAAGAAGTAACACAAAATTATTCACATCATATCATATGTATGTTGTAGAGCCTCTACTTTACACTTGATTATCCATCATTACCTACAGTTTTCCCTCATTCATCTCTCTCTTTTGCCTCATTTTCCTTGCAAACCAACCCAGATCATTACATTATATGACTTTAAGCATGATTAAGGAATTTTGCTAATGTGTGACTGTTTTGTTTAGATTTTGACATATTTACAGGAATTCCGCAGCCATCTGATGATTCCGCAACCATCTGATGATCCCGCAGCCTTTTTGTTAATCTCAAGGTTCCACGTGTCATTTTGCCAAACGAGCCACATGGGCACTTAGGAATCAAGGTGCTCGAGGTTCCTGTGCTATTGGTTCAGCTAGCCACGTCATCTGTACCTCCGGTCAAGTTACGGTCAACAAAGGCAGCTTAACGGTGATACGTAAGCTGTTGGGTCACGTCAGTTCAAATGGTGATTTGTTTGTCTTACGCAGGCTTTGGGGGACATAATCCAACTCTGGATTCAATGCCCATAACGACCAGAACCTCCAGCTCATCCACGAGGCTTATGACGTGTTATTGAACCTTAATTACGCATGACAGTTAGTTTATTTTTCAGTTTTAGCTGTACGCATTAGGCCATCTTTCAGATGCCTATAAAAACTTGCGTCTGCGTACGATTATGTTTACTTTTTAGTTGTTGTGTTTTATGAACTTGTTATCATTTTAGTGCATTTCCAAGACTCTGTTTTAATAGTGTTGTTCTAGCACTCTTGACTGTAATTTTCTGCACATGGAGTAATAGAAGCAGTGTTGTTCTGAAATTTTCAATTCCTTGAGTCTTCTTTGGGTATTATGAATGGAGGGCCCATGTTCATGACTGCCCTTGTATAGTATTTCATGTTTATATTCTTGCTATTTCTTTATTTTCCATTCAGCATTTCCTTTTCTTGAAACATGTACAACTTAATTCACTTTTATTGTTATTTCATTTGCAGCATTCATTTTGACTGATCAGTATTGTTCTTTTGCAGGTTTTTAACCCAGGATTGTTTTTGTGTTTGTGTATTTGCTTAATATCTAGTGGTAGTTTCAGTTGACAGATTCAAAGTTGCTGCCTTTACTTTATTTTCATAGCTGATTTTTAGTTTAATTTTTCAAAGTTGTCTGCTAACATATGAATGGTCTCTTTATCACAAATTGTCTATCTTTTAGAGATCAGAATATTAATAAATTACAGCTGGCTTTGAGTACTTTTTAGACTAATCTTTAACTACTTTCTAATCGTGCTTTACACAGTACTATGTGTTAGAGGCAGAGAGTTAGAAAGAGCAAAACATTATAATTAGTCTTTAAAGTAGATTTTTCTCATTTTTGATCACTTTTCTAACTCATCTTTAGCTACTTCCTAATCGTGTTTTACACAGTACTATGTGTTAGAAGCAGGGAGTTAGGAAGAGATAAACATTATCATTGGTTTTTAAAGTGATTTTCTTACCTTTTATTTGCAGCAACATGAATGGTGTCTAATGCCATTAGAAAGTGGTTCTTTGCTTTCAGTTCATTTTAATTTATTTATTTCCTTCAAGCTTTTCCTTTTCAGCAAGTAGTTAGAAACCACTAATCACACACTCTCACTCATCTAGAACTCACCTTACACACACTATCACTCATTTGTTTATAAATCACCACTCCATCTTAGGAAGATAAATTAACCACAAACAACACCCCAAACGACAAAAAGCTCTAAGAGGTTGCTTAAGTACATATAGTACACCTTCACTTCATCAGCTTACGAGCCCCGGGTTGACAATTAATGACATCAATTTAGGAACACTAAATTGACTAAACATATGTGAAAACACCATAGTTATCATCTATGATCATAACATCATCATCAAGAACTGCATGATCTTTCCACAAGAACCCTCAATATATCAACCATGTATCATCACTAGGGAACATCCCACATCTGATAAGCATCAACCATGATAATTAACATATGCGAGTATCGAACCTATCACCATAAATTAAGAAGTCATCAACATTATGTTACTAAGCCATGTCTATGAATATCCAAGTCATCAAATAACTATGTCTTCATGAGACCTACAATAACACCATTCTCTTGGCCAACCAAAAATATTTATCAATATGCAACTTAAGTAATCATCCATGTATCTAGAATAATGTGTATCCATAAAAAAGATTGGAATATGTATCTAGCAAACCATGAGATCATAGTCATTTGTTAAGCTTTCTTGATACCATCAAAAATAGCAATCCTCAACCATGTGAGAGCCAAGAACTATATGAATCCTCATCCATAACTGCACCATATGAAGTTTATGCATCTTTGAAGGCATGATGAAAACAACATAAAGGAAATGACACTTATCAAATAATGAAGTTGTGTACTCAAGCTTTGTTCTTCTTGTTGTCCTTATGAAGATCACCATGTAAGCAACATACCATATGTATTGTATCCATCATCAAAAGAGTCATCCACAATCATCCATGAATTTGATCTAAATAACAACTATGTGGCTCAAGCAATATAAGTATCATCTGATATTTCATCATAGGCAACCCATGAATGTAGCATAGCATGATGTATCATTTGAACACTTCATCAACATAAGAATCTTCACCATTGATAAGAATTGTTATGTACCAAAAACTTCTAAACATAATGCCAACAATGCATTATGGGAAGCATAGAATATTCTCCCCCTGAACATGTTCCAACTGTTCACTGTGAGATCTGATCATTACATATATAAGTAAGAATCATCAAGGCATCATCATCAACAACTGATGATGGTTAGGATCACTTCTACATATCATCAATATACTGTAATCATCACCAATCAGAACAGAAAGGATAACTAATAATTGACTAAACCATATTAGACCCCTTTTCCTAAGTCTGTCTTAATGATTTTACATCAAACCAACATATACACGATTGTGCAGCTTCTAACTCACGTATATACGTGACTTGTATTCATGATACCTGTGTATGAGAATTAGAAAACTGAAATCTCATACTTTCAGTTCCTCCTGAGTCTGTTCTGTCTGTACACTAAGCTATGCCACATTTTTCTGACTGTGATTCCTTCTTCTTCCATGCCTTGGAGTGTGATGATGTTTTCTCCTTTTGGTATGTTGGCCGAAATTTTCTCCTGCATTCTTTTGTCATATACCCAAACTTGTTACAGGCATAACATCTAATATGTTTCATATTCCTTCTAAAGCAATAAATGGATTTGTGACCAAACATATTTCAAGAAAAACAATATCCCTTAAAGTACCTAGAAGCTGATGATCTTTCTGTGTGACGGTTATTAGCTTGAACCATTCTACTTATGCATCTGGATGCAACATGCCCAAAATTATGACATATAAAACATTCAACATTATTCATCATAGGAAATAACCGATTATCACTTCCATAGTTAGGAGTAAATGATTTTCTTTGAAGTGTTTCTTTCCTTGGCTGTTGATGGGGTTGACCTCTTATCTCCTTGTTGAGAATTTCAGATTTTGCATTAGAGTTCCTTGCATCATATTGTGAGCTAGATTCACCTTCAACAATTTCATGGAAACCAAGACCAAATTTGATGATAGGAGACCTATGAATACTAAGAATATTATCCAAAATCTTAGTACTATCTTGAAATCTCAAAAGTTTATCATTTTCTTCTAATTTACCTTTTAGGATATTTACCTCAACCTAGTATTTCTCCTCCTTTTCTAGATACTACTTCTTCATGATTTCTTTAGCTTTTCTTCCTTCTTTCACTTGTTGTTTTAATTTGAGAATCTCATTTTCTTGTTCTTCATCTGCTTGAGGTAGTTCTTCATTCTAGTTATTTGAAGTTTTAAGATCTTCTTTTAGAGAGACTATATCATCTTCAAGATTTTTATAGTAACTGGATATTTCTATAGGTTTCTTGATTGTTGTATCATTCTCATTTTCTTCATTTTTCAATGATGTTACTTCATCCTACAACCTTTGACATTGATCTTCCTTTTCCTTGTACTTCTTCCTTACTTTGTTTCCTTCCTCCCACTGAGCTTTTAATCTGGTAACTTCTTCTTTGTAGGAACATTCCCTATTATCAATTAGATCTTTTTGATCTCTAATTATGTCTGTGATATTTTTAAATTATGTCTCTATTTGATTTATTTCTCTTTCACCCATAAGAGAAATTCAGTTGTTTCGTTGTCACACTCATTATCTTCAAATGAAAAGAGAAATGTATCACCAAAGGACAAAAAATTCGTACCTGATAATTCTTATGCTTGTTCTTCTTCATTCTTAGGTTATTCTAAATCTAAAGAGTTTCTTCCACATAATGGCCAATCGTCCCTCCCAATATCACAGTTCCTTTGAGAAATATTCTTCTTTTGAGGTGCTTTCTTCTTTTGCTTCCTTCCCATTGTTACTACGAATCTCCTTCAAGCGATCAAGCTTCTGCCAATGGACCTAATCTGATACCAATTGTTCGGAATAATACTGAGAAGGGGGGGCTGAATCGGTATTTACAAATCAATAACTTTTTCATTTACATAATCAGATTTATATACACTACTTCAATGAAGGGAACTCACGTGTGCACGCCACTATTCTTAAAGAAACCAACGTATATCTAGTGGATTTATGATTCAGTTAATTCATCATATGTTGATATTTAGTCAATGCTTCAGTGCTTTATCAAACATTAAATAGTAGTCATGTGTAGTAATAACAGAATAAACGATCACACATAAGCAACACACATGAACACCAACATTTAAGGTGGAAACCCAATTCGGGAGAAAAACCACCTACTGTTGTTGTCTCTGTCTTATTTTAATATAAAGGATAATCTGTTTACAATCTTGTACTGGTGTAGACTCATACCAGTATGTAGGCACCCACTTGTAGAAGGCTACAACCTTCTCTCATTCTCTAGCTTCTACTGGAAGGGAGCTACAACCCCCTAGCTCTTATACTAGTCAATATGTTTATTAGTACATAGGCACTGACCTGCAGAAGGCTACAACCTTCACTTGTTCTCCAGCTGCTACTGGAAGGGAGGTCCAACCCCCTGATCAAATCACCAGCCACTACTGGTAGGAAGCTTCGACTTCTTTATTGAAGGCTCCAACCCTCCGTATCCTCCAAGGACCACGTTCCATAAATTTTCATACTAGATACTCCTGGTACTCAACAACACAATATGTAGGCCATGTTTCATCAAATTTTCATATTGGACCCATCAGTAACATTGAAGCTCAAAATCAATCACCACTGCAATACATCCGACAAATACATCTGCATCAACCAATCACTGAAACCCAATCATCAATATTAGATATAACTGAAACCCAATCATCAATCTCTGAATCAACCATAACTGAATCAATCAATCACTGAAACCTCTAACATACTAAATCAGTCAATCACTGAAACCTCTGACATACTAAATCAATCAATCATTGAAACCTTCGACATACTGAATCAAACAATCACTGTAACCTCTGAATCACTAAAACCTCTGACATATTGAATCAAACAACCAATGAAACCTCTGACATACTGATTCAAGCAATCAATGAACCTTTGGCACAACTGAATCAACCATTCATTAAAACTTAGTCAAATTCAACCAATCAACTCGAGTAGACAGATCACTGTAACCAGTACACAGATCTAAACCTAGAACAATGTATCAACAACCAAAACCATCTGTAACATCAAACATCATGTGTCAGAATGTATATGCTCCTTTAATGAAGTCAACCTATGTGTATATGCTTCTTCCTTTAGCTCAACTGGCATATACCTCTAAAGATACCGAATCATAAAAATATTGAACCACAAATGTACCAACCAGTAACAATCTGAAGATCTACGGTCAAATTACAGATATCTAAATAGACATCAACGAAGATTACCCTTCTCACTTAATCAATCAATCAATCATACTCAATCTCCTTATGCATTCATTTCTACTTTCAGATCTGAGAAGACATCATTGACAGACAACAGTAAAACAACAACACTGATCAGATAGATCAGTCATCTCTAAACAACAAGATTTTCTCTTGCATACGCTAATTGGAAGTGTCGAACCAGTGTGTATACGTGCCTTCACCAAGGTGAACCAGTGTACAAATCTACAAATCAACACTTATAACTTTGTAGCTATTCCAGTCTTTTGATATACCCATATCATAGCATTTAAAGCAAAAAACATTTGTTAGCACTCAGATCTAGCTTATTATCATATCTCATAATTATAAGTCATTATGATCTTGATCCATCATTATATCTCATCCATCGTTAAACACTCAAGTGCATACTTAGTCCAGATCAAGCAAAGCATCAGAAACCCATAACATGCATAATTTCTTTTCATCTAACACTTCATAAGATATTCATTACTTGTCTTCTTAGCCCTTTGATCTTCTCCTACTTATATAGTTTTAGCCTTTCTCAATATCTCAGACCAAAACAACACTTAGAGCCTATGGTATTCTTAGACGGGATCAAATAACCATTACTCTGCTCAATATTGTGGGCTAATACCATCGTATTGACCCTTGGTATTCTTTCACCTTAAATTTCCTTGATTTTCCAACCCATACATGCTTTTCCTCTTGTGAAAGTGCATGCACATGTATATGCTCTTTTTGTACAATGAACCCATGTGTATATTCTCTTTTTGTACAGTGAACTCACATATACAACTTAACATACTTGAAAATGTCCCTTTTCTTCAACTTCTTGATTCTGATCTATAGTCCTTTGTTCCTTCATCCTTTTCTTTTGTACCATTACATTGTTCCCTCTGAATAGACCTGTTATAATGTAATTTTCTGTTGTACATTACTTCTACACTGATTCCTTTGAATTTCCTTGCACTTTGTCACATCTGTAAACACAACTGCCATGCATTCTGTCACATCTTATATCTTTCCTGTAGATTCATCTAGTTACGTATATTCATCTAGTTTGAGTTTTTCTACTACAAGTAGGTTGCCACCAAGTACAACACATGCACCATCATGCCAACAGAATGGTCATTAAAAACAAAGAAAATATTTAGATACGAGTAAAACTTCTTACAAGAACTAGATGTTCAAAAAAAATCATGGAGGAAAGAAATACTTTTCAAGCCATGCATAAACTACAAAGAAAGAAATGAATCTCATTAAACTATTTTATAGAACCGAAAACTCTCACACTAAGACTAAAATAGTCTTGGGCCATTAGTTGGAAAACTGATTGAGAAATAAGCCAAGGAAGAAAATTTACAGATAAAGACCTAGGAAATAAACCAATCATTCATCTTTATATGCATAAGAATAATCTCAATCTATACAAGTCCCAAATACATCTTCCGAAAACTAAAATAGGGTTAAACCTAGAATATATATATATATATCATGTTCTAATGAAATTGAACACCAAACTGTTATTGGTAAAAGAACAACCGTATTAAGATGTTTTTTTTATGATATAAGCCTGACCAAGAAATTCTCTATAATAGAATGAAGTAAACCCTTAGTAGATAAGAGGAAATCAAACTTGGAAAGTGGAAGAACAAATTTGTGAGTGGATGATGTGCAACCATGACCAAAATCTTCAGGAAAGGGAAGATTTTCGTAACAAAACTGAACCTTTCAACATTAAAGAGTTGTTGTCAAAAGGGTCTCCAACCGGTGTGAAACAAAAACACAAACTCAAGTAAGACCATTACTTGTGGTGTATCGTTGTGGCCGCACTGTGCAATTGAACCTGTGACATAATTGTTCATTGAGTAAACAGTACACTTATTCTATTTCTCTCATAAGCTAAGATAGACTAAGTGCCTTCTGTGGAAATACATTTTCCAGGGATTATTACCTGATGAAATGCCTTGATTCTTTCCCTTCCTCTTACCAGTAGGTGAGCATCGGATACTCGGATAAACCATCTGCATGGGAAAACATGTTGGGATTGAGTCATGAAAATCTATGGAGATAGCTATAATACTAATCCAATAGAGAACTTATCGAATCGGTGTAGGTAGTAAATACCTAAAGGAGAGAAGTAACCCCATAGTTGAAATCATCCTTCGCCATGAAGATAGTGACAGAGAGATTGAAAACCTAACTAGAAAGGACCAAATGAGCCTTGACTCCAGAGTAGGGAGAGAGTTAGTTACGTCAACTTAATTCTATTGATTCTCGACCATCAGATCAACCTAATCAATTGCATGCTGGATAGGGTTCGAAGTGTATAGGATAGGAGGATCCTTCTAGAATTTGGTACATAGGATTTAATGTGTCATAAGTTGTTGTGCATTCAACCTTGGGAAGGGTGAGGTATTAAGTTTCATGCCATGGAACAAACAATTTAACCTAATAAAATAAAAAAATAAATTTGTGACATAAACCATTGTGGATTTAAGTTATGACAAAACTTTATCATAATTATTATATGCAAGAGAGAGGGGGATAAATTGCATTAAAAATAAGTCAAGGTGGATTGTAATTTTTTTATTTTTTTATTTTTTTCTCTGTTTGGGGTGTTATGTTTGTTACAAGTGGTATCAGAGCCACATTTTAAAAATATGGCTAAATGGGTAACTAAGAGTAACCAAAATGTTAATGTACACATAGTGAGAGACAAAATACAAGGAGGAACTAGACTACCAACAAGATCAGAAGCACAATATATGGGAAATAATCCTGAGATATGGGTGTAGTTGGGAGAGGAGTCTTGTCAAGCAAATGTTGCATTACCGAAGATAATTCAATAGTTTCCTGCCGAAATGATTAACTTAAGAGATGATAATGACAGGTTGAGGCAAGAAAAAGAGTGAATCATGAAGAGCTTGTCAGATCGACAGAATTAACAGGAATCAAACCCAAGTGTCTGTAATGGGAATAAAACAAAAGTGTTTCGTTAAATGGAGAATAATGAAGAATTGCAGGAGAACGTAATGACGAGGAAGGAAGGTTTGATAATGATTCTAGTGATAAAAGGGCCAAGAGATAGAAAGTCAAACTTCAAGGAGAATTCAAAAAAATAAAACCTCCAACATTTGATGGTGAATCTGAGGAGGTAGTTGAGGCTTGGCTGATTAACATGAATAAGTATTTTCAGATCTATGAATATGATATTAAGTTAAAATCTAGGTTGGAAATTTATCAATTGCAAGGTAAATCCACCCTGTGGTGTGAATAAATCAAAATAGTCTAGGAAATTAAAGAACAAGAGATCACCTAGAATGACTTTCAGAGACATTTTAAGGATATATACTTGACTAAACAGTTTTACGATTAAAAGGCAAAATAGTTTCATAATTTAATACTTGATTTGATGACTATGGATGAGTGCAGTGTTTTATTAGTAGTTCACATACCTTTATGAAAGAGAAACCAAAATTTAATAATCCGAAATCAATTGATGAGGCCATATGGAAGGCCCAGATTTGTTATCAACAAATAAAGCAGAGGGGTGAAGGTGTTAAGAATGATTTGAACAAGAAGGGATTGAAGGGTTTCATGATTAATAAAAGTGAAAAAAAAAATTGTGCAAAAAAATGTATGGAAGGCAGCCCAATAAGTTTCCAGGAAGGAATCAATAGAAAATTGGAGCACACAGTGAGACCAAACAAACAAAAGTAGTAAGTGAACCATAAATCAGCCAAAAAAAAAGCTTCCTTTGCAATGTTAGGGATGTGGGGGGGCTCATTATTAGAAGAACTACCCACATCAACTACGAACAAAACAAGCTTCCAACATACAAGAATCCTCTATTGTTGGCAAGGTGGCAAATAATATACCTAGAATCAACGTAACCTTGGATGAAAATCAAGCTTAATATCAACCTACAATGATAGAGTGTGAAGGTAAAATTGCTAATCAATATGTCTCTATTTTAATTAATCTAGGTGCAAGTTTGAGCTATGTTAGCCCAAAAATTTTAGAATAGTGTCATTTTGCAAATATTTAAATTTCATAACCTTTGGTTAGTGCATTTAGCCACCAGTGCCAAAACAAGAGTGACTGCCAAAACAAAAAATGTTCCATTGAAATCACAGGACAACAAATTAATGTGAACTTAAACATGCTACCCTTAGGATCCTATGATGTACTGATTGAAATGGATTGGTTATAAAAGCATTGGTCCTTAGTGAATTGCAAGGATAAAAATATCAACTTCTTTACCGAAGAAGGTGTTAGGCAAGAAATTCAGGGAATTAAGAAAGCCATTAAGTTGTGACCTATTACTACTAACCAGTTAGGGAAATGTATCTGGAAGGGTTGTCAAATTTATGATGTGCAAATAGGTTATACAAACTCTAAGGATAAGATAACTTCTTTGGAAAACTTTCGAGTCATTTGAGAGTTTATTGATGTATTCTTGGAAGAAATACCTAGGATGCCACCGAAGTAGGATATTGATTTTACCATAGAGTTACTTCAAGGAGCAACGCCTATATTAAGGATTCCCTATCGCATGGGCATACTTGAATTAACAGAAAATAAAATGCAACTCCAGGAGCTCCTTGATAAAGGCTACATTTTCCCAAGTGTGTCACCTTGGGCAACCCATGCGTTGATTGTAAGAAAAAAAGATGGTACTATGCAGTTGTAAATTGACTATAGGTAGCTAAATAAGATGGCCATATATATATATATATATATATATATATATATATATATATATATATATATATATATATATATATATATATATATATATATATATATATATATATATATATATCACGGATTGATGATTTGTTTGATTAGGTTAGAGGGGCCATCATATTCTCGAAAATTGATCTACAATCAAGGTATCATCAAATACAAATTAAGCATGAGTATATTTGGAAGACAACCTTTCAAACTCGTTATGGCCATTATGAGTTCATGGTGCTGCCGTTTGTCCTGACCAATGCCCCTCGAAGATTCATGAGTTTGATGAATGGTATATTTCAACCTTATTTAGAAAAATTTGTGTTGATCTTCATGGATGATATTCTAATCAACTCCAATAACCTGGAAGAGCACGAAAAACATTTGAAAATAGTACTGCAAACCTTACGGTATAACCAGTTATAAATATAGTAAATGTGATTTTTATAAGGAAAGAATCTAATATCTAGGATGCATCATCTCCTCGGAAGGCATAATTGTGGACCTCGAGAAGATCAAAACTATCATGGCATGGTTTGTCCCCAAAAATGTTGTAGACATTTAGTCCTTCATGGGGTTAGCTTGATATTACCATCGGTTTATAGAAGGGTTTTCAAAAATTTCTTATCTTATAACCTCCTTGCAAAGGAAAGGAAATTTTTTTACGTGGACCCTAGAATGTGAGTAAAGTTTTGAACAATTGAAATACTTGTTAACCACCACACATGTTTTGAAGGTGGAAAATAGAGAAAGAGAGTTTAATGTTTGCACGAATTCTTGCCAAGAAGGTGTTGGAGGGGTATTGATGCAAGAAGGTAGAGTCATAGCATATGAATCTCGCAAATTAAAATATCATGAGAAAAGATACTCTTCTTATGACTTAGATTTGACTGTTGTTGTGCACACCTTAAAGGTATGCTGACATTTTTTATTGGGGAAGAAATTCTTGCTAATGACTGATCACAACAACTTAACGAGTTTCTTTAATCAGCCTAACTTGAATGCTTGCCAAGCTAGGTGGACAACTTTTCTAAGTGAGTTCAATTTTGACATAAAGCATCTTAAAGGGAAATAAAATTGGGTCATTGATGCTCTAAGCAGGAAACTACATTTTGTGTAGGAAATGTGCTATAGTCGAGCGGAGTCATTTTTTTCTAAAAATATTAAGTAAGCTTCCCATAAAGATCTTGAATAGAACTTCTTATGGAAGCAAGCTAGTCGAGCTCAGAACCTTGGGAAAAAATCTGATTATGGCCTAAATTCTGACAATTTGCTAGCTTTTAAAGGTTTGATATATGTTACTGATCATATCTCTATAAAGGAGTTCATGCTAGATGAATTCCAAAGGAAATTGTATGCTTCCCAACCCAGATATCAAAAATTGTTTTCTACAATAAAAAAATATTACTTTTGGTTAGGCATGAGGAAATACATTGCTGAATATTTGGCTAAATGCCTAGAGTGCCAAAAAGTCAAGTCAAAACACTAGCACCCTATTGGGTTGCTCCATCCACTGCATATCATGGTCATAGTGGATAAAATGAGTAAAAAAACCCATTTTATACCATTTAAATATACATATAAAATAATTGAATTTGTTGATATATTTATGAAATAAATATTCTGGCTACATGGTATACCCAAGGTGGTGATTTCTGATAGAGACGTAAAATTTACATCAACATTTTTGAAATCCCTTTTCTCTAGATTGGGCACACAAATTCAGCTTTGCAACGCATACCACCCCCATATGGATGGGCAGACTGAGTGGGTAAATCAGGTGTTGGAATACATGCCAAGAATGTTTGTGATGCAACAACTAACTAAGTGGGAGGAGTATCTCCACTTAGTTGAATTCACATACAATAATAGCTACCATGAATCATTGGGGATGAGTCCATTCTAAGCACTATACGGGAGGAAATGTAAAATTCTCATTGACTGGAACAACCTTCTTGACAAACTAGTATTGGGACCTCATATGCTAGCTAACATGGAACAAACAGTCAAGAAAGTTCGCCAAAATTTAAAAGTTGCTCAAGATAGGAAAAATGTTTATGCGGATAGGAAAGGAACCTAGAGATAATTCCATGAAATTGATCATGTGTAATTACAGGTTAAGCCTAGGAAAAGCGCCTTGCAGTGGGGTGGATGTACTAAATTAGCAGCCTGATACTGTGGAACTTTTTAGATTTTGGGAAGGATCGAACCGATGGTGTAAAAACTTGCATTACTATGTCATATCCAAATCCATAATGTATTTCATATTTCCTTATTGAAGAAGTATGTGTATGATCCTAGGCATGTGATTGATTGGAAAAATGTGTAGGTAAAATTTAAACTTATAGTTTATCTATATATATATATATATATATATATATATAGCATGAGCTAATTGTAAGTTGTGGACATGTACAACGCGAACCAGATAGATATTTTCTAGTAGAGCCTTTGCGTATTGTCGAGAAGAAAGAAACAATGTTACAGGGATGAGTTATCACCCAAGTTAAAGTGTAATGGAATAATTTCAGCCCATAAGAGGCCACCTGGGAGGATGAGGACTTTATGCACAAAGCTTACCCTGATTTATTTCAGTAGATTGAGCTGAACACCAAGTATGATGTTTCACATAAGGGAGGGGAGATGTAACACCCCTTGTTGGCTTATAGGGGCCCAACCCTGGTTCAAAGGTGATTTAGCAAAACAAATCTTGGTACTACTGGCCCTTTCGGCAACAATCCATGGAGCGCGGACTGAGGTCTCACCTGAAGTAGTATGGGAGGGTGTGCTAGAACCAGGTTTCTACACCTCGGGGATGTCTCATGAGCTTCTGGTAGTCCGCGGTTTGACCCTGTACACATGTCACTACGCGCATATATTAGTCCCTCGCAACCTGTGATGCTGCCTTCACGCATTGCTACTCGGTGCATACCCTATATTATTACCCAAGTTCCTTACTATTAACCTGTTATTATCTGAATACTTAACTTATCTGTGTAACTCTAGTGATAATTAACAGTATATCCAACAATCATATAAGTGCGCACGATAAATAAAACAATATAAATGTATAGAATGCAAGATACAAGAAGATGCACAGAACTTGGAATCAACTTATCTTTATTATTCTTCGTTCAAAGTTACAGACTCGACACCACCCTGCGCACTCAGTTGCAGGGGTCCGCGCACTCAGTTGCAGACTCTACTAGACCTCTGTGCACTTAGCTCCGTAGCCTCTTCCTATTACTACAACTCAATACACTTAGACTCTTACTCTATGCTCTATCTCTTATTCACCCATCCGCTAGTTATCTTTACAACTTAGAGCCTCGCTCTATTTATACAATCCCATGGTCCACGGACCATGGGTAGGCCAACATGACATTACATTACATTACAAACCTTAGGGCGGAAATTCCTATGACTCAACCTATACTTTGCACTCTGCGCCTATAATTCGCGGAGTCTTAAAATACATTTGACCAAAACCTAGGCTTTGAGCCCCAAAACATGCTGTGGGGGGATTCGATGCCCAACAGCGTTGAGAATACTTTAATAAGGTTACTGTTGTTGCTTTTATTTTTATTTTTATCTTATAAATTGGATGAATTGTGGGTTGGAAAAGGCCTAATGAAGTTTTGTGATGCAAGATAATTAAATGAAAGAAAATTAAGTTCAAGAAAGTAATTTCACTTAAGGAAACCTCCAAAAAGCTAGGAACATTTCACTCTTCCCTAAAGAGGAGGAAAGAAAACGTTACCGGTTTCTCTCTTCCCTAGAGAGGAGGAAAGAAAACCTCCATCTCAGCGGGAAAAGAATCCAAGGATAGCAAGGTAAGCTAGAGGATCGAGAAAGAGAAAAGTTGAAATTTGAACCTTGTACAAAACTTTCAAAGTGGGAATGACACTGCGAGACAAGGTGTTCTTGAGCTGGGGTTAGAACCCTTGAAAGAACCCTTGAGCTGGGTTGCATTCTGAACTGGACTTGTGTGGTCTTGATGTTCATAACTAGTTAAATTAAGAGTAAGATCCTACACTGTCTGAAGGGGAAGAGGCTCCGAGGGAGGGGGACAGTGGGGACTGGACATCATTCTCATTCTCACAGTTGGGTGGTGAGATCTTCTTGATATAATTCGTCTCACAGCAAGATTAGGTCAGATAAGTGCTTTCTAAATTCTTAATATTTATTCAATTTTTAATGAATGGTAAATCCTGCAATGTCTGTGAAATTAGAGCTTTTATGAAATGGAATTATGTTACCAATGTTTGAATAACTTCTTCTTATCTTTAGAAAGAAAGCATTCTGTAAATATGCAGAAGTTAATCTGTAAAAAAAATAATATTTGTCCTTAACTGGGAATCTTTTTCTAATGATTAAGGACTTAACGCAGAAGTAGGTTGACCACGTCGAAGTTACTGTAACTGACTAAGAATAATATTGTAAAATAAAATTATTAGGGAATGGTGGCAACTGTTAAAGCCAACTAGGTGCAGGAACATGAACTAAATTCTGTACAGTAACATTCTAGACCTTTTCTGAGACAAGTAAAACAAATTATGGGGTTAAACCCCAACCTCAATATAGTCTCTACGCAAGTTAAGAGTATTGGTATTAAACCCAAGAAACTTCTGGGGTTCGGTAATGGGATCCATGTGACCTACCGTCAAGCTCACGTTCGACACAAATCAAACCTCAGAATAGTCATAAAAATGAAGAGAATATTTAGATATGATTAACATTGCTTACAAGAACAAGATCTTAACCATAAATAACGGAGAAAAGAAATACTTTTCCAGCCATGCATAGGCTACAGAGAAGGAAATGAATCTCATTAAACTATTTTATAGAACCAAAAACTCTCGCACTGAGAACAAAATAGTCATGGGTCGTTAGTCGGAAAACCGGTTGAGAAAGAAACTAAGGAAGAAAATTTATAGATCACCACCTAGGAAATAAACTAATCATTCATCTATATATGCTTAAGAATAATCTCAATCTGTAAGTCTCAGATACAGCTTTTGAAAACAAAAATAGGGTTAAGCCCATAAATTAATCCATTCATAACTTGGCAAAATGTAACTTACTCAACATAAACAGTTAAGAATTACAAAGAAAGTTTGTTGTTCTAATGGAAACACCATGTTAACATTTGAGTATAACAATGTTCAAAAATGAAAGCCCATAATTAGGCATTCGGCTCCTTTGTCCTAAAAGAAAATAAATTGGCACATGTTTGGCTACATCGATACAAAAACGGCGGAAACCCTGGAATATATATATATATATATATATATATATATATATATATATATATATATATATATATATATATATATAAGGTGCTAATGAAACTAAGCACCAACTCGAATTGGTAAAAAAACAGCCGTATTAAGAGGGTTCTCGTATTCTATAAGCCTGACCCATAAAATTTTTGTAAAAGAATGAAATAAAACCTTAGCAGATAAGAGAGAATGATGCAGGAGCATCGAGACGGGCCAGCAATGTGGGAAATTGCCCACATGTTGTGGCTTGAAAAAATATCGTATTTCATTTGCTGTTGGTAGAGAGTCGAGTTCACAGTTAGTTTGTTTTTGTAATAGATTAAATCTCTGTATTTAGTATTTGATTTGTTGATATGTCTGTTGGAATAAATTTAATAAGATCACCTTATCTCTTGTTAGAGTAATTAGTGTTATAACAGCAGCTAAAGAAGGGCAATTCTGGTGGAGATAAATGTCAAACTGAAGATCTCTTGGAGCGGATCAACGCCGATTTCTTGTGGGCAATCTTGATTCAAGAGCGCCTGAAATCTGGCAATTTGTTATAAACATGTGATATACCTGTTCTGACCGCCGATTGTGGCTCATACAGCTGCGTTAGACCGGAATATCGGTCAATCACCGAACTTGCATTAAAAATCTAACTGAAATGTGGCGGAGCGCTGATTCAAGGAAAGAAATTTGCAGTCAAAGGGAACGAAAAAGAGGGACCAGTAATCCATAATCGAATTCGGTGATGAAACAGAGGAGGATTCTACAGATTGAGGGCATTTTTTTTCGTAACTGTGTGTGATAGGTGGAATTGGCTCCGAATCCGGGGTCGATAGTGTGATTTTGTTTTTTTTTATGATTACATACAGAAAGGCTGGGGATGCCGGAGGGATATAAAAACCGGCGTTTTTGTTTTGCTGTTAGTTTTTTTTGAGATAGCTGTGTAAAATTTAGGACCTGCGTTGTTAAATAATAAAGGAACAGATGTGTTGCTATTTTTTCTTCTGATTTGTTTAGTGTGATCTCTGATGCGTGAGGTAAATCTTGTGATGGGTTACGTAATGCAACGTATTGTATCAGTGGATACAATGGAGAAATGAGTTGTGTTTATTTGGTAATGGAATAACATTAACACAGTGGGAAATAAAACGTTTGCTGTTAGTTTGTTTGAACGAATGGGTATTATTTTGTTTATGCGCTGAGGAACGAGTGTAATGGCCGCGCCTATATGATACCAAGAGAATCCAGTTTGTTTGAAAAGAAAAACAGCGGTTCCATGTGGTAGTTTGGCATTTTAATGTTAAAGAAGATCGTTTGATTTATACTAAAGTCTGATATTTGAAGCTTAATAAACTGATCTCAGTCGCAGGTGCATAAATTTTGGTATCAGAGCCATACTAACGGGTGTTTGCAGCAAAAGATGCCGCCAAGAAGAGGAATTGGTCGAGGAAGACCAGAACCTAATGCAGTCCTGATAGACGAAGTGCGAAGACTGCGTGAACGAATGGAGACAATGGAAACAGCCCAGAGAAGAGCGCCTGATGAGGGGGCTGAAAGTTCTTCAGAAGAATCTGAGGAAGATGTGGAAGCAGAAGAAGAGAATGAAAACGTTAAACTCGTAAAAATGCTGGCGAAGGTTGGAAGCAAACCCAAGATAGAAATTCCTATGTATGATGGGAGTTTAAATGTCGAGGAGCTCATGGATTGGATCAGATCCATAGATCAGTATTTCGATTATGAAGAGGTTGAGGAGAATAAGAGGGTGAAGTTTGCAGTCACTAGACTGAAGGGCCATGCAGCCATCTGGTGGGACGAGTTACAGACATCAAGAACGCGAAAGGGGAAATCTAAGATCAAGCAGTGGGATAAAATGGTAAACAAACTCAAAGCCAAGTTTTTGCCTAAAGACTATCATTTGAATCTTTTTAAGCAGATGCAAAATTTGAAGCAGAAGGGAATGTCTGTTAAAGAATATACTGAAGAATTTTACAGGTTAAATATCAGAACAGGACATGTAGAAGATGATCTGGAGAAAGTAGCCAGATATGTTAATGGGCTAAGGTATGAGATCCAAGACGAGATTAGCCTGTTAAGTTTGAAAACTGTTGAAGATGCCTATCAAGCAAGTTTGAAAGCAGAGGAGAAATTATTGCGGAAACAGAGTCAAAGAAACAGAGGAAAGAGCTCAGCAAGAGGTAGAGGATCAGTCAGATCCAGAGGAACACAGCATCAGTTTGAAGCAGGAAGTTCAAGCAGCAGATCACCACAGATGGGTGACTCTAGTAGAGGAAGATTCGCGCCCAGAGGAAGAGGGCGAGGAAGAGATGTCAGGTGTTATACCTGTGGAGAATGGGGACATACGTCGTGGAATTGTCCTCAGAACAAATCAGCAAGCCAGAGAGGTGCAAATGTGGCTGAGGCAAAGCCGGAACCACCTCGACTTGTAGAGAAGGAAGAACCACTGGAGGAAGGTGAATCATTGCTGCTCAGAAGAACTTTGCTGAGATCAGAAAAAGAGATTGGAGAACCTGCGCAAAGGAAGAACTTGTTCAGAACTACATGCAAATCAAAGGGTAAGTGTTGTAAGGTTATAATTGATAGCGGGAGTACTGACAATCTTGTGTCTACAGAGATGGTGGAAAAGCTTGGGTTAACAAAGAAAGCGCATTCTGCACCTTACAAAGTATCTTGGCTTCAGAAGGGTCATCAAGTCACCGTGACAGAACAATGTAATGTGGAAATGCAGATTGGCACATACAGAGATGTGATTTTATGTGACATAATGCCCATGGACGTATGTCACCTGTTATTGGGGAGACCATGGAAATTTGACCGAAAGGCGATTCATGATGGAAGAAGAAATACCTACACCATAGAAAAGGATGGAGTTAAGCATACGTTGCTGCCCGTGAAGAATGATGCTGATAAAGAGCTGCCTGAAAATAGTATCATGTTGGTGAGTGGTAAGGAACTGCTACAGGAGGTTGATAAAAGCGAAGAGGTGCATTTCGCTATCGTGGGAAGGCCAAAGGTAATTTTAACCTCCACAAATTTAAATGATTTGCCTGAAGAAATTCAATCTGTGTTAAATAGTTACATGGATATCATTGTGGATGAATTGCCAAATGAATTACCACCGGTTAGAAGTATAAGTCACCATATCGACTTAATACCAGGAGCAAGTCTACCTAACAAAGCTGCATATAGATTAACTCCTCAGGAAAATGCAGAAGTTGCAAGACAGGTTCAAGAGCTGATGGACAAGGGGCTGATTCGGGAAAGTCTGAGTCCGTGTGTTGTACCAACGGTGCTTAGTCCGAAAAAGGGAGGAGAATGGCGCATGTGCACCGATTCCAGAGCTATCGACAAGATAACAGTCAGGTATAGATTTCCTTTGCCCAGGATGGATTGTTTAAGTGGATCCAGGTACTTCACTAAGATAGATCTGAAAAGCGGGTATCATCAGATCAGAATTCGGGAAGGCGATGAGTGGAAAACCGCTTTCAAAACCAACAGTGGATTGTATGAATGGTTAGTGATGCCTTTTGGGCTCACTAATGCGCCCAGCACATTCATGAGACTAATGAATGAGGTTCTGAAAGAGTATACAAGTAAATTTGTTGTTGTTTACCTTGATGATATCCTAGTTTTCAGCAAAAGTAAAGAGGAGCATTTGGAACACTTGAAGTTAGTTTTGAAAACTCTGCAGAAAGAGAAACTACTAATCAATTTGAAGAAATGTAGTTTTATGAAAGAAGAGCTGGTATACTTGGGATTTGTGATTTCCAGAGACAGTTTGAAAATGGATTCGGAAAAGGTACAAGCAATTAAAGACTGGCCTACTCCGAGGAGTGTCTTTGAGGTAAGAAGTTTCCATGGACTTGCTAGTTTCTACCGAAAATTTATAAAGGGATTTAGTCAAGTTTGTGCACCAATCCTTGAGACAATCAAGGAGGTCAATCAGCCATTTCGATGGACCGAAGCAGTGGATAGGAGTTTCAATCTGTTGAAAAGAAAGATAACGGAAAATCCTATTCTAGCCTTACCAAATTTTGAGAAAGCTTTTCAAGTGGAAACCGATGCAAGTGGAGAAGCAGTTGGTGCGGTGCTAAGCCAAGAGCAAAGGCCAATAGCATATTTCAGCGAGAAGTTAAATGATGCAAAGAAAAAATATTCATCTTATGATAAAGAATTTTACGCTATTGTGCAGGCATTAAAAAAGTGGAGACATTACTTGCTACCGAAAGAGTTCATCTTATATTCAGACAACCATGCTTTGCAGTTTATTAATAACCAGCCAAAGCTAAATCAGAAGCACGCCAAGTGGGTGGAATTTCTGCAAAGTTTCACTTTTGTAATAAAGCATAAAAGTGGTAAGTCTAACAAAGTAGCGGATGCATTGAGCAGAGTAAGTTTTCTTTTGCAAGAATTTAAAGTGGGTGTTGTAGGTTTTGACAAAATGATAGAAATGTACAAGGATGATGAGGATTTTAAAGACATCTACACAACAGTGCAGAATCCAGGGAGCCATAACCGAAGTCAATGGATGGATTACCTGGTTCAAGGAGGGCTGTTATTTAAAAGCAACAAATTGTGCATCCCAAAATGTTCCATGAGAGAGAACATCATTAAAGAGAAGCACAGTGGAGGATTGTCTGGTCATTTTGGACAAGACAAAACTTTCGCCCAGGTGAATTCTTTTTATTATTGGCCTAAAATGCAAACTGATGTCAAAAAGTTTGTTGAGAAATGCAGGGTATGCCAATATGCCAAAGGAAGGAGTCAAAATACCGAACTATATCAGCCATTGCCCATACCAGATCGACCATGGGATGCAGTGAGTATGGACTTCGTTTTGGGTTTACCAAAAACTCAAAGAGGAAATGATTCTATTTATGTTGTTGTAGACAGATTTTCTAAAATGGCTCATTTTATTGCTTGTAAGAAGACTAATGATGCCACACACATAGCAAATTTGTTCTTTTCAGAGATTGTAAGATTGCATGGTTTGCCTGTAAGTATTGTATCAAATCGAGACACTAAATTTGTGGGGCATTTCTGGAGGACACTTTGGAAGAAACTGGGAACTAAACTCAGTTTTAGTTTAGCTTACCATCCTCACACGGATGGACAAACTGAAGTTGTAAACAGGAGCTTCGGGAATATATTAAGAAGTTTGGTACATCAAAATCCCAAACAGTGGGATTTGGCATTAGCTCAAGCTGAATTTGCTTACAATGACACACCAAACCGAAGCACTGGAATGAGTCCATTTCAGATTGTGTTTGGAATGCATCCGAGAGGAGTATATGAGCTAAGAGACTTGGGGAAACAAGAAACCAGAAGTGCAAGTGCTGAAGATTTTGTTGAACAAATGCAGAAGCTACAGGAAGAAGTTAAAGGTAAACTACAAGAAAGCAGCAAGAAATACAAGCAAAAGGAAGATCTGAAAAGAAGAGAAAAAGAATTTCAAGTGGGAGATTTAGTCATGGCATATTTGAGGAAAGAGAGATTTCCTACAAAAACTTACAACAAGCTGAAACTGAAGAAGATAGGGCCATGTAAAATCAAAAGGAAATTTTCAGCCAATGCATATGAGATAGAGTTACCAGAAGGGATTGGAATATCTCCCATTTTTAATATTGCAGACTTGTATCCATTCAGAGAGGCAGAAACAGAATTGCAGACTGAAGCTACAGGTGATGAAGTTCAAACTGTGGATTGGGAAGAACAGGTACCAAAAACATTCAAGAAAGAAGTTGAAGCTATTTTAGATCAGAGGATATCCAAGAAAACTCGAGGGCAGACATATTTTCAGTATCTTGTCAAGTGGAAGGAGCAGCCAGTGGAAGATTCCAGTTGGTTGACAACAACTGAATTGCAGAAATATGGCATAACTCTTGACAGTTTAAAGAACCAATCTTTTCTTCTTCGGGAGTCTGATGCAGGAGCATCGGGACGGGCCACCAATGTGGGAAATTGCCCACATGTTGTGGCTTGAAAAAATATCGTATTTCATTTGCTGTTGGTAGAGAGTCGAGTTCACAGTTAGTTTGTTTTTGTAATAGATTAAATCTCTGTATTTAGTATTTGATTTGTTGATATGTCTGTTGGAATAAATTTAATAAAATCACCTTATCTCTTGTTAGAGTAATTAGTGTTATAACAGCAGCTAAAGAAGGGCGATTCTGGTGGAGATAAATGTCAAACTGAAGATCTCTTGGAGCGGATCAACGCCGATTTCTTGTGGGCAATCTTGATTCAAGAGCGCCTGAAATCTGGCAATTTGTTATAAACATGTGATATACCTGTTCTGACCGCCGATTGTGGCTCATACAGCTGCGTTAGACAGAAATATCGGTCAATCACTGAACTTGCATAAAAAATCTAACTGAAATGTGGCGGAGCGCTGATTCAAGGAAAGAAATTTGCGGTCAAAGGGAACGAAAAAGAAGGACCAGTAATCCATAATCGAATTCCGTGATGAAACAGAGGAGGATTCTACAGATTGAGGGCATTTTTTTTCGTAACTGTGTGTGATAGGTGGAATTGGCTCCGAATCCCGGTCGATAGTGTGATTTTGTTTTTTTTATGATTACATACAGAAAGGCTGGGGATGCCGGAGGGATATAAAAACCTGCGTTTTTGTTTTGCTGTTAGTTTTTTTTGAGATAGCTGTGTAAAATTTAGGACCTGCGTTGTTAAATAATAAAGGAACAGATGTGTTGCTATTTTTTTTTCTGATTTGTTTAGTGTGATCTCTGATGCGTGAGGTAAAGCCTGTGATGGGCTGCGTAATGCAACGTATTGTATCAGTGGATACAATGGAGAAATGAGTTGTGTTTATTTGGTAATGGAATAACATTAACACAGTGGGAAATAAAACGTTTGCTGTTAATTTGTTTGAACGAATGGGTATTATTTTGTTTATGCGCTGAAGAACGAGTGTAAGGGCCGCGCCTATATGATATCAAGAGAATCCAGTTTGTATCAAAAGAAAAACAGCGGTTCCATGTGGTAGTTTGGCATTTTAATGTTAAAGAAGATCATTTGATTTATACTAAAGTCTGATATTTGAGGCTTAATAAACTGATCTCAGTCGCAGGTGCATCAGAGAATCGAACCTGGAAAGTGGAAGAACAAATTGGTGAGTAGATGGTGCGCAACCCTGACCAAACTCTTCAGGAAAAGGAAGATTTTTGTAACAAAACTCAACTTGCCAACAATAAAGAGTTGTTGGTAGAAGGGTTTCCAATCGTGTAAACAAAATTGCAAACGCAAGTAAGACCATTACCTATGAGGGGAGGGGCAAGGTATTAAGTTTAGTGCTATGGAACGAACAATTTAACCAAATAAACTAAAATGTTAAATTTGTGATATAACCCGTTGTTGATTTAACTTATGACATAACTTTATCATAATTCTTATATGCAAGAGAGAGCGGGATAAATTGTATTAAAAATCAGTCAAGGTGGATTGTAAATTCTTTTTTTATCTGTTTGGGGTGTTATGTTTGTTACATAAAGTTTAGAAAGAAATACATGAAATCATAGGAGTAGCATCCTACGTTAGTACCTGTGGGTAGAGTAGGGGATTTTAGCTACCATTAGATGGCTTTCGAGATGAGCCAAACGAGCAAGGTTAATCTCATTTAAGCCGGAGATGTTTTCAGTTCAGTTTTCATGTTTCTCTTTTATGACACGTTTTTCATTTTCCAATAGAGGGTGATGAAATTAAGGTGGTATTATTATTATTATTATTATTAGTATTATTATTGAGACATTTATTGGAGAATTGAGAATTGATAATTTCTAAACATTACACTAAATACAACTATTTCATTAATGGCACAACCCAATAGTTAAAACATGTCTCAAGAAATTTGAACTCGTCAATTTAAAATAAAAATTTATACAAAGTATCAAGTAAAATATTATTTTCTTTTCATTAATAATAATATATCTCAAATAAGATATTAAAATTCATAATCAAGAGTATGTAGGTAAAGAAATAACTCATTTTATTATATTTTTCGAAAATTATTAAATTTATAAAAGACAAATCAATATTTAATATTTAAAATTATAACATTAAAATAATATCTAAGTAATAATATTTCAAGTTATTTTATAAATATTTCAAGTTATTTTATAAATTAATGGTTAAGAGCATATGTTTCCTCCTAAGAGATCATAGGTTCAAAACTAGAAAGATAGAGTATGTATGTCTTTATAGATTTACCAGTCAAATCACTCTATAGAAGTGGGTCTCTTACTTATAACCTTAAAATTAAATAATAATAATAATAATAAAATTATTAAAAAAAATCAAAAAAATATTATTAAAAATCACATGAATCAAAACATTAAAAAGGAAGTCAATATACAGCTATGTTGAATTTGTTATTTACCTTTGTTCATTCATATCCTATGTTTTATTGCATTTTTTTCCACCTCTAAACTATTTCATATATGCATATCAATAACTAACATAATATGTGTTTTTTAAAATGTTTAATTTTTATTGCACATAGGTGCATGGTGTAATGGTAGGGGGGATGGCTGTTGCCCCCCCCACCCAGGTTCGAATCCGGCCGTGGCCGGCGATTGATGGTGTATGGAGAGATTGTGTAAAAATGTTGTAATGTGTAAAAAAGTGAGGGTCCCGCCGAAGCCTACAAAAAATGTTTAATTTTTATTGGAATTTATTGATATTAAAAAATATATTTTAAATATATGTTTTTATTATTATTTAATTTTAAATTATATATTAATGATTTTTTATTTATAAATAATAAAACATTTACCTTAAATTTTTTATATTAATATAAAGAAAATAAATTATTATTATTATTATTTAAATTAAAATTAATTAATATACAATATAAAATCAAATAAAATTAACAATATGTTAGATGGGTGGTGATTTCGTGCGATGTGAAAGTTATTAGTTGGAAATTTGGTTGGCAAAAATCTAATCATGTGAAGCGGGTATGATCTTGAAATAATTTTAAAGACTTAGATGCCCTTCCATAACAATTTCTCAAACCATAAATCAAGCCTACTATAATCTCTATAAACTCAAACTACTTAATAAATAAAAAATAATAATAAAAATAAATTAAAAAATATTATTTTTAATATTAATAAATTTTAATTAAAATTAAATCACACATTCTTAAATATTCTTATATCACATAAAACATTTAGCTAAAAGAAAGAGATACATGGACATGAATCTTTTGAATACGCAAAACACTGACTCTTGCATACATAGCCTGAAATCATATGGAGAGAAAGGTACGATAAAACCACAATCTGATAATAACAAATTTTGAATGAAGTTAAAGTTAAGCACAAATATGGAATGGGATTATGTGTAGCTTATTGCCCTTTTGTGGATCTAATGGGCACGCATCAAATCTTAGTTCATCCAATTTTTGTGCATTCAAGAAGTAACATTAGGTTATTCACTTTTTGTGCATCCAATGAATACCGAGAAAAGCTTAGTTCATCCCGTTCTTGCAATAGGCACGAAGTAAAGTTGAATGAATTTTATACTCATTAGATCCCTGAATTCGCGATTTATATCCAAGATAAGTGAGCGTGACACATCAAGTCTCAAACGCTTGTGCCAAGTTGAAATTGGTTTTAAGCATGTTGCAAAATACATATAAGTTTACAATTGTCTTCAACCTTGTAATTGATGTGATCTCAAGGTGAAAAGTCTCATTTTTTCATACCTTCAAAAACAGAGAATAGAGAATCATTGTTAGTTCACTTTGATGTTAGTTTACAAAATGAACTAAAATGATATTTTAATGTCCATGAGGCTAAAAATAGTCTATGAAACCATGAGTGTCTTGCTTGTTTTCCTTTTGCAATTTAATTCCTTTTTTACTCAAATTGGTGATGAGCTGGGCCAACCTTCCAACAATCCCTTCACTGAAAATAAAATGCCAAGAAACGGACGCTAACATATTCCCATAACTTTCTCTCATGTCTTCTTCCCAAGATTCTTTAGGCCTTTTCCATCGCCATGTTTCACACCGAAGCTGATGCGAGTTGGTTTCTTATTGAGCAATAAGAACTTTTTCCCTCCACAGAATGCTAGCTCCAATGTACTCCTTTTGTTGGAGATCACATGATTCCTCAATGTAATACTTCTTCTTTCTACCCAACTATTTTCCCCATACACATTTACTAAACTTCTCCATAATAAAAAAATTTAGCTCCTTGCTATTTGTGGGACAGACATTAAGGTAGATATTCCACTTATGCATCCATGTGTAGTCTTGTCTCATCCGTGTTTTCTTTCTTTCACTCATGCCTTCATTGAAAATAACATTAGGTCATCTACCTACTCCTATTTGCTCAATTCTTTTTAGATATCTTATGAGCTACACCATAGAAATTTCTTCGATAAGATTTACTCATATTTCACTCAACATTATCCCATAAAATATCAAACTTTTTATTTTAAACTTGGGCATTATCAAACATTTTTATATTTTCTCATAATGAATGAAACACAAGTAAAAACCCCAACCCCACTGCTAGAAATCGTTATGCCACCCTGCACTTTCGTCTTAAATGCTCGATAAAACTATATTCTTTACACGCTTGGAGTGCCTGCACATAACACAGTTTTATAACAAAGTTTTAATGCCACTCAATGCCGCGTATTACCTCCGTCAAGGTGTAGTGTGGACGAATTTGGCGTTAAAAGGGTTTTCGACCTGGATGAAGTTTGCTGAGATAATTGTTGAAATTAATGGAGAATATGTATTATTGGAGAAGGTTTGTTTCATAGTTGTGTGTTCTAGATTAGAATTAGTTCCTATTTTTTAGGTGTTAATTCTAATTCTTTTTATTAGGATGTAAACTTATATATTCTGAATTTAATTATTAACTTGTAGAGCATTCTCTGCTTTGGAAAGTCTCCAAGTGCAGCTTGCTGACTTCTGAGCTGCTAGTTTCAGATTATAAGTTTTGTCTTCTTTAATTTTTAACATAGTATCAGAGTTGGTGAGCTTTGGTGACTGAAATAAGTACCTTAGTAGTAGAATTGAGCCCTAGTGGTTGGAGAGCCCTAGTTACAATGCGAAGCCCTAGTGGTTGAATTCGAAAGCCTTAGTGGCTCAATCGTGAGCCTTAGTGGCAGTGCGAAGGCTTGGTGGCTGGATTTCTTGGTGGAAAAATTGAAGAGCCTTGGTGGTTGGGGAGAGGAGTGCGAAGGCTTGGTGGCTGGATTTCTTGGTGGAAAAATTGAAGAGCCTTGGTGGTTGGGGAGAGGAAATATTTTTTTCTCTCGTGCAGATTGGAGCAGCCTGGACTTTTGACATAATTTATGCGCTGGTCAACTGAGATTTGGTAGGTGGTTAGCATCGGTTGTTCAACCATCCCGTATACAAATTTTATTCAATGCACCAAGGAAGCGCGGATCCGACCTGCGCGCTATAGCTGTGGTGAGTTGGCACGCCAAGTAGGGGGCAGATCAAGTGGTGGATAATTGGTGTGTGAGAAAACTCCTTGAATTCAAAGTGATGCCTTCCAGCGAGTTATTCGATCTGTGCGAGACGGACCACAGATCGCGTGGTTTGATCGAGGCGGTGTACGAGGTATTCTCGACAGTAATCTAAGCCCCTAACCGCTCTTCCATCTGGAGAAAATCGCAGTTCTTGTCTCGTTCACTGTGCGAAACTGACTAAGCAGATCAACCACTGTTGCGGGCTTAGAACTCTCGCCAACACTGCCCACCTCCATCTCCACTGCCTCCGTCACACACAGGTTTAAAATCTGTGTTGTCCGTTGTCGTTCTTTAATTTGCTGTTGGTAATGAAAGCAGTGTGGGTTCCTGTAGTATGAAATTTTATTAAATGCGTTGGATTTGTGTTGGCCGATAACTGGAATTTGAGTGTCGAGTTGTTGACTGACCTCAAGAGGAAAGCATGGTATAGGCGCACTAAAGCAATTGGCAGAGGGAGATCACTGTGTTGATGCCGGATGCACCGAGTTGGCAAAATGTGTTGGACCGTCAGTAGATTGGTTACAGAAGTGAGCTGGACCGAGATCGTGTGTTAGGTGGCTGAGATTGCATGTCAAGATCGTAAGATATTATTGCAACGAGATCGCTTGTCGAGATCGTTGTTTCGATGATTATCGCGTGTTTTGAAGACCGAGATCAGCCCGTTGGTTCAGCGGTTGTGGCATCAGATTTGTCATTTGATCCATAGATCGATTTGTTACGATGAATAATCATATGGCAGGGGCGTATCTAAATGAAAGAAACAAGCTCGATGGGTCAAATTATTCAAACTGGAAATTCAAATCGCAGACATTGCTTGATGGGAAAAATGCGTGGCTGATTGCAAATGGCGATGAATTGAAGTAGACTATAGCCCGAGGTGGAACAAATGGAGCAATTCAGGATGGGGAGAAGAGGGAGAACAAAACTAAAGTGTTGTTGAAATTATAATTGAAAGATTTCATTATCCCTCACATCATAGAGTGTAAATCAGTGAATGATATTTGTACAACTCTCAAGGATCTGTATGAGACAAAGAATACAAATCGCTTATTGTTCATGAAGAGTAAGATTCTCTTCATCAGAATGGAAGAGAATGAATCAACCACTACATTCATCTCTTAGATCAAAGAGATTAGAGACAAACTCGAAAATATAGGGGAGAAAGTGGTGAACATTGATCTTGTCAGGATTACCATGATTGGTATGACTGATTATCACATGTTTATTATAGGCTTAAATGCGAGGGGAGAAAGCTCCCAATTTCGAAGAATTGACAGGGATCTTGATGCAAGAAGAAGATAGGTGGATGAATATGAAGCCTCACTTTGTAGATCTCGCATTGATGGCAAAGAAAAAGCATTTTAGAGGAAAGTCGTGAGCAGGAAAGAAAGACAGTGGTGCACCCGAGAGAAATCTAGTTCAAGGTATGTCTTTGACTAGAAATGATTCAAGAACCAAGTGTTTTCACTGTGGTAAAGACAGTGGTGCACCCGAGAGAAATCTAGTTCAAGGTATGTCTTTGACTAGAAATGATTCAAGAACCAAGTGTTTTCACTGTGGTAAATCTGGTCACATTGCTCGAAATTGTTTTAAGAAAAAGATTAATGAAGCTCGACATAAACATAAGAGACATATATGGCACTTTGTTGACAAAGATATGAATCATGATCTCAAATTGTTTGTGTCCCATTATGCTCTTGCTGCTGAAATTGATGAGGCTGAAACCTGGTTTGTGGATTCTGGAGCATCCACTCACATGACAGGGAACAAGCACTAGTTTTAAAGTTTTAAAGAAACCAAGAGTGGGGCTAATATCTACCTTGGTGATGACAGATCTTATTAGATCAAAGGATATGGGGACATTCCTTTGATACTTCCTCATGGAAATATCAGGCACATCTAGAATGTGATGTATGTATCGGGCATTTAAAAGAATTTGATCTTTGTCTCCATGATTGCAAACCAAAACTTGAAGGTGGAGTTTTTTAAAACTTATTGTGTCATAAAGGAATTGTTGGATAGAAAGAAACGGGTTGCATCTGGAATACAGGTTGGAGGCATGTACAAGTTGAAATGTCACAAGTGTGCCACATCAAGCTTTAACGTCAACAACGATGACAACAGAGAATATTTCACGTCAAATATTCGGACACCTCAATCTTCCTAACTTATTGTTTTGTTGCTACAAAAACAAGGTATGGTTAATGGACTCCCTGTTTTAAAAAATGCACATGCTGACTATGAAGGATGTGAACTTGGGAAGATGCACAGAGAATCTTAAGCTTCGGGTTGAGGATGATTCTAAAGAAGTGGACGCCACATTGTATAGACAACTAGTTGGGAGTCCAACTTATTTGACTACAACTAGATTAGACTTAGCATTCTCAGTCAGTGTGTTAAGTCAATTCATGTCAAAACCTCTTGAGAACCATTGGGTAGCAGCAAAAGGTGTCTTGAGATACCTTCAAGGAACCATTGATTTTGGTATTAAGTACACTGATTCTTCTGATGTTAATTTGACAGGTTTTTCAGATTCAGACTAGGCAGGAAACCTCGATGACAGAAGATCCATAACAGGTTATGCTTTCAATATTGGGTCCGAGGTGATTTCTTGGAGCAGCAAGAAGCAAATTATTGTTTCTTTATCTTCTGCAGAAGTGGAGTATCAAGCAATGTGCACAGCGACGTGTGAGGCAATTTTGTTGAGGACACTTCTCCATGATGTTGGAGAAGAACAAAAAGATGATACAGTGAAAGCTCAATCAAGGTGGCGAACAACTGTGTGTTTCACAAAAACACAAAACATATTGATACTGGGTTTCACTTTGTTAGAGAGAAGGTTCAGTCTAAAGAAATTCTTATTGAATATTGTAATACTTGTGATAATGCAGCATATATTTTTAGCAAGCCCCTTGGGAGGATTAAATTTGAAATGTTTAGGGAGATGTTAGGAGTACAGATGAACCCTTTCTCCATTAAAGGGGAGTGTTGAAATTAATGGAGAATATGTATTATTGGAGAGATTTTGTTTCACAGTTGTGCGTGGGTCCTAAATTAGGATTAGTTCCTATTTTCTAGGGGTTAGTTATAATTCTCCCTATTATGATGTAAACTTATATATTCTGATTTTAATGATTAATTTGAAGAACGATCTTTGCTTTGGGCAGTCTTTAGGTGCAACTTTCTCACCTGTGACCTGCTCAGATGTGTTGAAATTAATAGAGAATATGTATTATTAGAGAGAGTTTGTTTCACAATTGTGCGTGTGTCCTAGATTAGGATTAGTTCCTATTTTCTAGGTGTGAGTTCTAATTCTCCCTATTATGATATAAACTTGTATAGTCTAATTTTAATGATTAATTTGTAGAGCGTACTCAGCGTTAGGCAATCTCCAAATACAGCGTGCTCACTTGTGAGTTGCTAGTTTCATATTATAAATTTTGTCTTAATTTTTAAGAACAACTTGAGACGTGACATGTTTGCATGTTTCCATGTGTTGTTGACAGAAAAAAATGTTCAACAAAAGCGGTCGTATAATAGTTGCATCGAGTCGTCGTAGAATCTAATGTGATCGTTAGAAAATAATGTTATTAATGAATGATTTTGTTTTATTATTAAACTAAATTTTAATAATGTTACAAGCTAATTTGTTTTTTTTAATCGTTAAATCTGATTGGTTTTGATTGATATGGTGGGTTATCTCCTTTTGCAAATTTAATTGTTTTTATTAAAATTAAATATCTTTTATGTCCTTGGGTGATTTTAAGAATATTTATCCTTGTTGAAGGGTGAGAATAACGATAACAATATAAACAAGGGCAACTGCGTAGCGGTAGTCCCTACCGTATTGCCAATAAACACTAAACAATTATAAAATGAGTATTTAGGAGTTTGGACCAATTTTGTGCTTAGTTTCGCACAATGTCAATTAAGTTTTTATGAAATTGCAGTCACGGAAATTGCTTGAAGCGTGTAGTCACTAATGTGTATAGAAACAAACAGTATGCAAAACTTGAACTACCAATAGCTCGAGCCATACATAGTGCAAAAGTGTGTAAAAGCTAGAGGAAATGCCTCAAGTGCAGAGTGAAAATGCTAAAAACATATGCAGAACACTATACCGTTGAGAAAATAAAAAATATCCAAAAAATTCACAATAACAGTAGTTCCAAGCCTTTTAGGGGTTACGTGCCCAATAGCTACAACCTAGTACAGAGAGGCTGCATGTTATAAGGGCAACAGAACTTTAGGACAACTAGTGACAAGCTAGGGCCATACATAATGCAAAAGCGTGGAAAAGCCAAAGGAAATGCCTCTGGTGTAGTGTAAAAATATTGAGGTAAATAGCATGTTTTAGTATTTTCATAATAAATTTTAATAATAAAACTTAACAAAACTTCAAGACAACCAACAACACTACCTAAGTCATACATAGTGCAAAAGTGTGCAAAAGCTAGAGGAAATGCCTCAGGTGTAGAGTAAAAATGCTAAAAACATCTGCAGAACACTTTACTGTTGAGAAAATAAAAAATATCCAAAAAATTCACAATGTTCCAAGCCTTCTAGGGGTTGCATGCCCAACAGCTACAACCTAGTACAGAGAGGCCGCATGTTGTAAGGACAACAGAACTTTAGGACAACTAGCAACAAGCTAGGGCCATACATAATGCAAAAGGGTGGAAAAGCCGAAGGAAATGCCTCTAGTGTAGTGTAAAAATATTAAGGTAAATAGCATGTGTTAGTATTTTCATAATAAATTTTAATAATAAAACTTCAATGATGATGTAATAGAAATACTAAAGAAATAAAAAGATATACACAACAAAAAAATTAAGAAATATAATTTAAAAAACAATCAATTCATGGAATAGAATAGAACACCAGTGGCGGCCATTGGGAGATCCAAGTACCATGGACCACCTGCATGCATTACACGCGCTATTGCGTAACCATTTGGATAGTTTCCAAGATAGCCACGAGCCATCCATACTCATCTTGCTTGTAACAACTGCGTGGCTTGTAAGAAATATGTCCAAAGAAATGTTGTCACATGTAACAAATGAATTGCCTATAAGAAAGGATGAGATATAGCATCATCGCCTAACAAATGCATGCAAATTCATAAGAATAAATGATGAGATATAGCTTCATACGCCACCCTGTGAAGTAAAAGGGCTTTTATGTTGGGCTATTGACAGCATGGGTATGCCATTTGAATGGTCAGACTAAAGAGATATAGCTTCATACGCCACCCTGTGAAGTAAAAGGGCTTTTATGTTGGGCTATTCACAGCATGGGTATGCCATTTGAATGGTCAGACTAAGGCTTTAATGCTGGGAAACAACTTTAATGTTGGGTAACAGATTTAATGCTACCCTATTTGTAGCATGGGTATGCTATTTGAAGGACCTCTTTCAGCCCTTTCAAATCCGTTTCCTGGAACGAAAATGGGATCCCCACAGAGCTTGCGTACTCCGACAACCTTCTTCCGGTGTGCCCAGAATAAAGCGGGCATTCTTCATCCTCCTCTGCCCATCTGATCGCTGTGATTCTCAAGTGACCAACATCATAATTTCCATTACTCCTCAGAGCCTCCATTAATGGCGGCCATTGCATGCCCTCCATTATATCAAAGTCAATAATATGGATTCCCACATTTTTAGCACTGCCGGCGGCCGCTACTGCTTCCAGAATACATTGGTTAGCAGTAAAGTGAGGTATTTGTATGTAAGGATAAGCTACATGCAACAGCTTTAAAGCTCCCAGAAAATGCTCCTTACTGCTCTTATCATTGCGCTCCAAATGGGCTAGGGAATTCACATTGGAGTGAAGTAGAGCATGGTAGAGATAGTAAGCCACTCTCTCCATGGTGGAGCCTGTGGGAGAAACCAGCTCTCGCAACCTGCAGAGTATGACCTCCACTACATCTTCTGCTCCCTGCGACATTGCCTCTGCACATGCTGTCAAGAGATGTAGGAGCCTCAAACCATTGTATTCCATATCTTGAAGGGAGCCATGATCGATATCACGAGAGGACACGTTGTCTAACATTGTAAAGAAGCTCAGGACAATTACCACATTTGTAAGTGACACTTGTGGTCCATGCAATTGAGTTGGCATATCGCAATATCGGCGAGAAATAAAATGTGTTGACGTCTTGCAATATCGGGAAAACATTGGTTAAATGGATTAGTACGACGTATTAATATGAAATCAATCAATATCCCGACAATAAGACCTCAAAACAAAACTTTAGATAAAACCAAAAAACGACGAAATATTTTTTTAAAACATTAGTTAAATAGATCGGTACGAAATGGATCGATATCGATCACTATAGTCCCATGCTAGAGATAGAGACAGGGACTAATAAGTATTTAGTTTATAAATATCAATATAAACTCATTGTTCATCTTTTTTTTCAATCTTGCCTTTTATTATGTCATTAAAAGAGCACCGAGTCTCCTTTGGTGTCGAGTGTTATTAGCCACTAATAACTTAGGTTTTATTTTTAGTTCACCTTTCTCTAACTTTCAAATATTTTATGTGTTTAAATAATAGTTTTATTTTTCTAACTCAAGTCCTTACGGAAAACAAAACTCTTAGACCGTCGCAAATTATTTGCGATTAATAAATTATCTTTTATTTCTAAATTCACATTTTTATAATTTCAAATATTTCAAATATATATATCACCAATTTAGGTGTTGCAACCTATTTAGATTTAATTATATATTTTTCAGAATAATATTTTTTAAATTTCAATTTAATTATCCATAATTATTACATAATAGTAAGATTTAATTTTTATTAAATATTTTAAAATACTTTTAATTGTATTTACATATCAAAGATTGAAATAGTAGTTACACTTCTATTTTTTCTAATTCAATTGATTAATTAAAACTAACATAAATCTATGTTAATTTTGGATTTATCGAACTCTACAAGGATCAACATTTTAACTTTGTTCTTAATTCTAAACTTACATCTTAATTCTAGCATCATATATATATATATATATGTATGTTCTTAATTCTAAACTTACATCTTAATTCTAGGGTGTTATATATATATATATATATATATATATATATATATATATATATATATATATTGTATTTATGAATCTATATTTAGTTTTTCATATTTACATAATACAATTATAAAAGTGCCATATAAATTAATAAATAACAAATCACATTGAAAAAAATAATACCTATCCACATATAGTATTAGCTTTTGCTAAAACAATGTTAGTCTATATGTGATACATATTTCCATTGTGTAATTAATGGAAATGCATAAACTGTAACAACTTTATAATTACTGTCTTTAATGGAAATTTGGTGACTTTTCACGTACTTTAAAAAGACCATTAATTTCCTTTTTTACTTGGTAGTTAATGTTCTAAATTTACAAATTGAATTTTTTTCAAAATCAGTGAAAATTCCAGATGGAGTGAGATATAGAATATTGACCCTAGATGCTTACTGAGTTCAAAAAACAAAATATTATTAATATGTATAAGGTATTAAATAAAATAAAAGATAGTAGAAAAAACTTATCTAGGGTAAAGTGGAATTCTGAAACAAGTCAACTAATGTAAAAAAAAAATGTAAGTTTTAATTATACTATTCATTTGTAGAATACATTGAATAAAATGAAAGATAGTAGACAAAATTGTCTAGGGTGAAGTGGAATTCCATGCTTGAAGGAAACAAAACAATGCAACTAAGATATAAAAAGATGTAAATTTGTAAATTTCTGTAGAGTTGATAAATAGTGGGATTCAAGTTCCTTTCTTCCTATTTCGTAGAGACATGAGAGTGCTAATGATGATGATATCCAAATTATTGTGGTTGTCTCTTCGCTTTTATGGAGAAGCTAAGAAACAAATTAATTAACTTCCATTATATTCACTTCTTCAATCCTATAATTTGACTCTCTCATTCAAAAAATTTATGATCAAAACAATCATTGTATTTATTTTGATAGATCACATAATATTTATATAACAATGTATATGTTATATGTTTTAACTTTTTAACTTTTTTTTTTCCACAGAAAAAAGCGAACCATCCATTAATAAAAATAGAGAGTTACAAAGTAAATGCATAGCATTCCGAAAGACTCATTCTTTGCCTTAAAAAAGGTAGAAGAAAAGAGTCTCAACTGGTTAACAAAGACCAGCTCAACATCCTCAACTGGTTGAAGAAGAACCAGCACAATAGCCTCAGCTAGAGGACGATAAAAAATATAGATAGAAGAGATAGAAAATAGAAAGAGACCGAAAGAGATAATACAAAAAGAGGGAGGGAAATTATGATTTTCTCCCCTTTTCTTCTCAACCTTTCGCCACTCCCCTTGAGTTGGAGAGGATGAAATAAGGACAAGAGAGGAATCCTCCACAATACAAGGAGCGTCCTTATCTAAATCGGAGTGTTCTGGAGAGTGATGTCTTTTAGCCCCGCTAATGTACTCAAGAACTGGATTTTTCTTCGACAAAGAGGCCAACATTCCCTAAGTTGCCAAATTCTCGGATTCTGGCGACATGTGAACTTGATTTGTTGCTATGGGGGAGGAAGCCGTGGCTTCACCCCCAATTGGATCATCGTCATGATCAGGTGGAGGGTTATCTACCTCCTCGTCTTCTTTTTGTTCTTCTAGGTTCTCTGTGTGTTGCCAGCCTCTTGGTTTTTTTGTTTGTTTCTTGTTCCTTCTATTTTCCCTTTTGACTTGAGGACAATTATTACGGAGGTGACCTGTCTGTTGACAGCCTCGGCACCTGAAGGCCGTGTTTTCGTAATCTAGTGGTTGTTTCCACTGGGAGTTGTTATGGATCAGAATGATGCTGTCAGGTAGCCCTTGACTGAGGTCAACTTCGACACAGATTCTGGCAAAAGTATGTATGCATCTAGCAATTATTTCCACGTCTTGCTTGATGTATTTGCCTATTGCATTCCCCATTGCTTCAAAAACTTTGGGAAGCCAAAAATGAAGCGGGAGATTATGTAGCCTGACCCAGACTGGCATTTTGGAGACCACCATAGAGGAGGGGTCAAATCCCAGAAATCAGGGGGTTGTGAAGAGCCCTGCATTTCCCAAGAACCATGGCCCCTCATGGAGGACATGGTCTTTTTCCTCAACTGAGTCGAATTTTACAATAAAAATTCCTTTGGAGCATAAATGAATGTCATAGTTTGGTGACCATGTGGAAAAGATCCAATGCCATAAAGCATCTGTTTTGGGCCAAAAGCCATTGAATCTACAAATGATTGCTAAAGAAGAGAAATCAACATGAAAGTTGTTTACCTCCGGCATATCAATTGTCAAAACTGGTGTCTTCTTACTTTGCCCCACTATATAGGGACCAGGTAGATCTTGTGGAGGTGTTGGCTTGTTGGTGACTTCCCCTTTTCCTTTGACAACATCCTTGAACAAAGCTATGCCCTTTGAGCTAGATCCGAAACTTCCACCTCTCAGCCTCATGCTCAGAAAGATAGTTGAATCTTTCACTACTCCATAATGCTGCACTATATATTTTTCCTGTAAAATGTGTCCTGCATAGACCAAGCTTAGCAGGCTTGCTGATATGCCTAATAATTCTTGTATTTCATCCTTTAAGTTTTTTATCAGCATCCCTGTTCTTATTTGCTTGCAGATTGTATTCCCTGATAGGGTTGTGATGAAGATTTGTATCGCTTCAAGACCGGAATCCTTTATTGCTAATTTTGTTTTTTGCTTGGATCCTTCTGCTAGTTGATTCTTCGGTACAAGAAGGGGAGCTGGCTTGCCATAGTCGATTCTCCGGCATTCATTTAAAGTATCTGGAGGACCTATAGGAGTCAGGGGGACTCTGACCTCACGACAAAAGGAGATCTTGGAAAGGGGAGTCCAGAGCATAAATTTCTTCACTGCCCGGATGACAACCGAGCAAATCTGCGCGAGGGTGAACAGAGGAGCCTCAAACCGCAGGGAACCCAGACCCAAGCTCCCGCTCCATACTTGGTCTTCAATCAAACCATTAAAATTCTGCTAGAAAGCGGCAGATCGGGCCCGTGACATACCGAATGGGGGCAAAGGAACATTCAGCCACATCTTTTTCCTATAGACGCAGATAAAGCTGCCTAGCCAGGGTGAAGAACCTGTGGAGGAGAGCGCAGCAACCCGAAACTGGGTAAGGTCCGGTTGATTTGAAACAAAACGCCCAGGGCAATGAAGGAAGGTGCCTAGATTCGCCCTGAGAAAAACGACCTGAGCCAAGAAGGGAGGGAAAACCTCCAGTCTCTATTTGCTTTGATTCGAACCAAGATACTCCTTTCCAGCAAAGGATCCGGGCCGAAACCAAAGGGGAGAATCGAGCTCTGTGAATCCAGCGGCCAGGCACTAAGCCGTTCCAAAACAAACCTGATCTTTGGGGGCAGCGGCGGCACAGAACGGACCTTCTGAAACCCTAATCACTCGAACACCTACCATCGCTCCGTATTCTATACTGATTTATTAACTTTTTTACTTAAACGACATATAAATGTTATATGCTAAATGTTTATGTTTATATTTACAAGCATATATTTCTACTCATGTCCCTCTATATGTAATATACAATTGAATTATCATCATGTTAATATACAATTGAATTATTATCAAGTTAATATGTAATATAAAGTTGAATTATAATTTTTTGGGGATATGATATTAGTAAGCCATGATATTGGCACATGGTATTGTAACAATGCTTATTAAGAATCTCCATGGTAAATTGGAGATGAATATTCATGGATAAAAATATTGCTACAAATTTGTTTTAATATGTATATGTGTGTGTGTGTGTGTGTGTGTGTGTGTGTATTTTTAATTCATATATTACTTTTTTATTATAATTAATAATACTAATACTAATAATCAGTTAAAATTTAAATTATGATGTAGTTTATTTTTATGAGTTTCTAGAATCTTAGCAATGTGAGATGTATCATGATGTAAGAATTTTGATCCCTGTTTGTTTTTATATGGCTACATTAATGTAAATGTAAAATGTAAATTTAAAAGAAAATGATTTTTATCTGCAACCCACTTGGTATTACAAAAATGGAAAACTTTTTTATCCCATGGTATTTTGGTAATTGACCAACATCCACTTACTTAATGCTCATGAGAATTTCTCCTATTTTAGCAATACTTATTTTATTTGTTTAGTCAAGATAACGAGATACTTTTAGCAATTCTTGTTTTATTTTTTACAATAATCAAGATAACGAAATACTTTTTCCTTTCAAGATTTCCGTTGCTCATTTCCTGGTAATATCTATTGGAAGTAATGCTTCCATGTCATGTGTAGTTGTCATTGTGAGTCCCTAGGTGTCAATCTAGAAGTTGTTGATTCCTATGTAATGAGTTGGAGTCATGATCTAGATGTGTTGAAGTCAGTTTGTTATGTCCTATATATATGTAACTATTGTGATGAATAAATAATAGTGTGATTTGTGTTGTGTTTCATAATATTTCTCTCTGCTCATCTCTAAATTTTCTCACATAGTATCGGAGCTAAATCTGGCCAACTCCCTTCAGGGATGTCTAGGAAGATGTGAGAGAGTCTTGATTTTATTGATGCTATGTACATAGATTCGTTAGGTGTTTGATTTATGTATTTATAGTGTAGATTTGTTCCTGTGTATTGTGTGTTTCATGGTGTTGAGGTGTTGCAATCTGTTTGTTTAGTAGATGAGTTATGGAGATTTATTTCCTATTGTTGTGATATTATCCACTCAACGGTCCAATCGTTTCCAAAATTATAGAGTGGTGACCTCTTTGAGTTTTTTGGCACTGTTTACCATGTTGATGGAGCTGAAAAAAGGATGGACCACGTTGCTGCAGAAGTGCCTAAAAGATTTCAGTTTGTATTCTCGTGTTCGAATATGCAGTGGCCACATAGAAATATCTTTTTAGAGTGGATCAACTCGGCGAAGGGAAAACTATTTAATATGATCTGCCAGATCGAGACCTACAACTACCAGAGATCTACTAGACCTCAAGTATTAGGCTTAGAGACAAGGTCTCTTTGTTTTATGTTGCGTCGAAATATTCAACCATCTAAATCATGGGAGGCTCTTCTTATTCGATGTCGGATCATGACCTCAAGTCAAAGGAGTCGCTTTTTTTTCCACTGTAAGATCTTCTATTATTTTTTAAATGTTGGGATTATTCTATTCAATTCCAAAACAAAACAACTTGAACAGAATAGAGAAAATGCTCTGTTTTAACACAGCAGAAACTAAAACTGTTTTCTGGGAAGAACAGAGTGTTTCACATGCACAATAAAAACTTTGTATTCATTAATAAAAACAACAGCCGTTACAAATTCCTTCCTTCCTCTCACAGAGGGATTCTACAAGAACGCTTTGGTTCCACAAAAAAAATTTACTCTATCTTTCCTGAAAAATAAAAACACTGTTGTGCATAAAAAGCTCTGCTCTGGAAAAATTACACTGCCTTTGCTTGCAAACTTTCACACTGCTGTGTGTGTAATTTTTTTTTACATTTCTTGCTTTTGTGCTGCTGTGGATTACATTTTCTCAAGCTCTGTTTCTACGTTGCTACATTACAAAACAAAACTTTGCTGTGTAAAAATTTCTTCACATGTGCATTGCTGCGTGCTTCCCTTACATTACATATGTGATGAACAACAAAAATTACCCTATTTACTTTCACGCTTCTGCGTATATTTTCATTACAATAAAAATAAACATAACATAACATTTTTGTTTTACATCTATCATACTCCCGTAAAATAAAAAATAATAAAATTAAATATTTCACCTACGTTTACTGACCATAGTAAATATCATTAAATTACTTTGCAGACAAAAACGGTGGTCAACGAAACTTCCACTTCACATTAAGTCCATATGGTGCAAGCCTATACACAACCGTTGATCTAATCCGATGATTGATGGCAATTCCCTGAAGGTCCCTTTCAACCTAACTTTATGCGTCGAGGAAAGGTGGTTTTGAAAAGTACTGCCTAGACATGTGGCAACAGTTGATTGTGATCACTACCCTCCAGTGAAATACCAGCGATCAGCATAAGGCAGTGCGGGAAAGCATACGACGGTTTTGGTGCTGCACAAAGGCGGATTCCGGCAACCACAACAGTTTAAATTAATATTTCAACACTCCCCTTTAATTTCAACTGTTGGGTTATCAGTCATACCCATACATTTTCTCAAAAACTCAAAACTTTTCTGCCCCAATGGTTTGGTTAGAATGTCTGCAACATGCTCCTGAGTTCTGCAGTGTTGTAAAACAATTTCTCCATTGTTTACCAATTCCCTGATGCAATGAAACTTTGTGTCAATGTGTTTCGTTCTCTTATGAAACAAAGTATTCTTGGATAATGCAATAGCTGAGATATTGTCACAAAAGTCATAGTTCCTTTTGTTTGTTCTTGGCATAAGCTCCTTAACATCCTTCTCCTCCAAATTGCTTGACATGTTGCTGCTGTAGCTGCCACATATTCTGCCTCTTCCTTGAGCATTTGCTGGACTGTTTCTTCCACCTCTGTTTTGGCTTCTACCTCTTCGAAATTAATAGGGTCATGAACATGACAATATAAAGCAAACAAAGAGTTCATACCTTCATTTTCCGCCTCTTGTTCATAAATGTCACTTAAATTTCTAAACTTCTTACCTCTTTCATTTGGTGTACAAGTGCTTGAAGAAGCACTTGAATTTCCTCGTTGTGGTGTGCTTGTAGAAGCAGTTTCATTTCTCCTCAAGGGTGTCCCTTACTGCCCTTGTGTTGGTGCTGTTGTTCGAGGATGTATTTCAGCCATCTCCTCATCATCTTCATCATGTGACAAAGAGTTTTTAACATTCACTGTCTTCTCTATGCTTCCATCCCAAGCTTCCTCATCAATGAACTGAACATCTCTACTCACAATGAGCTTCTTGGTGGATGGGTTATACAACCTGTAAGCTTTGGATTCCTCACTGTATCCAATGAAAATACATTTCTCCCCTTTGTTTTCCAACTTCTTTCTTAGCTGATCTGGAATGTGTGCATAAGACACACATCCAAAAACTTTCATGTGGGTGACTCCTTGCTTTGTCCCACTCCATGCTTCTTCCGGAACTCTGTTCATGACTACTTTTGTAGGGCATCTATTCAAAATGTACGCTGCACAGTGTATAGCTTCAGCCCAATAATCATTTGGCAAATTCTTTGCCTTTAACATAATCCTCGCCATATCCATGACTGTCCTATTCTTCCTTTCGGCAACTCCATTTTGCTGCAGGGTGTACCTAGTGGTAAACTGCTTGTGAATTCCATTTTCTCTACAAAAACGTAGAAATTCCTTGGAGATATACTCACCTCCTTTGTTACTTCTTAAAACTTTGATATGCAGCCCACTTTGGTTTTCTACAAGTGCTTTGAAATTGAAAAATATTTCAAAAACTTCACTTTTGTTCTTCAGGAAATAAACCCAAGTTTTTCTAGTAAAATCATCAATAAATGTTAGTATATAGTGGATGCCTACAAGTGATGGAGTTTGCATCGGTCCACATAAATCTGAGTGGACAATCTCTAAGGGTTCTTTTGCCCTTATGCTTTTCCCAGATGGAAATGTTTCTCTGTGTTGTTTCCCCAAGATGCAACCTTCACAAAGGTTGTCTGGTTTCTCTATCAATGGTAATCCTCTTACCATTCCTTTTCTATTCAACAAGTTAAGACCTCCAAAGTTGAGATGTCCAAATCTCAAGTGCCACAACCAAATTTCATCTTTTGGTTCACTTTAGAAAGCCTCTTGTGTCACTGCTGCTATTTCTTCTCCATTTTTTAAATCTTCTTTCATTCTGAGAGGGAACATACTGTTCCTTTTCATCTTCACTTCAGCAATACATTGTTTGCTGGGTGTTTTATCCATGATGGTGCATACATCATCCACAAAGAAAACATTGTACCCCTTTTGAACAAGCTGTCCAATACTTAAGAGGTTACATTTCATTCCAGGAACATAATAAACAACTGCTATGGTTTTCTTTTCACCTTTGTTTGTTAAGACATTTACTTCTCCTTTTCCCATAACAGAAACTTTATTATGAGTCCCTAGTGTGACTTGTGACTTCACACTATGATCTAACATAGAAAATAGGGCTATGTTTCCTGTCATATAGTTACTACAACCGGAGTCTAGAAACCATACATCTTCACTCTTTTCTTCAACCATATGACAGGCTAAAAACAAATTATTTTGGCTGATATTTTCTCTAGTGAAATTTGCACTAGTTCTATTACTCATATCATGCTACTTCCTACATTCATTTGCATAATGCCCATATTTTTTTACAATAGTGACACTGGAATTGGATTTATCATACCTTTGTCCTTGAGCATGATGTTGTCCACTTTGTTGGCTGCTGCCTTGGCCTTGGTTCTGATTTGGATTGCTGCCACTTCCTCTCTTGTTTCCTCTGCCTTGACCTCTTCCTCTTCCAAAGAACATCTGGGTCTTAAAGGCATGTTCTAGAGATGAGTTTTCATTTCTACTCAATCGCTGCTCATGTGTTATCAGTGATGCATGTAGTTCATCAACTGAGAAGTTTGTGAGATCCTTTGTCTCTTCTATAGTGGTGACAATCACATCAAACCTTGAGGGTAGGATCCTCAATAGTTTCTCCACAATCCTCCTTTCTTCAAGAATCTCTCCATGAGACATTGTCCATGTGACCAGACCAATCGCATGTGTGAAGAATGAGTCAATATTATCTTACTCCTTCATGCAGAGGTTCTCAAAATCTTTCCTCAGAAACTGTAATTTTGTTCTTCACTTTCTCCATGCCTTGATAGGCTATCTCGAGAGTTTTCCATGCTTCTTTAGATCTCTTAGCTGCTACTATCCTTGGAAACACACTCTCATGCACTGCTTGATACAAAAAGTAGAGGGCTTTAGAATCCTTCTTCTTGTTGCTCTTCAACAAATCTTTCTCTGCCTGAGTTAAGTTGTTAAACTCATTTTCATCTGTTGGTTCTTCAAAACCATCCTCAAAAAATTCCCATAAGTTTTGGGAAGCAAGCAAAGATTTCATAGTTATTGCCCAATAGTCATAGTTTTTCCCATTAAATTGTGGGAGCTGAGTATTAAAGATACCCATGCTAGTGCTGGCTCGATCCATTCTTGCACTCTTAACTATGCTTCAAAATACTTGATTGTGTATTTAAAATCACTGACTGTCCTCAACAATAACACAAAAACTGACTTGAGAAATACCTTGGATTTTTTTGACTGAGTCTTCACTTTGCTGGAGAAACTGCTGCAACAAGAAATCCTTCCTTTAGCTTTTTTGACACCTTCAAAGAGCCTGGACAAGCTCTGATACAATGTTGGGAATTTTCTGTTTAATTCCAAAACAAAATAACTTGAACAGAACAAAGACAATGCTCTGTTTTAAGACAGCGGGAAGTAAAATTGTTTTCTCGGAAGATCAGAGTGTTTCACATGCACAATAAAAACTTTGTATTCATTAATAAAAAAATAGCTGTTACAAATTCCTTCCTCTCACAGAGGGATTCTCCAAGAACACTTCGGTTCCACAAAAAAAATTTATTGTCTTTCCTGAAAAATAAAAACATTGTTGTGCATAAAAAGCTTTGTTTCCTGTGGAAAAATTACACTGTCTTTGCTTGCAAACTTTCACACTACTGTGTGTGTAAATTTTTTTCACATTTCTTACTTTCATGCTGCTGCGGATTACATTTTCTCAAGCTCTTTTTCTACACTACTGCATTACAAAACAAAACTCTGTTGTATATATTTACACTGTTGTGTAAAAATTTCTTCACATGTGCACTGCTGCGTGCTTCCCTTGCATTACATATGCGATGGAAAACAGAACTAACCCTATTTACTTTCACACTTCTGCGTATATTTTCATTACAATAAAAAATAAAAAGAACATAAAATTTTTGTTTTACATTTGCCATACTCCTGTAAAATAAAAAATAATAAAATTAAATATTTCACCTACGTTTACTAACCATAGTAAATATCATTAAATTACTTTGCAGACAAAAACGACGGTCAAAGAAACTTCCACTTCACGTTAAGTCCATATGGTGCAGGGCTGTACACAACCGTTGATCTAATCCGAAAGTTGATGGAAATTCCCCAGAGGTCCCTTTCAACCTAACTTTATGCACCGGGGAAAGGTGGTTTTGAAAAATACTGCCCAAACACGTGGCAACAGTTGATTGTGATCGCTGCCCTCCTGTGAAATACCAGTGATCAGCATAAGGCGGCGCGGGGAAGCGTGACGGTTTTGGCGCTGCACAAAGGCGGATTCCGGTAACCACAACAGTTTAAATTAATATTTCAACATTAAAAAGAGTGTAAGATCTTCCATCATTTATTAAAATGAGTGTATCTTCGATTTCTTGTAGAATGGATGAGATTGGTTATTAGATCATGCAAAACCTAGAGCCACAAAAAAGCTCCATATCAACACATATACGAAGAGGATCATTTCTCGCCAAGGGCTCGTAGCCAGTTAGAGGCGGTTAAGACCCATAAGAAACATTTTTCCAACAAGAGTCTTCTCGAGTCCTGGACGCAAAATCATGGGGAAGAGGATATTCTGCAACAGTGGAGGCAGTCGGATTGTGACATCTCGTAAATTGATGACGTTGTATGAACGCATTTACGAGAAAAGAAGGTCCCTATTCAAAAGGGTTGTTTCAGCTAGAGCCTCTCTTGGCTCACTGCACCTCTATAACCACAATTGAAGTTGTGGCCAACTTGTGATGTGTTGGAAAGGCTAAAATGAAGCCCCTAAGTACATTTACAATAATTGTTTCCAGTGCCTTGGGCTAGTATGCCGAAAATGATGTAGACAATTAAGTTTTAAAAAAGCACTCCGACTGTTGAATTAAAATGACTATGGCAGTAGTGGATGTCTTCTATGTTCTAATAGTGTCTGAAATTTTTAGTGTTTATTTTGGGTTTCTATTTTTAGGGTTTGATATGTAAATTTATCATGATTTTGTTATAATTATATGAAATACAAGTTAATGAGCATAAAAGCATATTTCAAGTTAATGGTTATGCACGTTCTTTGGTGGTGAGAGAACACATCATTGACTTGTTTATGTGACTATGTTATACCTTGATGGGTCTTGTTGTGCTTTGGGCTTCAAGAGAATCAGTTAGAGGATATTTTTGTGAGTATGTAAAAAAGAGTTAGTTGTATGATGGACTGCTCAATAAGCTCAATACATAGACAACTTACATATATAACTAGAAGTATGTATTTCGATACATACTACTAGTATGGAACCATGTCCGTAAAGATATTCAGTACCTAGGCTATTCCTTGGGGTAGTCAAGAAGCTTCAACTATACAAATTTCGTCAATGATGGTCAGAGGCAATTATGTTTTAAATGGAGGTCAAGTGACAACCCAAAGATGTGGTGGTGAAGAAAGAGCGGTGTTTGCGAGATTCCAGAGTGGATGTAAGTGTTGATGAAGACAAGTCAAACGGATATTATATTATTGTTAACATTTCCCATGTAAGCATTAAGGGAGGGTGTTGGAAGTAATGCTTCCATGTCATGTGTAGTTGTCATTGTGAGTCCCTAGGTGTCAATCTACAAGTTGTTGATTCCTATGTAATGAGTTGGAGTCATGATCTAGATGTGTTGAAGTCAGTGCATTATGTCCTATATATATGTAATTGTTGCGATGAATAAATCAGTGTGATTTCTGTTGTTTTGCACAACCTCCCTCTCTACTCATCTCTCAATTTTCTAACAATATCTTAGTTTTCTTTTTCCCTCTAACTTTTTATTACCCCACAATTTCTTCTTAACTTTTGATGTAATAATATTTTTTATTATTATCCTTATTCTACAAAGTCTAGCTAAGAATGAATGTCATTATGCCATCCCCACTTGAGTTGAAGGTGGTTTTGGCTAAATTAAATACATAAGTTCTATTTTCTTCCTTGTAATAGGAGCACCTCCTTATAATATAGCAATTTCCTTTTTCACTCCAACTCTTTATTTCCTCACAAATTCTCCTTAAATTTGGAAGTAATAGTATTTTTAATATTATTTGAATTTTCCAAGATGATTTCCTCCTTTATTTTTCAATGGACAAACTAAGGTTGAGCATCCTTATGTCATTCTTGATTAATTAAAAAATCGTGATTTTGGCTATAGATAAAAACAATTTTAGGAAACTTATTCTTATTCATAAGATACCTAGTCAAAGCCATGCTTTCAATGGGATAAAGGTTTTCTACAATCAAGAGGATAGGATAGGGAGTATTTTCTTTGAAGTTGTAGGTTACTAAATTGCTTTTGGATTTGTTAAAAATTCCCCATGGTTCTATAGATATACTACAAGCCCAGAAGTGACATCCATATAAAATAATCGGAGAGACAATAGTCTAGAAGGGGAGTGTTTTATTTTTTTTAATATCAAAGCTAAAGATCTACCTACTTACAATTATTTTCAATCTCATACTAATATTTACAATCTCCATTTAATTCAAAACAACTTTACTATGAGTAAATTTATAAAAAATTTCCACATACAAAACATAAAGGGTGAATGTCAATTGAAGTTATAGGACATAACTTTGAGTACTTTTATTTTTTCTATGTGGTTCACAAATCCCATAGATGGGAGATTTCTACATCCATGGAATACTTGTACCAAGCAGAACCCCTAAAGGGATCACTTCCCGTCTGCTCTACTCAACCACAGAGCTTGATCCCGAGAGTGTTGAGAGAATTGAGCTTGTGACTTATCAATAGCAAAAGTGTTTTAACAAGAGGGACTTGACCTATTGATTTAAACCTTAAGACTCGTTTTTAATACTTTTATAATTTAATCATACTTACTTTACAATTATTGTGATAGTTTCATTTTTATTATATTTTAATATAGATACACTATAATGAATAATATTTATTGCAATTTTTTAATTCTTGTATAAATTCTATTTATTTTAAAAGATTATAAATAGGATTATCAGTTTTAAAATTGATAAAAATTGATAAATTTGATATTTTATTTACATTATATTTTAATATAAAAATGATATGAGATTATTCTTTTTATTTATTCAATATTTTTTTTTTAATATATACAAAATGGTGATTCACAATCCAATATGAGGAAAATGTTGTTCATTATCCTTACATTTAAATACAGTAAAACAATATTTAAGTTAACGATTTAAAATATATTAATAATACAAAAAATCAATCTGAGCCATAAAAAAAAATTATTCACTTTACACCTTAATTTTACATCAATTTTATACAAAGAGATAAAGTAATTGAAAGTAAAAATAAATAAATTAAATAACTTTTTAGTATGAGGGAGATACTTAATTCCTTAACTACTTAATATGGATTGACAAATGAAATGTAAAATTAATGTTATTCATATTATATTAGGTGTAATTCATTCTATGTTCAATTGGCATGCAATATTTAAAACAAAATATATTAATAGAAAAAAAATGTAGTGGCATCCATAAATAAAATATTTTACATGCACACACATATATACAAAGAGAGAGTGTTTTTTTGTTTCATTCATAGGTTTTTTCTAATTCAATATATGAGGGATATTTGTAATTTCTTCAATATTTAATATTTAATATGGAATTGATAGGTAACATTTTAAAAAATACTAATAACAAAAATAATTCGTTGTGTGTGTGAGTAAGAGAGAAAGATTATGTTTTATGGATATATGTTTCCTACTTCTAAATATGAGGGGGAATGCGTTAACATTTTAATGTGAATATGTGAATCATAAATAAACTATTTTAATGTCATATATGTATATATTATATAAAACTAGTGAAAAAAACTTTATAATTAAAACATTTTATTAGTGTTTTGCTCAAAACCAAGACAGATCCATCTTAACTCCAGATCTATCAAAATCTTAGAGTAATAAAATTTGGTGAGATATAAACATTTTCTTTTTGCATATTAAGATATTTTATCCTTCTCAACTTGTTTACTAATCTTCAATATAAATATCATGATTATTCACATAATATAAAATTTCAAATGACCTTCATATTTTATTTCCGCCATATTTTAATATAAAAATAATTTAATATGCAAATAATATTTAATTTGTTCCTTTAAATTATTTAATAAATTCTATTTAAATTATATATATATAATAATAATAATAATAATAATAATATAAATATTTTATTGATAACAAAATGCTTGCCTCTTTTTACAAAAGCATATAATTGGATTTCTTTTCATATTTATAATTAAAGAAATATTAAAGAAATAAAAACTTGAATTAATATTTTTAAAATATAATTTAATAGTAAAGTATTTTAAAATTAAAAAATAAATGTATAAATTTTAATCAATTTAATCAACTAAGTTAATGAACCTCAAGGAGATCACTTGGAAAGTTTGTCAAAAGGAAAGTAAATGTGAGTATAAGTCCCAACTAAGTTGAGAGGACACTCTAATTAATCAAACAATGTTACAAATCTGAATATAAGAAACTTAGTCTCAAGATAGGAGAAATATATTAGACCCAATCACTTTGTAGAGAAAATATCTCAACCACACTCCATACTGGGAGGCTAACTCAACCAACTAGGACTCAACAACCTCGTAACTAGCAAGAATAATCTCTTTCACTTAGATCCTAGTACTCTATGGATAATGATTAATATACTCAACAATAATGATCACACATACATATATACAAGTAGTATTTACACATTCTACGACTCCCCCTTAATAATTACTTGTCTTGATCTTCATATGTTGAGGTATTCATTTATATATTCTCTATATAACACATTACACTGAAGATCCTCTTGTTCGGCAAGACTGTCAATTTAAAGGAATAACCATCCATCTAAATGCATGGGTACTTAACTAATACAACCGCTAGTCTAATAGGAATTCCTTCACTTACATGGTTCATCCAACTTCCTGATGAACTACCCCTGAATATAACATTTCATGTCACAGAGTTTACAACCAATATTGTCCACCCAAGTGTATCAATCCAACACATTACACACTCTTCGGAGTGTTGGAAAAATCTCTAACAGAGGCTACTGAGGAAAACTAGACAAGAAACACCATGTCAATAGGGAACACTTGACAAAGGGGTATGCATGCATGTCTAGGTCTTACAACAATATGCGCTTTTCATGTTAAATAGATTTGGTTACAATATACTCCAAATATTATGAAACCAGATCACAAAAAGATAGAAAACATAGATAAATGCCTTAGAAATCAGCCTCTTTGAGGGGGTTGTTGGGTTGTGTTATATTCTTTCCACGACTAACCTACGTTGCGCCGATTGCGCAGCGGGGGGTTTGAGGGGGGCGGGTAGCCCCCCTCTACGGGGTCCGGGGCAGCGCCCCGGGAATTTTTTTTTTGGACCCTATATTAGGTTGGGCGAACCTACCTATGGTTTTGTGCATGATTTTCGCACATGGTATTGGACGCGATGGTTTTTCGGTCCATGGTATTGGATGCTTCGGCATGTATAAATATGTATTGTAACATTGAAAGGAACATAATGAAAAATCAAGCTGGTAGTCCCGGTTTTGGGATCCAGGGAAAAATCTCTGTGCATATGTGTTTTATGGGTTATGCTCTCGCATTGTTTATTTTCTTTGTTTAAGAATTCGTATGCAGGTAATTTCTGTACAGGGTTAAAACCTACATTTGGTATCAGAGCTGTTTTGGCTTCAAGGGGTTTGTGCTACCAAGGAAGACCGGGATTGGACAAAGTGTTGGATATTCATGGTTTTGTTGATGCAGACTGGGCTGGAGATCTGGATCAGAGAAGATCTACAAGTGGGTATGTGTTTAACCTATTTGGAGGTGCAGTCAGTTGGATGAGTAAGAAACAATCTGTAGTGGCACTATCAACTATAGAGGCAGAATACATGGCACCCACTCATGCAAGCAAGGAAGCAGTTTGGTTGCAGAGATTGTGTTCAAGTATGGGGTTAGTACAGGGAGCTATAAGAATAGACTGTGACAGCCAAAGTGCAATTTTCTTGGCAAAGAACCCTGCTTATCATTCAAAGACAAAGCACATTGATGTTCAGTATCACTTTGTGAGGGATATGATAGAAGACAAAAACGTGTTGCTAGTAAAGGTGGACACTTTGAAGAATACTGCAGATGGATTGACAAAATCTGTGAGCTCTGAGAAGTTCTCTTGGTGTAGAGAAACAATGGGTGTTTCAGGGCTGGAAAAATGACTAAGCTCTCCTGTGGCCCCCTATGGAAAGAAAACAACAAGTGGGAGATTGTTGGGTTGTGTTATATTCTTTCCATGACTAACCTACGTAGTTAAACGGGGGGTTAGAGGGGGCCGGAAGCCCGCCTTCGTTGCGCCGATTGCGCAGCGGGGGGGCGGTAGCCCCCCCTGTCCGGGGGGTTTGAGGGGGGCGGGTAGCCCCCCTCTACGGGGTCCGGGGCAGCGCCCCGGGAAAATTTTTTTTTGACCCTATATTAGGTTGGGCGAACCTACCTATGGTTTTGTGCATGATTTTCGCACATGGTATTGGACGCGATGGTTTTTCGGTCCATGGTATTGGATGCTTCGGCATGTATAAATATGTATTGTAACATTGAAACGAACATAATGAAAAATCAAGCTGGTAGTCCCGGTTTTGGGATCCAGGGAAAAATCTCTGTGCATATGTGTTTTATGGGTTATGCTCTCGCATTGTTTATTTTCTTTGTTTAAGAATTCATATGCAGGTAATTTCTGTACAGGGTTAAAACCTACAGGGGCAACCTCCTTTACATTATACAAATGAACAATTATTGGATGATACAAATGAAAAGGCCTCATTTTTATATATAGGAGTCTAAGGGGTCATAATGTAATCAGAGCCGACATAACAATAATAATGTAAGGGCACAACAATAACAATAGTGGGCTTCTATGGGGCATAATAATAACAATATGGGGACTACATGGGCACAACAATATAATAAAGGGTTTGAACTAATAACAATAAGTTGTTACACTAGTAGTATAGGGACCTAACATGTCCCTTTCCTTCAAAAAGTGTTTTCCTCAACGCTTGAGTAGTTATGGATGCTTCTGTATAAAATTCTCGTCCTCCCATGTGGAATCTTCAACTGGTAAGTTCTTCCACTTTATGTGATACTCTAAAATTGATCGATTTTGTAGCTGTCGGGTTCTTGTTTCCATGACTGCTTCACATTCCAATATGATTTTTCTTCCTCGTCAAGTTCCGACAATATTGTTTGAACTGGGAGCTTGTCACTTATAAATTTCTTTAAGCATGACACATGGAAAAGTGGGGGCACTCGGGAAGATGCAGGAGCTCCAATTTGTATGCCATAGTACCAATGTTTTGCAATGCCTTGTAAGGACCATAGTACTTTGGTGATAATTTAGTATCCTCCTTAGCTTGCTTGAGGGACATTTGTTTGTATGGTTGTATTCGTAAAAGTACTCAAACACCTATACAACTTATGTTGCAACGATGTTGATCTTCTTGTTGTTTCATTCGATTCTGTGCGAAAGTGATGTTATCTTTTAAGAGTTGGAGAACTTGTTGTTCTTGAGGGTCTACCTTAACACCTTCATGAGATACAATATGACCCAAGTATTCCACCTCTTGTACTCCAAAGAAAAATTTAGAGGTTTTTGCATATAATTGTTTCTCATCCAATAATCTAAGCACTCTATCAACATGTTGAACATGATCCTTCCAAGACTTGTTGTAGATTAGTATATCATCAAAAAATACTAACACAAATTTTCTACGGAAGGGTTTGAAAATGGAATTCATCGAACCTTGGAATGTAGAAGGTGCATTGGTAAGGCCAAAAGGCATGACCAAAAATTCATAATGACCCTCATGAGTTCTAAATGTTGTTTTCGGAATGTCTTCAGTCTTCATTATGATTTGATGATATCTTGCATGAAGGTCCAACTTGCTGAAGTAAATTTCTCCATGTAATTCATCCAATAATTCCTCAATGAGAGGAATGGGAAATTTAAATTTAATAGTGAAATTGTTGAGCTCTTTATAATATAGACACATGCGCCATGATCTATCCATTTTTTACACCAGTACTATTGGAGCAGAGAAATAACTTTGAATAGGTTGAGTTATACCAGCCTCTAGCATTTATGCAACCATACGTTCAATTTCACTCTTTTGTGCAGATGGATATATGTAAGGCCTAATGTTTGGAGGAACACTTCCTAGAAAATGAATAGCATAATCATGTTCACAAATAGGTGGGAGGCCTTTGGGAGTCTCAAATACCTTGGAATTATTGTCTAAGACTTTTTGGAGATCTGGAGAAATAGATGATTTCAATGTGGGAACCTATAGTGAACATAATTATGCAATTACGCCACATTGTTCTTCCTTTAGAAGCTTTGTCATGCCATTAGAGATGATTATCCTTCCCAGTTTCCCTGTGATACCCCTTAATTCAACTTATTTTCCTTTTGAAAAAGATTTCAAGAAGAGTTCTTGAAAATTAAAAGTTATCGTACCCAAAGATTATAGCCATTGGACTCCTAGTACAACATCAACACCACCCATTGGATTGGAAAGCATTGGACTATTCAAAGCATCTTCTCCCATGGATAGCTTGATATTATGGCACTTTCCAGAGTAATTTATGGTTCTTCCATTTGAAACCATCACTTGCCACTCTAGTGTTGGATATAGGAAGCAATTTAATTCCTTCACTATCTTACAATGAATAAAATTATTGGTACTGCCAAAATCAATCAACATTATTACCATTTTGTTCTTGATATGTCCTTCTATCTTGAGAGTTTGAGGAGTGGTAATTCCTGCCAATGCATTAAAATATATGGTCGGATTCATTTATTGATGCTCGATGTGATCTTTCACTTCTTGAACCTCTTTCTTCTTGATATGTCCTTCTATCTTGAGAGTTTGAGGAGTGGTAATTCTTGCCAATGCTTTACAAGATATGAACAGATTCATTTCTTCTTTCTCTGGGGTTGGTTCCTAGTGTATATCCTCTTCTTTTGATGTTTCTTGATCCTATTCTTCCTCCTCTTCACAATCTATGTAAAATAATTTCTTCCCAGCAAACTTATCACCTTTAGTGTATTTGCTATCACAAATGTAAAAAGGTAATTTTTTTCTTTTTTCTTTCAATTGTTGTGATGTAACCCTTGTAGGTTGTGGAAGGCTAGGAGAAAAAACACGTCCATATTTATAGTTGTGAGTGGTAGGATTCCTTGTTTCCATAATTCTTCTTTCAATTTTTCTTGCCAACCTAAATGCCTTCTCCAATCAAATCAGGTTCCCAAAGTCGAACCTCATGTTGAATGTTATCCTTTAAAGTCCCTAAGAGGAAATCAATCCTTTGCTTCTATGGAATATCATTTACCCTTATATTCAATTTTTGTAAGTCCTCAATGTGCTCTCCCTTTTAACCCTTTTGTTTTAGATTTATCAATTGGCTAAAGAAAGTGTTTCTCTTTGTATCCTCATAATGTGTTATAATTTCCTCCGTGAAAATTGACCAAGTGACAAGTGGTTTACGAGAACAAAGCCCTTTATACCATAAAAATTGATTCGATTCTAAATATAAAGATGCAATAAGTACCTTTTGTAATCGTTGTACATCATGTAGATCAAAATATTGTTCCATTTGTAGTATCCAATTTACTGGATCCATGCCATCAAACTTCCTCATATCGTCTTTTCTTGATTTTAGGAACTTGATCTTGAAATGACTAAAACTCTGTAATTTCGGATCTCCAAGATCTGAAATTGTGACCTGAATTATCCTTTTGCGTCCTCTTTCCAATGCCACCATTCGGATCAAAATTGGATTCTCCAAGAAAGAGTTATGCCCAATCTCCCAAGATGACCTGCTTATATACTTTTTCAGTAGAACGAACTTGAACGAAGTGCCCCATGTTACTGTTTCGACATTCAGACTTGAAAAAAATACAAAAAAAGCTACAGTCTCTCATCTTTTTGTATATTATTACTAAATTTCAATCTGATACTCAAAGAGAAGGTTATGACGATTTTCCCCAAGTCACCTGTTTGGGATGTAATTTGGGAGCCTACCCAAACCCTTAATGTCTTGGACTATATCTCCGCACATATAACGAAACAAGATATGAAATTTGGGCCCGAGCTTCAACAAAATTTAGGCTCACATGGGTTTTAATTTCCAAGTTCGAACCTTCGTAGAAACAAATTATAGCGAAAATTCCATAATGACCTGTTTGAAATGGAATTTTGGATCTTGCAAAAGCCCTAACTTCCTGAGATCATATCTCCAAAAATAGAGCGAAACAAAATCTGAAATTTGGACCTGAGGTTCAAAACAAGTTTGTCTCAAACGTGTTTTTTTTAGCTTCTGAAACTTCGTAGAAACAAAGTTATATCAAAAATTCCATGATGACCTATTTGGAGCAGCGAAACCCTAGAATCCAAAGCTCTCATACCAAATGTTATGAAACTAGCTCACAAAAAGATAGAAAAGATAGATCAATTCCTTAGAAAGCAGCCTCTTAGAGGGGGAAACCTCCTTTACATTACACAAATCAACAATTCTTTGATGATACAAATCACAAGACCTCCTTTATATATATAGGAGTCTAAGGGGTCATAATGTAATCAAAGTCGACATAACAATAATAATGTAAGGGCATCACAATAACAATAGTGGGCTTTTATGCGACACAATAATAACAATATGGGGACTACATGGGCACATCTATATAATAAGGGGGTTTCACTAATAACAACAAGGGGTTACACTAGTAGTATAGGGATCTAACGTCAACTTAAGAAGATACTAGGTACATAAAATATTTCAAAAACCAAAACATCACATCACATGTAGACTTTCTATAACTATAATGGGTGATTCACATTAAAAAATTGTCATAACTATGCTTTATTTCACATGACATTATCTACATCTATCCATTATCTCAGTAGCTAATCTAATATTCATGTAGACATAAAATTCCTACAAGCACTATCCTCATTGTTTCCACCACAAGTGTTATCATCTAGTTTCTCTAATACACTTTGTTTCTACTACAAGTTTTGTCACCTACTTCCTTTGCACACATGTTTCCTCTATCTCTACTGTATTCAACACACACGGTCCTCCTTTAGAATCATGCACACTCTTAGGAACTTCATTACTCTTCTTATTTTCCTCATGACAGTCATATGCTAATCATATTGATTTATGCTTCTTGAATATGTTGGACACCTAATCCTAAAGGGTTAGTGTGGAATTCGAATGGACAAAAGCAGTCCAAGAGACCTTGGGATCTGAATCCCAAGAGTCACGTATTGTACTATAAATGTGTATCTTATGTTAATAAAAAATGTACTCACTAATTTATCTTTCACACTCTTTTGCTGTCCATGTGAGTTTAACATGGTATCGGAGCCACTTGTGTTTCTGTGGCCTGTTATGTGCACGTCAGTCCTACACCTCTTCCCATAATTCTGTGTCTGAGCTGCTCATATTTGAGTGCTGCCTCTCTGTCATGCGTTTCATTCTCTGGGCTGTATACTTGAGTGTTTCTACCTCTGTCGCTGGACTGACATATCAAAGATGCGTTGGTTAATTCTCTGCGCATCCGTTTTGAACCATCACCATCCTCCCACCATCGATGCTCTGCCATAACGCCTAACATGGTAAACAGGAGAAAATTGGTCAAGGAAAACTCTACGCGCCTCCAGAATCCAACTTTGGGGATTGTTCGAAATCTCTGCAATCTCTGATTTCACTTTCACTAGCTGTTTCATCTAATTATGTCTCTGCAATTCTGAATCTGCGACTCTGAATCTGCTCTCTGTCTGCCATAATTGATTCTGCGCTCCTTTCTGTGGGCATTCTGATGACCTCCCAATGCCTTCCTTCCTCCACATGTCTGTCATTACTGCATGGAGTACCCTAATGCTCATCTCTCAAGCATGTATGCGTTTCCACATAGTTCTCTCTAGCTGGGTCCTCGAACACGCTCCTGTCAACTTGCCTTGAGCTAGCTTGTCTCTCTGTCTATACGCCAGAAGTGCTCAACAGCATTGCGGTGTTTCAATTCGTTTGGTGGTAATTCGTTTGGATGTGAAGCCCTGTAACCCCGTAAACTTGTGTCTCAATCCGTTCGGTCATGTTCTTGGCCCTTTTTTATACTTGCATAAACTGTGAACTAAAGTTTGTCACTCATGGACGAGCTCCCTGTAGCTGTCAAAGATCTAGTTTCTACCAAGATATGTGCAAACTTTGTCATCACGGACGACCTTGAAACGGGCTATGGCGGAGGGGGAGTCCTCTATCCCGGTCTTAGCCTCGAAGACAACGCAATGCGATGGGATTTCCTGAGGAAAGCGTATTCAATCTTGAGCACACAATTGTTTTTGACCGTAATTATTGCTGCAGCTGTGGTTTTGTATTCACCCATCAATCTTTTCCTGGTTCAAACCCCGGGCCTCTTGTTGGGCATCTCCATCTTGCCTTTAATCTTGATGTGCCCTCTTTATGCCTATCATCAGAAGCATCCGGTTAATCTTGCATTGTTGGGAGTGTTTACTGTTGTTCTGAGCCTCACTGTTGGTATATCCTGTGCATACACAAAAGGAAGGATAGTTCTGGAGGCATTGATATTAACAGCAGCTGTGGTGTTCTCACTAACTGGTTACACATTCTGGGCGGCAAAGAAGGGCAAAGATTTCAGTTTCTTGGGTCCAATTCTGTTTTCCAGCCTCATTGTCCTCATCCTATTTAGTTTTATCCATATGAATGGTTTGTGTTCCGACGCAAAACAATATATGCACAGTAAATATCGATTCCAGACCGCGTAAAGCTCTACAAGAAGAAGCCGTGCAAGAAAGTCATTTGAACGTTGTCCAGATTTGATACCCGGGTGTACGAGATAATCTTCCCTGACAAGTGAGAGAATGTTTCAAGATCTTCCTGCACGTTGAAGGCCTAGTGCACTCCAGGATTAGCAGACATAAAAGAATTGTATTGCGGTATTCAACGACATTTTTAACAGCTAAGTCTCAATGTTGAATAGTGTGAATGGGAACTGTGAGCAACAAACAGTGGCATAATATTATACCAGAAGTGTTGATGGTTCTTTGCAACTAGAAGAAAATCAGAATAGCTTCTGAAGATTATAATTGGTCTCTACAGTGTGAAATTTCGGTTTTATTTGTATTATGTTCTACTTTGCTGCGATAAAGAATAAAGTACACGGGTTCAGCTTACAGTCATTGTGTGTAAATATTCTGATATATTTGGTACATTTGAGTCTTTGACTGCATGACTAATTTCTCAAGCACAAAATGTGTAAACCAGAGAACTGTAAACGTGAACGATGTTCTCATCTAAAGGGTGCCAATATGTAGCCTTGGTAGTTTTACCAGTGAAAACTTGATAATTGAAAAATCTGTTAGTGATTGGCTAAATTCTTAGCTGGAATTAGTTGAGTGCCTTTTTTTCAAACTGATTTTTTGAAATCTTCAATAGCTGGGGTTTGTCTAGACTTGCTGAGTGTTCATTTCTTTGTTGAGACAATGGCTAGATTTCATGATGTATTAGAGTTACTAAATACACTAATACACTCCACTATTGTTGGGAAGGTAAATGTTAGCAAAGACACTCTTTGTGACATTCAGACGTGCCTGCATGATGCACAAGAAAAGATCGATTTTTTGCAGCTTGAATCACAGCTACAACAAGAAGAGCTACATCAAAATAGACACCATTTTGAACATGTTTCTGTTTAGAACATTGAGACAACCACCCATCAACAGCATATCAATAATGTTACTGTTCATTCAAGTAAAGCAGCAATTGTAAATGTAGATGCAGAAACTCAGTCTGCACTTCCCAAGCCCATCATCAAACCTTGGGAACAACTTGTCCACAACAAGCACAAAACTGGTCTTGGATATGACAAGGACTTGTCCTTTCATATTCCAGACTATGCCAAGCCCATTCAGTTTCAGAGTGCTGGATTCATTCTTGACAGTTCACCTACTCTTCATGACAGTTCAGCTTCAGCTGTTCCAGACTCTGCCCCTCTTCCACAGCAACAACAACAACAACAACAACAGATTGTGAAATGCCAACACTGTGACCGAGTTGGCCATCTGAAAGATCATTGTTTTGATCTTCATCCATGTGAGCACTGTCATAAAACCAGCCATTCTTCACACAGATGCTTCAGAAACAAACGTCCTGCAAGAACAAAGATTCATCTTGGATGGATCGCTTCTTGGCAATGGGCATCAACAACCAAGAAGATATTCCAAACACATGTTAGAACTTGTTCGAGAGTATTGAACAGTCTTGCAGTTGAGTTTTCTCCATCTTCTCACCTTGTACCTGACAGGGGGGGAAATGATGGTCATCTACAAGCTTCAAAGTCACATCAAGCGAGCCTGAGCCACAACCTGCCACACCAGTTTCAGAGTTGTAGCCAGAGACAAAGATGCCTGAACATGCCTTCAGTTGGCAATCTGGGACACTTCCTCTAGCAGAAGACTCCAGCTTCTTGCCAGTTTTGGAAGAGTTCCAGGAATTGCATTAAGCATTCCAGAGTTGTTGGTTATCCTTAAACCATCACAGGTTGAGACTTCCCTTTTCAGGTTGAATTTTTACCTTTTATGCGAGGTGAGACCTCCCTCTTATGGTTGAAGGTTTCCCTCTTTAAAACAATAGGATCACTTCCTCTAGCAGAAAACTTCAGTTTCTTGCCAGTTTTGGAAGAGTTCCGGGAACTGCACTAAGCATTCCAGTGTTGGTGGTCATCCTTAAACCACCGCCCTTTTTACCAACATTTCATAGAGCATATTCAGCCTAGTGCTGCCATGTATTTTTTGCACATTTTGTATTACAGCTCTCTTCTTGGACTCATACATAACCCTTCGGATTAAGGGGGGGAATGTTGGACACCTAATCCTAAAGGGTTAGTGTGGAATTCGAATGGACAAAAGCAGTCCAAGAGACCTTGGGATCTGAATCCCAAGAGTCACGTATTGTACTATAAATGTGTATCTTATGTTAATAAAAAATGTACTCACTGATTTATCTTTCACACTCTTTTTCTGTCCATGTGAGTTTAACAGAATATTTGACTAAACAATTGTTAGAGTAGTCAATTATAACAACCTTGCACCACATATTCGGTTGATGATGCTTAATACGTTCCTTTCATAATTCTCAAGAAGGTTCAAAACCTCACGTAGTTTCACTTTAATATGTATATACAAACTAGTTATTTTCAAGTGAATCATCCACATCTTTATTTAGTCTTTGTCTTTGGTTTCAATATTTTCCTGCCATTTGTTAAAGTAGCTAATTCTAACAAAATAAATATTCTCATATTGAATTAGCTACACTCAATAAGGTTCAATACATACATCCAAGATTCCAAACATTTAAAAATTATAAAAAATTAAGTTCTCATATGATCACCAATGGATCATATTATGGAGGCATCATTGACTTGCTCTCTACCCATCATAGCATTTCCATACTCAATATATTGCCAGTGCCGTTATTCCATACATCAATATCGATTCAAAAGGAACTTAAATCCCCTTTGTGATTACATAAAGTTTATTCACATTGAGCTTGAACACATATTTCTTGATGTGTTCTTCCTTTTGCACAACTATCCTTGCTTTAATATCTATGTAGCACTTTGTTCCTACTTTCACTAAAAGTGAGACGTCAATCAATAGCATCAACCAATGTCTTAAACCACATCAAAACGCAACAAATACTCGTAAATTATAACGCATGCAAGTTAATCCTTAAAAAACACTATGAAATGAACAAGCTCCTCCAGTCATTGCCAATGAAACTCTGTTGTTAGGATATTTGACTTTTGCAACCTCTCATAGCCTCTCTAAAATAACATGATAAGCAATATCAAATAGGTAGTAAACATGAATTCCATTCAATCTCATTTCCCCATAGTCCCTTTTCTTCTTATTTCCATCGTCCAATAGGTGATCATTAATCAACTCAGCATTTGGAACATCTGCTTTTGGTAGTGATTGAGAAACCATTTCCTCGACTTCCTTTCATCTTCTTCCTATTCCACAAATTTAACATCAACATCTTGTAATGTTCTTGTCTTCTCTATACACGAATTTAAATATATGAACTCTATCACCATGGCACCATACCATCCACTTGTTCAACAAAGTAATTAAGAGTGATACTTCCAATAGTTAGAATGTAATCAATATCAATACTTTTAGCATCATATAGTCATGACCATCGTGCATCTAGGTTTTAAGTGGGGGGTTATCCACTATAGCGTAATCATCTTTTCTTGTCTCATTGAGTAAACTAGAAACATGTTTTCTGACAATTTGTAAATAATCATCTTCTTCCTCGGTTGCAAAGTTTAACAATACAATAAAACTATATTGAAAGGCTATAATGTGGTGATAGGTTTTAGAATACTTAGCTTCCATTCAACTTCTAGTCATGATGGAAGAAGAGTAGTCGTGCATATTGTCTGCACATTTGAGTATGATATAAATAGCACTACAAGAGTTGGGAGGCACAACATCGAATATAGGCTAAAATTGCAACCCTCTCAAATTCACACTTGTTCCCAAAAAATACGGCTTGACGATAACATACGTTTCCTACTCCTTCCACTTAGATTCGATACTTATCGTATGCACTAGTATGGCTTCACTATATGTACAAATGGTTGACAAACTACTTCTGCAGAATGGACATTTTCGTAATGCTTATACATAATAGATGGACTTTATGGAAGAAATAGTTCTTCAAGTTTGAACTTCTTCAACATAAGGAAGAGATCTTCACAACACTTTTGGTTCATAATTTTCTCCTACAACTTACCCAATGAGGAGATGTCGTTGTAACTACCCTCCTCTCACACTTACCCAAGCTTACCTATCCACTAGGATAAATATGTGACGAAGGCTTACTATGATATGATTCAACTCCCTAAGTATAGTTAAGGAAGTGGACCTGACAAACAAAAACTTTACATGCCTCCTTTAGGTGATGTAGGATCCCCAAGAGCTAACCAACCTCCCCAGGTGCCCAACCCCTTAGTTAACTTAGCTTTTGATTGACAAGGCAAGCTAGTGGCTAAGACCCCCAAGTCTCTCTCATCTGCAGACTTTATTAACTTTGTTACATGAACTTTTAAACAGGAGTTGTTACAATTGCTCTTAATTTTGTTTTCTTACACTCCTCAAATGAAGACATATTCTAGGATCATAAATATAATTCAAGCACATAAGGGTCATTTGAAACACAATTTATCAATCTTTCGTAAAGCGCATATCGAACAAAATTAAAAACACTTGAAAAAACGCGTTCACACGTATTTTCAATTTTGTTTGATGTGGGCCTACTTAGGAGTATGCAGAGTGGGCACTCGTTGTATGTGGAATTTGATGTTGCATATAGCAAGTGCCTAAAATTCATATTTGAGAAAATATATATGGAGATAACTTGAAAATACATTAAAAAAATACGTTTCTTCTTTTCCCTCAAAAATCATTTACCCTTATTGATGGAATCATCATCTTCAATCCTATTTATTCTTTTAAAATTAATTTTGTTAGTACTTTTTTTGTTTTGAGACCCATTTTTACATGAAAATTCGCCAAATGAAAAATCATTAAATATGTATGAAATCCCACGGAGGATAAGGAGGTGTATTTTCATCCACTCAGAACATTATGTCCACCACAATCACCTTCCCCTTCTCTGGAAATGCTTTGTGATAACTCTTAAAAAACTTCCTGCAATTATCATTGTTCCAATCATGCAATATCCACTTCATAAAAAGTTGCTTAGACAGTCGGTACACTATCAAACATGTCTCCACCCACATGCCTCACATTAGGATAGTGAGGAGAATTATCCAACACACTGAGCATCTATTACTTTCATGCCTCAATTGACGAATTAAAGAGACTTTATCCGTTGTTGCCTTTATCCATTCACTAGTAGATTTATGCTAAGACAAAATATAGCAACACTAGGAGCTGCATGTTTCACTTTCTCGCATATCACTTCATGTCGCACCAGACAAGCTTACCATGCTAGACATATCATGATGGAAAGTAAAAATCTAGAGCCTATAAAGGGCCTATGATATATTGACTAGTTTATTGCAATTCTATTTTAATACTAATTTTATTTTATTATAATTATTATTTTTCTTAGTAGATTTTAAATTTTCATCATCAATCATCATCATCATCAATTTAACTAAGTCAAAATGTTTACATAATAGGACATAATATTTGTGGTGCAATTAAAAAATGTCATAAAACTAAACAATAATAATATAAATAATATCTAATAATAAACATAAATATATAATATATAACAAAAAATCAATATAGAAATTAAACATATATACCAAAAATAAGTTAAATATATATACATTTGAAAAAACATAAAACAAGATTTTTACCCATGAAGATTTAGCCTGACTTTACCATGGATCTTATTTATCTATAAATAGGCTTTGTTAGAATACCATGGGCTATTAACATGGCTTATCAATACTATATGCCAAAAAATCCATAACACATTTCATACGACACTTGTTCATAAGTTCATATGACATTTTTTTAATTAATCAATTTAATTAAAAGAAGAAAACTGACATAAGTGCCTTGGAGATAAATCTCAACATTTGATTTGCGTATACTATTAAGAATATTCTATGGAGGTTAAATCCCTATCATCCATTTAATAACTATCCCAATCATTTAAATTAAATGGTTGGTAAAGGTCAATAGACATCAATATGTAACAAATATCAAAACAGTTACTTCATTATACATCTTGCTAAAATAAAAATAAAATATAGAAACTAGTGCAACCATAAAAATTGTAAATGCTGATAGGCATCAATCAATAATAAACATCAAAACACACACTTCATAATACTATTCACGTTGTTAAAATTAAAAATAAAATATAAAATGAACTAAATCATAACTTTATCTTAAATATATTGGAAGTAATGCTTCCATGGCTTCCAAGTTGTAAGTTGTAATTGTGTAAGTTTTGAGGTTAATAGTTGTATTAGCTATTTTTGGTAATCTAGATCCACCATTCTTAGATATAGAAATATCAAGTATTCATATATATGTAATGTCTATGAAGTCAATAAAATCACATGTATTTGGTGTTCTGTGTGTTCAATTTCTCTGGATCTTTTCAGATTTCTAACATGATATCAGAGCTTGTTCTGGCTTGATTCCCTTAGAGGGAAAGCCATGAAGACGTGAGAGCAATGAAAATAATTGGTTATATTAAGGGTGGCTTAAAGGTGTGCTCGTATTTTGTGTTGTTGTACATGTGTATTTCGTTTTGTAGTTGTGCAAACGGTATAGGAGTATGCGGTGGAGCTTTCGTGAGAGGCGTAGATTCTTGTTATATTGAATGTTGTGTTGTGTCACCAGTGGCAGTTCACACAGGAAGAATCTATGGCGGCTGTTAGCGCATGGATCCAGATTTATGACCCATTTTTTTTTGTTGTTGTCGCGGGAGATAGATCTGTCCAAAGATGGTGTGTTTAGGGTGGATCGTGGATCCATGTATTCAGACCAGAGTCGAATGAAATCTATCATTGTATGGTATTGAGTCTTGACTGACACTATATTCAACAAAGAGTCTTGACTGACATATTCAACAAAGAGTCTTGACTGACACTATATTCAACAAACCCGAGTTGTGGTTGATCACAGGTAAGACGGTCTACTGCACTATTTTAATGGCTAGTTATTTGTCATTCCATGATGCCAATCTGACGGATATGTATAAAATATTTGAGTGTTGCACGATGCTATAAATTGCACTGCAGACAGTGGTGAAGCTTGTTGTGCACTAAAGACAAAAAACGACGACTAACCGATTTTTTTATTATTATGGATCACTCTTCGACACGAAGCCTCCCATCCTATCAGGTAGCGAGAGGTCTCCATTTCTCTGGATTCGATATCGGGCAAAACGTCCCTAGTGTGACTGTATTTTGCATGAGGTCAAATTTTGTGTGTCAAACTAATGCTACAAGGCCAAGGTCCCTCGAATATATTTTCAGACTTTGATATTATTTTCACAAAGTACACACGAAGGGTTCGGTTTCACAATTTTACGTAGTAGATCATTAAAGGTTTTGGCGTGAGATCTGTTTGTAATTTTATTGGTGTTTTAACTTCACCGGTTGTAGAATTATCTTGTGGTGTAGGTGGTTGTAAAAAAAGGTTGTGTGAATGGAAAAAAAAAAGGGGAGCTGTTAAAAATCAAATGCATAATCATAAACAATAGACCAATTATTAAATAGATTGATGTGACCTCTTGTGTTTTGGCAGCAGTGATTATAGGTAGTTTTTAATAAGGTTAATGGATAATCATAAACAATAGACCAATTATTAAATAGATTGATGTGACGTTGTGTTTTTAAGGTTAAGTTTGTGTGACCCTTCGTTCGAGGGTCTTGCTCTGGGAGGGTCAGTGCACAAGGTTAATTTGTATAATTTCCTCTTGAAGACATTTTGTATTCAGAATGTTATCTAGATAACTAATGAAGTTTATGGAGCGCCTTGGATTCAAAAAATAAGTGATGAAGTTTGTGGAGGGCCTTGGATTCAACAAATAAGTGATGAATTTTGCGGAAGGCCTTGGATTCAACAAATGATTGTTGTTCCATAGGATGGTTTATTGTCGAGAATAACATGTTGCATTTTGGAGGTTGAAAAGTGTCAATTCTGCAAAAAAAGATCAATGATGGTGTGAAGCAGTTATGTCTTAAATGGAACAAGTGGGAAGCTCGAAAGTGTGGTGAAGAAAAGAGAAGAAACCATGAGATATATGAGTGCTAGTGATGACCATATCATTCAGAGTGGATATGAGCACTAGTGATGGAGATTCATTTATTGTTGTAATGTCTACTTCCTCGTTTTGTCATGTAAGTATTGAGGGTATTGGAAGTAATGCTTCCACGACTTCCAAGTTGTCATGAGTTGTAGTTGTGTGTGCTCCTAGGTTAATAGTTGTACTAGCTATTTTTAGTAATCTAGATCCACCATTCTCGGATCTAGAAATATCAAGTATTCCTATATATGTAATGTCTGTGAAATCAATAAAATCACATTGTGTTTGGTGTTGCGTGTGCAATTTTTCTCAGTCTCTTCAGATTTCTAAAAAACTAAGCATATATTTATTATTACTATTGTTATTATTTTTTTTTTGTAAGTCAGATATTTATATTATAGAACAAAATATGTTACAAAAAAGTCTGCCGAAGCAGAACGAACCTTAGATGGACCAAATAAAACGTGCTGACAGCCAGCCCTGAGCTTTCAAAACTAAGCTGCACACCACGCAGGGCGGCTTACTCTTAAAACTGTAACTTATCGCCACGACACTATCAAAACTTGGACAGAAACAGAGTAACATAGCTATCTTGCATAAGGCCGAAGCCATGACAGAAACAGAGTGACAGAAAAACATAACTATCTAGCATAAAGTCGAAGCCATGACAGAAGACATAAGACAACCATAGAGAAGAAACTAAGGAAACCCGCCGGTGCGAGGAAAACCGCCAATTCGACTGACTGTGTCTAAGCCCACGTCCAGAACATGCTTGTCAACTCGGGCCTGCATGTCTTGCATGGATTGGAATTCCTATGCTTCCTTCATCTTTTGCTCCTGCATCAGGGGGTCCGGGCTCAGAGTTTGCCGAAGAAGCCTGATAAGAAGAGTCAATTTCTTGTTGACAGTTTCCATAGCATCATGCATTGTGGAGATTCTTCGATCCAGCGATTCATGGATTTCATGAAATTTTGCTAACTGATCCTCCGAAGTGGAGTTCCCCTTCCCCGATTGTTGCTTCCCTTCTTCCTTTGAATCCAGGGCTTTCGCAAGGAGAGTTTTGATTCTCCAGCTCTCCGCTTTGGTACGAACATATTGAGTGGCTCTTTTGGAAGGAGTGCCCGGATCATGTAACTAGTCAACCTCCTCCGCAATGATCCCCTCCGGTCGCTGCGCTTCTTCCTCTTTCACAGAAGTTTCCAGTTCCGCGATCTTGCATTTGCTCCTGGCTGCTGCTCTAGTCTCGTACATGTTCTGCGCTATTCGTAGTTCATGGTGGGCAGCCGAACACCTGCAGCTCCCTGCTTCCATACTATACCCTCTGAACTTATCGTTGTGATCACTTCTACAGATAGAAAGTTGTGGTCTCTCGCAGTGCTTTGAGTTGAGGTGAAATAACCAGAGCCACGACTCTCCGTTAAATAGTTGTTTTCCATGGAGTTTCCCATAATGCGCTCTCTCCTTCAATGCAGAGTGGAGGTACTTTCGTTATTAATTCGAAAGATATCCGCACAAATCACACATCTCCTCCCTGACCTAACATAAATGTAGCTGAATGCCTTCCCATCAAGGTTGAGCCAGCTGTCCCTTCCTCGTAAGCAGACTCTACGGAATCTCTCGTGGCATGAACCATATTGATAGTTTCCATATTTGGCCTTCTCTTGCCATAATGACCACCGCCGCATTTGTCTAGTCGCCCAGCTCCCGTGATGAAATCCCAAGCTGTTACCGGTAACTCCAGGATTACGGTCCCGGAAGCAAAAACCGTTGCCGGTCAAGCCCGGTCGGTTTCATGTAGATCTTGCTGTGCCAACTGTAAACATCTCGCCTTCAGGTTTGGGCAGTCCACCCCCTCCCAACAGCAGTCCCACCCCCTGTCCTGATTGTCCACGCCACAATTCGCTAGGTAGCCCGCCAGCCTGTTCGCCTTGCATCTTACCGCATGAAAGACTAAGCCTTTCATTCCAACCATTAGTTCTGCTACATTCTCTGTCACCTTGGCGAGCTGCCAGTGTTTTGTGGCTTTGTTCGCCTTAGTGCCTCCCTGAATCCTCTTAGCTGTTGATATAACCAGTGATGAATCCCCTTCCACAATTACATTGCAACTTCGTAGGGATTTTAAAATTCTCAGACCTTGCTCAAGCACTGCAAATTCCATCTCATTATTTGTGCTTTCCCCGAGCGCTCTGTAATATATATGCAGAATTTCTCCATGATGGTTACGTAATGCCCCTCCAATTCCTGCCATGCCGGGATTGCCTCTCGAGGCCCCATCAAAATTCAACTTCAATCCACCTTCCGACGGACGCTACCATTTGTCGATTTGTGAGGACGGTTGCATTCTATGTCTCGAAGCTGAGATGCTGCTGGTGACTTCCAGATGAAAGCAATTCAAAATGCGTAAGTCTTGAGCTGAAGGTTTCTCGTTACATTCTTCTTTGCATTTCGTTTGAATTAACTGTTGAATATTAGCTATTATATTGTCTTTAGAGAACTCTATGTTCCTGTGTTCGTCTTGAAATATTCTACGGTTACGCTCCTTCCAAATTGACCACAGTAAGAAGCCTGGAACAAACTTCCATATGCTGTTGACTCTTAGTATGTTGGAGAAGTATTTTTTCCAGTTCAGTATGGTTCTGTGAATGGATTCTCTATCTCGGTCAAAACTACTGAGAATTCCTTCCATCCAGCTCCATAACTGATTTGCCCATTCACAAGCATTAAACAGGTGGTTTATAGATTCCTCTGCGACGAGGCACATAGGGCATCTTGAGGGTCCCCTGAAACCTTTCTTGCACAAGTTTTCCCAAGTTAAGGTCTTGTTTCTCATTAGAATCCAAAGGAAAGTCCTGATTTTCGGCCAGAATAGGTTGTCCCAAACTTTGCTGCACCAGGGCATGGCTTCTACCTGTTCTTCCTTTTCTATTATGTCCCTAGCTTCTTTTAAAGAAAAATTACCATTACCTTTTAAACCCCATCTTAGCTTATAATCCTCTTTAGTTTTTCAAATCTTTCTTTTGAGGATTCTCTCATTGAGTTGCTGAAAGCTTTCGTTGTTCTCCTCTGTGCTCCCAGGAATTAAATTAATCCAGTCCCTCCAGATCTGATCCCTACTGCTTTGAATCCAATATTGATTAACTCTGAATCTACCCTTGTTTTGACTTAAACGCTTGAGGGTAGATAGCTTTGGGGTATCCAGTTTAGGGAACTGCTGCCATGCATCTTCCCAGAACATGGCAAGCCTTCCATTACAAATCTCCCAAAAGTTGTGCTCCTGTACTAAGCTCCTGTTATTCTTGGCATGGTTCCATATTGACGAACCTTCCGGGACTTCCTGTAGTCTTATGAGGTCCTGAGTAACACAGTCTGGAGTTTATTTTTCCTTCCAATTCCTTGCCCAAGGTAAATTGGGTTCTTTAATCCATTTCCACCAAATCTTGGCTCCACAGGTTCTGTTGACCAATGAAGGATCTACTAAGTTCAGCCCCCCCATAGATTTTGGCTGGCATAGCTTATTCCACGCCACCAAAGCCCATTTCTTCTTATCCCCATTCCCATTCCATAGAAAGGATCTCTGTATGTTTCTCATTTGTTGCAGAATGCCCTTGGGAGCTGGAAGCATAGAAAGTAAATATTGCGGAATTTCCTGCAGAACAGCCTTGGTTAAGATAAGTCTACCCACCAGGTTTAGGGCTTTGTGCGTCCAGTGCTTGCACTTTTTCTCCATGTTGGCTAGAACCTTCTCCCAGTGAATTTTCTGCCAAGGTTTTAGAGTCAGGGGAGCCCCTAGATATTTTGAAGGCAGAGAACCAATCCTGAATCCAAGAAGTTGGGACAAGTGAGTTTGAACTGCCAGATGAGCGTTGAAAAAGAAAATTGTGGACTTAGAAAAATTAATCTCCATGCGAGAGGCTCGACTAAAGAGATCAAGTATACCCCTGTAAGCCACAGCCTCCTTCACAGTGGGGGTACCATGTAACATGGTATCGTCCACGAACTGTTGATGTGTTGTGGCTGGTAACGATCTTATCGGTTGCATACCTTTTATAGATCCTTCTGCTTTCTTCTTGGCTATGATTCTGCTTAGTCCTTCCATTAGGATTACGAATAGGAAAGGGGATAGCGGATCCACCTGTCTTATTCCCCGCGAAGGAGTAAAAGGAGCTGAGGGAGCGCCATTGACAAGGATTGAATATATTGGAGATTTGATGAGAGCAAGTATCCACTTGATCCAGGTCCTGTAGAAACCGAATGCATCCAAAACAGCTTCAAGGTATCTCCAGCTTACTTTGTCATAAGCTTTTGATAAATCTAATTTCATTAGCATTCCTGCTTCTTTTCTCGAATGAAGTGAGTGGATCATCTCCTGCGCTAACAAGATGTTATCTAGAATTTGTCTACCCTCAACGTAGCCCGATTGCTCTTCCGAAATGATACCAGGAAGAATCGACTTTAGTCTATTAGCTATGACTTTTGAAATAATTTTATAGATAACATTACATAGGGCAATAGGTCTGAATTTATCAGGTGTCTTTGCTTCTTCCACCTTAGGAATGAGTGCTAAAAAGGTGGATTTGATGGATTTTAGAATAATACATGAGCGTCTGGAGTCCTCAACTACCTCCCAGACCTACTACTTAACAGTGTTCCAACAAGCCTTGTAGAAGTTGATGGTGAATCCATCTGGACCTGGTGCTTTATCATTAGGCATGCTCCTGATTGCCTCCTCCACCTCCTCCAGAGAGATTTCCCTGCAAAGGGCCCAATTCTGATCTGAGGTAATGGATTTAGGAATGGCTGTTGTAAGTTCCTTGATGGCCTCCTCTCTGTTTATAGGCGGTTCCTGTGCAATTGAGCTGAAGTGATCCGAGAGCAGAGCAGATATATCGTTGTGATTCTTTAATATCTCCCCTTCATTGTTTTTCAGCTCAAGAATCCTGTTAGCACTTCTATGGTCTAGAGCCGACCTGTGAAAAAATTTTGTATTCTGCTCCCCCTCTTTTAGCCACTGGACTCTAGATTTCTGTTTCCAAAGTACCTCTTCTTGTATACATCTTCTGTGCCACTGCTGTGAAAGAAATTTTTCCTGCTCAAACGCTTCGACACTGTAGTTGCCTGCTGCTCCATCTCTGTGAATCTGTTCCAGTTTGTTCTCTAGAATGGCTTTCTCCTGGAATATATTTCCAAAAACCGTTCTGTTCCATTCTTTTATCTTTTCTTTAGTTGCTTTCAGCCTATTTTGTAGATTAAACATTTTGGAGCCTCTTGCCTCCAAAGGTTCAGACCACCATTTCTCAACCATCTCGAGGAAGTTAGGGTGGTCTAACCAAAATTTTTCAAATCTGAATGGTTTATTCCTTGGAGTACCCTGAACTTCAACAATAAGCGAGATCGGCCAATGATCCGACCCACCACTGGGAAGGATATCTGATTCTGCTGTTATACCATCCATGATAATGCTTTCTGAGATTAAAAATCTATCCAAGCGAGAAGCTATCAACCTTTCTCCCCCCCTTCTGTTGTTCCAGGTGAACATGCCACTCTTGGGGTATATGTCTACCATTTTGATAGTTTCAATGAAACTTGTAAAGGCTTCCACGTCCCTATTAAGTTTCCTAAGACCCCCTTTTTTTTCCAGAAGGGTGGTTATCATATTGAAATCACCCCCCAGTATACACTTAGACCTTGGATATCTTTCAATAAGTTTGGTTATTGAATTCAAAAAAATTATTTTATCTTCTAATTTCTGAGGATCATAAATGTTGATACAAAGGAAAGACCCAGAATTACATGTGGGTTGAAAATACACCGTTATGAAGTGTTTGTTCGCCTCAGCAGATAAAATCTGGATTTCCCTTGTATCCCAAATAGTTGCAAGACCTCCTTCTCGTCCCTGGCTCTCAATCTCTAAAACTTCTAAATTTCTCCCAAGCTTCCTACAAAGACTGTTGATACTAGAGCTGCTGCATTTAGTTTCTTGTAAGAACATAATTTCCGGTCTGTATTTCTGGATTTTCCGCTTTAAGATTCTGTGTTTTGCCTGGCTGTTAAGCCCTCTTGCATTCCACGAGATGATCTTCATGTTTAACTAATTTTCATTGGAAGGACTGGAAGGCGCTAAGCGCTTTCATCTTCCCTGAGTTTATCATTATCATGCCTAGCTCCTGTAGAACTTCACCACTGGTTCTACGGCCTCTTCTTTTCTTCTGCTTTGAGCTAGATGATTTCCATAAAAGACTTTTCGAATGGAAGCTATTGCCTTTTACTATACCTAGCTTCCTATTCTGCTTTTCTAATTCTGCTTTTTGCCTTGCTATGAACAGGTCGTTTACCTTCCTGATTTCTTCTTCCAGTGCATTCTCTATTCCTCGGGCCTTCCAGTTCTCTGCAATTACTGGTAGGTTCATCCCCTCCCTGGCTAGCGCCTCTTCCCATTCTTGATCCTCACTTCCACCATCACTGGTGAGCATGTCAGTTTCTTCTTCTGTCTCCTCTTTTCTCTCCTGCATTTGAACTTCATTGTTGAGGTCCCCTTCCTCCGTTCCTTCCCTGGTTGGTTCTCCCTCTTCATCATGCCCTGCATCTGATGTTAGGGTTTTGAGCTTTTCCTTCGAGTCTATTTCAATATCTAAGATCACAAAAGAGTTGCTGTGGTTGTTTCTGCCTGTATTACCTTTATTATTCTTCCTTATGTTTGCTCTCTGTCTAGACTTAGGTTTTATGAAGGTTTCTTTATCTTTGTTGGCTTGTGCTTTTTCGGTCTCTTCTTCCTTCCTAATCAGAGGGAAATCTCTCATCAAATGCCCATGTTCATGACATTTGCGGCACCGAAGGGAATCTGCTCATAATCTACGGCCTGAAAGTAATCCTCGTCTCTGTATTCCAGCAAGAGCCCTTCATGGAGAGCCCCAGAAACATCCATTTCAACACATATTCTGGCGTAGGATGTATATCTCTTTTGTAAAGTTGCTTCCGAGGCCTTGATAAATGTTCCCAATTGGTCACCAATTTGTTTCAAGGAATTCAGACCCCAATAATCTATTGGGAGAGAGGAAAAATGAATTCAGACTGGGACTTGGGTGAAAGATTCTTTCTCTGGGGCGAAGTTTGGTTTCCATGGTCACATGTACAGATCAGCTGAAGCTAGAAAATATGGGCCACCCTCAAAAATTATGTCCTTGTCTTCTAGGTTGGAGAATACAACTGTGAAGAAGCCCTTGGCTCCCAAATGAAGCTTAACATCCCCCCTCGGCTTCCATTGTTGTCTGATCTAGTGACAAAGAGTCCTTTCAGATGGCCAAATGCCCATAAATTTGCAAATGATAGCATGTTCTACCATGTGCTCTCTGTATGCCTGAATCTCTGGGTCAATAATTACTACCCTGAGGTTATTGTTCTTTTTTGGTTTGCAGACCCCATTTCATGAAGAGTTTTTATTGGGTCTTCTGCTTGTCTCCCCCTCCTTTTCCGGCTTTCCTTGCCTATTATCTGTTTGCTCCCTATCTTCTTCAGCTTGTCGTTCCTCGTTTTCTGATGATTTAATTATTGAGGTGATTTTGTCTTTAGTTCCTGTCAGGCTTTCACCCACTGTGCCTTTTCCTTCCGTTGAGCTGTCTGGCTTGTTAGTTTCCCCTTGTATTTTCTGCTTATTCCTCTTGCCGTTCTGCTTGTTATTGTCAAGCCCAGAAATCCTAACCCCTTCCTTCTTATTTTGCCTCTGCTTCTGCATGATTATTTGTTTGAAACTAGGGGTCCCACTGGACCCCTCTTCCCCCATTCGGTCGGTCAGCTCGTGACCTTTGCGATACAGTGTTGCGAATCGAGAGAATACCACTTCCAGCCCTGCAATGGTATCCGCACATTGGAAACCCTATTTTCACCCTCGGCTCCTCTGCGCTCTACCACCTCTTATTGTTATTATTATTAGACATATACATTTCAAAAAACATGAAACAAGATTCTTATCCATGAAGATTTACCCCACTTTACCATAGAGATTATTAATCTACCAAGGTAGATGTGTCTTAACTCTAGATATATCAAGAGAATAAAGGGATTAAATTTCTCGAGGTTAAAACATTTCCTCAATTTTTGCACTAAAAAAGACTTAAATATTCAATAAGCATATATTTGTTATTACTATTATTATTATTATTAGACATATACATTTCAAAAAACATGAAACAAGATTTTTATCCATGAAGATTTAACCCACTTTACCATAGAGATTATTAATCTACCAAGGTAGATTTGTCTTAACTCTCGATATATCAAGGGAATAGATTGATTGAATTTCTCGAGGTTGAAACACTTCCTCAAGTTTTGCACTAAAAAAGACTTAAATATTCAACTTGACTAAAGGTTTGCACGTCTAGATATTTGATCCCTTTCAACACGTATAGATCTGGAGTTAAGATAAATCTACCTTGGTTTACACAATACATAATTATACAATAATAAAGCATAATTTTTTTTAGATAAGGACTATAAAAACTGAATCAAAATCATTAAAATGAGATTCCCTAATATTTTTGGAAAACTTTGCCTATAAGACATACAAAAAGAAAAGCCTAAATTTTCATACATAAGGACCATTAACAAAAGCTTTAAATAAAGAAGTCAATACACTTTCATAAAAAATAAATTCATGATGAGGACAACAATAAATAGAGATATCTTTTATATGAGAATTTTATTTTATTTACACAAATGCTTGGTTTCTTATAAAACAAAGGACAAAAATAATTATACAAATGTAAATCCTAAATTTTCATACATAGGGACTAAAGATACATAAATCAAAATCGTTGAAACAAGATTCCTAATTTTTTTTAAGATCCTCACTTGTTGTAAATATTTGTTGAGTTACTTATATTTACTTTTACTTCTTAAAGACTTAAGAACTTATAGGCTGAGTGGAAAGACTAATAAAAATATGGATTATTAAAGTTTCATATTTTTTTTGTTTAAGAATTAAGAGAGTCTTGGAATTCACTAGAAAGAACCCTAGATAAAAATTCTTTTATCTCTACCTCCTTTGAGGAAAACGACCATCTTAAAGGAAACGATCTGAGGAAGGCATACAAGAAAATAAAAGGAAGTTAGAAGCAATAGGGAAAAACATAGATGGTTTGCTCTGAGGGTGAGGTCTACTCTTCCCCCGAGGTATTCTTGAGCTAGACAGAGAGCTAATCCTCATGACTAATATAAGTTTTATGAGTTCCAGGTTGGACCTTGCGTGGCTTTGTTGCTTATGATCTAACCATGTTGGGGTCAGTGACAAATGATTGTTTTTGTATGAAGAAGCTAAGAGGGATACTTTTACGTAATTTCCATTCTCATGTTTGGGAGGAGTGGTCTTTCCTATGAATTCCTAATGATAGTGTTAAAAGTATTGTGAATAACTGTTTTTCTCTTTTTTACAACAATGTCACTAAGATTAGATGGTTGTGAATGTATCTGTGTACTAGAATCTAATATATTGTGGAGTAATATATTATATATATATATATATATGTGTGTGTGTGTGTGTGTGTGTGTGTGTGTGTGTGTGTGTGTGTGTGCCTAGAAGAAACAAAAAAAAACACATATGTTCTCAAGGAAAAGCCCAGAAGTTATGTATTAAATATGTACAAAACTGGTAACATAGATATTATCCTGAAGACATCCTAAAGGTTAAATACAAACAACTAAACTCAAGGGAGCACCATATTTCCCTCATAAAGATTTAATTTAACAAATATTAATAACCTAGGAAGGGTAAATGAGAATAGTCATATTTACAACACAACATCATTCTGGAATAAACCCTCAATAATCTCAACCACAAAACATTGGGAGAGTTCCATCTTAGGCAGGATTTAACCTTCATACTCATACTTAAGAATTTTCCCAAACAAAGGAAGTTATAAATATTGTAACTATAGTAATACTCTCAAATAAAACAAACAAAATTAACACACATGAAAAAGAAGAACATTGTGTGAGGTGTGCCAAGATAACCCACTGACACACTTTAATAAATACATCCCGAGAAAAGTGGTCCGGTCTGCAATATGCATTCTTTGCAGCAGAAGAAGATAATTTGCACCTGTTCATTACCTGCCCTAATTTGTACTTGTTCATTACCTACCCTATTGATTCTAAAATCTGGCATAATCTGGCTGCCATTTTTGGCTTTCAACTCTCATATTTTACCTTCATATTTTACCTTCATTTCGGACTACCTTGAATGGTGGAGTCAGCATAATGCCACCTGACGCTACATTCCTCTTATTTTCTTTTGGGAGATCTAGAGGTGGAGAAATAAAATTATCTTTTAATAATTACAGAGAGAAGATACCACACTCTCTACTGGATTACAAATTGGCACGAGCACTAAAAAAATCCAAAAAAACACAAACATGCCCATAGATCATATACCTTTCTTGGTTTTCTGATGGTGCATCACAAAGTAGCAGATGCGGATGTGGTTTCTTGATCCTATATTCACTTGAGCAGGAATTCTGTGTTCACTGAGATATGGGTATAGGCACTAATACAAAGTCAGAATCCATGGTTTTATGAGGCCTTCTCTAGTTCACTAATTTCCTGGATATTCCTACTATCCACATATACAAAGATTCCAAGATCATCATCCATTTTGTCCATGGCAAGGCAAAAATATCCAAGACCACACTACAAGGTTGGTTACAACAAATTACATCTCTTTGGAATTCAACATATTGGTAGAGAGTTCAATCATGTTGAGGACGGTCTCTCCAGGAAAGGCTTATTCGACAATCTGGATGGTTTACAAATTAAGATCAAGATGGGAGACACTTGCATGGAGTTCTGGGTGTTGTGAATGCTAGGATAAAACTACTCACCCCGATTCATTTCTTTTTTGATTATTAGAGGGACCTTCTCTGTCTATTTTTTATCTACTAGTACTATATTCACTATTTCTAATTTTCATACATTTTGTCTATTTTTAGCCTTGCATGAAGTTTCTAGAATCTTTAGACTTTTATGTTATCTTATAAATTGTATATACCCTGGACTATGTATATGGATAGGTTATATGGATGACTATATGTATGATTGTTGACTATAGGTCTGCACCTGTCACTATTATTGATATTGTTGTTGTATTGAAAGCTTCACCATGAAGCAAATGTAACTTTTTCGAGATTGAATATATTGCTTTTTTCATACTGAAAAAATATTATTCAATAATTTGAATGAGTGTGATACCTGTGTGGGATTTTACATACAAATAAATTAAGACGATTCATGATAACCAAACAATAAATATTTGAGCAAAACTCTCAAATTTGAAAATTAGAACAAAAATTAAACTATTTAGTAGTACCTGAAGGAGTCGCCTTTCCAAATCAAGTTTGGGACATTGTATGGAACCCAAGAATGGTTTATAATAAATAACCCCAACCAAACATTGTCGATAGGCATGGAAATTTGTTCAATCCAGCCCTACTTACCTGAAGAATACTGGTAGAAACCCTCAAATTAGAATCCAAAGAATATTGTTAACCCTAAGCCCATGTGTAAATTCAAAAGAGAAGCAGAGATTACAAGATACAGTAATGAAATATGCATGAGAGGGTTTGGTGGAACAGCCTCCCCAACATGTTTACCTGTAAATGACTTTTGATGACTGGGGAAAACCACATAGTTCCACATTAAACCCTAGAAGAACAGTTGAACTGTAGGATCGAAAACCTACCAAATCAATGATGATGCCTTATCCACATGTTAAATGAATAAACATCAAGAAAGGTTGAGAAATCATGCGATAATTGTGCCCAGTTAGTACACCATGGGGCGTGAGAATAAATAAATATCAGTCGTAATATAGCCTCCCTCAAACAATGAGATAGGAAATATCTCTCTCTTTATATAAAGATATATATATATATATACTCGTGAAGTGAACAAATCATATATAGGTGCATGGTATTCAATACCTGGGATATAAACTTTAGAATTGTTATTCAAAGAACTTTAAACATATAACATTAACCCTTGACCTCAATGCCATGTAATTTACAACATTATGTAAGGTGGTGCTTAATAATGAATACGTACTTTTCCTTATGGAGCCTTAATGAGTGTTACACTTAAAAAAAAAACTTTGACTATCAGTTTATTCATATTGAGCTTGAACACATATTTCTTGATGTGTTCTTCCTTTTGCACAACTATCCTTTCTTTAACATCTATGTAGTGCTTTGTTCCTACTTTCACTAAAATTGAGACGTCAATCAATAGCATCAACCAATTCCTTAAACTACATCAAAATGCAACAAATACTCGTAAATTATAACGAATGCTAGTTAATCCTTAAAAAACACTATGAAATAAACAAGCTGCTCTAGTCATTTCCAATGACATTCTCTTGTTAGGATATTTGACTTTTGCAATCTCTCATAGCTTACTAAAATAACATGATAAGAAATATCAAACAGGTAGTAAACATGAATTCCATTCAATCTCATTTCCCCATAGTCCCTTTTCTTCTCATTTCCATCGTCCAATAGGTGATCATTAATCAACTCAGCATTTGGAACATCCGCTTTTGGTAGTGATTGAGAAACAATTTCATGGACTTCCTTTCATCTTCTTCCTATTCCACAAATTTAACATCAACATCTTGTAATATTATTATCTTCTATATACACCAATTTAAATATCTGAACTCTTCCACCATGGCATCATACCATCCACTTGTTGAACAAAGTAATTAAGAGTGATACTTCCAATATTTTGAATGCAATCAATATCAATGCTTTTAGCATTATATAGTCATGAAAATCTTGCATCTAAGTTTTAAGTGAGGGGTTATCCACTATAGCATAATCATCTTTTCTTGTCTCATTGAGTAAACTAGAAACATGCTTTCTGACAATTTGTAAATATTCATCTTCTTCCTCAATTGCAAAGTTTAACAATACAATAAAACTATATTGAAAGACTATAATATGGAGATAATTGTTAGAATACTTAGCTTCCATTCAACTTCTAGTTGCGATGGAAGAAGAGTAGTCGTGCATATTTTCTATGCATTTGAGTATGATATAACTAGCACTTCAAGAGTTGGGAGGCACAATATTGAATATAGGCTAAAATTGCAACCCTCTCAAATTCACACTTGTTCCCAAAAAATACGGCTTGATGATAACATATGTATCCTACTCCTTCCACTGAGATTTGATACTTATCATATTCACTAGTATGAATTGACTACATGTACAAATGGTTGACAAACTACTTCTGCAGAAAGGAAATTTCCGTAATGCTTATACATAATAGAAGCATTTATAGATGGATTTTATGGAAGAAACGGTTCTTCAAGTTTGAACTTCTTCCACATAAGGAAGAGATCTTCACAACACTTTTGGTTCATACTTTTCTCCTACAACTCACCCAATGAGGAGATCTCATTGTAACAACCCTCCTCTCACACATACCCAAGCTTACCTATCCACTAGGATAAATATGTGATGAATAGTTACTATGATAAGGTTCAACTCCCTAAGTACAGTTAAGGAAGTGAATCTGACGAACCAAAACTTTACATACCTCCTTTAGGTGATGTAGGACCCCCAAGAGCTAACCAACCTCCCCAGGTGCCCAACCCCTTAGTTAACTTAGATTTTGACTGACAAGGCAATCTAGTGGCTAAGACTCCCAAGTTTCTCTCATTTGTAGCCTTTATTAACTTTACTACATGAAACCTTAAACAGGAGATGTTACAATTGCTCTTAATTTTGTTTTCTTACACTCCTCAAATGAAGACATATTCTAGGAACATAAATATAATTCAAGCACATAAGGGTCATTTGAAACATAATTTATCAATCTTTCGTAAAGCCCATATCGGACAAAATTAAAAACACTTGAAAAAACGCGTTCACACGTATTTTCAATTTTGTTTGATGTGGGCCTACTGAGGAGTATGCAGAGTGGGCACTCGTTGTCTGTGGAATTTGATGTTGCATCTAGCAAGTGCCTAAAATTCATATTTGAGAAAATATATATGGAGATAACTTGAAAATACATTAAAAAAATAAGTTTCTTCCTTTCCCTCAAAAATTATTTACCCTTATTGATGACATCATCATCTTCAATCCTATTTATTCTTTTAGAGTTAATTTTGTTGGTACTTTTTTTTGTTTTGAGACCCATTCTTGACATCAAAATTCGCCAAATGCGACATCATTAAATATGTATGAAATCCTAGGGAGGATAAGGAGGTGTATTTTCATCCACTCAAAACATTATGTCCACCACAATCACCTTCCCGTTCTTTGGAAATGCTTTGTGATAACTCTTCAAAAACTTCCTACAATTATCATTGTTCCAATCATGCAAAATCCACTTCATAAAAAGTTGCTTAGATAGTTGGTACACTATAAAACATGTTTCCACCCACATGCCTCACATTAGGATAGTGAGGAGAATTATCCAACACACTGAGCATCTATTACTTGCATGCCTCAATTGACAAATTAAAGAGACTTTATCCGTTGTTGCCTTTATCCATTCACTGGTAGATTTATGGTATGACAAAATCTAGCAACACTAGGAGCTGCATGTTTCACTTTCTCACATATCACTTCAGGCCACACCAAACAAGCTTACCATGCTAGACATATCATGATGGAAAGTAAAAATATAAAGCCTATAAAGGGTCTATGATATATTGGCTAATTTATTTCAATTCTAGTTTAATACTAATTTTACTTTATTACAATTACTATTTTTCTTAGTAGATTTTAAATTTTCATCATCCATCATCATCAATAATTTGTCTAAGTCAAAATGTTTACATAATAGGACATGATATTCCTGATGCAATTTAAAAAATGTCATAAAACTAGACAATAATAATATAAATAATATCTAAGTAATAAATAAATATATAATATATAATAAAAAATCAATATAGAAATTAAACATATATACCAAAAATAAGTTAAATATATATACATTTGAAAAAACATAAAACAAGATTTTTACCCATGAAGATTTAGCCTCACTTTACCATGGATCTTATTGATCTATAAATAGACTTTGTTAGAATACCATGGGCTATTAACATGGCTTATCAATACTATATGCCAGAAAAACCATAACACATTTCATTCGACACTAGTTCATATGACATTTTTTTAATTAATCAGTTTAATCAAAAGAAGAAAAATGACATAAGTTCCTTGGAGATAAATCTCAACATTTGATCTGTGTATACTACTAAGAATATTCTATGGAGGTTAAATCACTATCATCCATTTAATAACTATCTCAATCATTTAAATTAAATGGTTTGTAAAGGTCAATAGACATCAATATGCAATAAATATCAAAACAGTTACATCTTTTTTTTGCTAAGGCAAGAGACGTTCCTTCCAAATCTATTAATCAAAAAATAATTTACAAAATTTACAGTAGTCCGCCAGAAAAATTGGACTGAGAACAATGTTTATCACTGCCAGAGGCAAGGCCCCCAACCTAAAACTGAGACCCCCTAAACCAACCAAGAAGTTGTGACAACCCTGTAATTGTTGGACCCAACCGTGGAGGAGAAAATCGCTTCGCAAAGATAAGCAAATCTCAACTCCCTGGCCCCACACAACTGCTTGAACAAACTAGATCGTTGAACTCTGCTTCTAAATCAACGGTCCAAAACACATCGCGTGGCTCCAAAAGTAAAAAATCCAATCTGCCAAAACTTATCATTAACATTCCGCCCCAACCAAACAACACGATGAAATCTAACCATTGATTAGTGCCTCGACATCCAATGGAAAAGAACATTATCGCAACACAGATATGCCCAATCTTTATTATGTGATGGGGGCGGTTTACATACCTCTCCCTCCTCCACGTGTCATCAAGTGTGTGGTATCGCTTCCGAAAGACAGAAACCACCTTACGCTTGAGAGTGGTGCGATCTCCAGGAAACCGCTTAGGAAGCGGTTTTTCCTTCCATATGATGAAAATGTAGGAAAAGTAGCTTCCATTATACTCCCAAGCACCTGTCATTACCTCTGAAATGTTGAGCCCGCCTTTCCACTCCTCCTTAACATGATTGAAGTGTCTACAGTGTAGATTTTCACAGAAGTCTATGGAACAAAGCCATCTGCTTGACCAAAGCCTTTGTATCCTGAAGTTGGAATTATTAGTGTGGCTGAAGCCTACATTAATTTGCCTTCCACTTACATGTATGACCAGAATGAGGGGATCCCATCGAGAATGGATCATTGCGACCTTTCCTTTTTAGTTTTATCATGAAACACTTTTTTGTCCTCTTCCGAAAGATTGTGACACATAATTTTCAGATTGTCATAACGCATTGCTTGCCACCCTATCACAACTTTGCCTTCCTTGTAGCTAACTCCTTGGTTGGCTAAGAAATCTGCCAATTTGTTAGCCTTTCTGCGCACATGATTGAACCTGATTGAGAGATGCCCCTAGAGGTGATCCTGGATACGCTGAAAAACCCGGATTAACTTCCAGTGCTGAGAGACTTTCTCTGGCTCTGACCATAATTGATCCTTTTAATCAAGTTAATAACTAACTTATATTCTCCTTCAATGATCATGTTGTTGTGGTTTTCCTGCTTCAAAAAGTCTAAGCATTGCTCCATGGCAATTGATTCTGCCATATTATTGGTCGCTCTTCCTAAATGACAATGGAAGAGAGAGAGTATGTTACCTGCTTCATCCCGTAGAACCCCCCCAAAGCCAATTGTTCTGGGGTTGCCTTTAGAGGCTCCGTCTATATTGTATTTCAAAAAATTTCTTGGGGGAGGTTGCCAGTATTCTTTTCCAGACTCCCTATTTCTGGCTATTTTGTTCTGACTTAGGGGGATGATCCCCTGCAAACCTAACAGCCTGAGAGTTCTCAAGTTTGCTCCTGTGGGAGGATTTTTGGGAAGATTCCTGACTATTGAGTTGATTGTCTCCTTGATCTGTTTTAAGATCTGATCAAAAAGGTGATGAGCGGGATTTGTTTCATTTTTGAATATTCTCTTATTCCTTTCCTTCCATATGTTCCAAATAATAAAACTTGGCAAGAGGGCCCAGGCAATGTTGAGAACTTCGTTATCTGAAAAATTTCTCCTCCATCTATTAAGGGTGTTAGTAAGACTCTCCTTGTCCCTGTCAGACTGTTGAAAGATGTTGGCAAAAGCCTCCCATAGTCTAGAAGTGAAATTACAACTGTTGAGAAGATGCTCCATAGTTTCCTCTTGGGCTTCACAGAGTTGGCATATGGAAGGTCCAAGTATGCCTCTCTTTCTAATGTTTTCCCAAGTCAAAATTTTCCTTTGAAGAACCAACCACATGAAGATTTTGATTTTCATCCAACCTTTATGTCTCCAAATATTTATCTAGTCTCTATTTGGAACCTGGGAATCCAGCTCAAGGAGAACACTTTTTGCTTCCTTATTATTAAAGATGTCTTTAGTGTTGTTTCCCCATCTGAGTTGGTCCTGCTCTTTAGGCACTGTTGGGTCCCTATAATACTAGTGATTACCTCATTACTATTGTAGTTATACCCCTTATTTATATTGATGTACCCATGTAGTGCCCATATTGTTACTATTGTGCCACATAGAAGCCCACTATTGTTATTGTTGTGCCCTACAATATTATTGTTATGTAGGCTTTGATTGTATTGGGACCACTTAGACTCCTATATATAGAAAGGAGGTATTTTCATTTGTAGCATCCAAGAATTGTTCATTTATGTAATGTAAAGGAGGTTGCGCCCTCGAAGAGGCTGAATTCTAAGGCGTGGATCTCTCTTTTCTATCTTTTTTTGAGCTGGTTTCATAACATTTGGTATCAGAGCTCTGGATTCTAGGGTTTCGCTGCTCCAAACAGGTCATCGTGGCATTTTCGCTACAACTATTTTTCTGTGACGTTTCAGAAGTCGCAAAAAAAACCCATTTGAGAAGAAATCGCGCAAAACCTTGGGTTCGAATTGCAGAGTTTGTCGCGCGATATTTGCGGAGATATGATCTGAGGAAGTTGGTCTTTTTGCAGACTCTTGAATTACACTCAAAACAGGTGACCTAGGGAAAATCCTAATAACTTTCTTTCTGAGCATCGGATTGAAATTTCGTAAGAAGTTACAGAAAGAGAACGGACTGTAGTTTTCTTTTATATATTTTTCAGAGTCAAAGGTTGAAACAGTGACACATGGAACGTCGTCCAAGTTCGCTCTACTGAACTAGTCTATAATCAAGTAACTGTGGGATATTTCGCATAAATCTTCCTTGGAGAATCCAATTTGGGTCAGACTTGTGGCATTGGAAAGAGGACACAGAGGGCTACTACAGGTCACAAATTTAGAACTAGATAATCAGAAAGTACAGAGATACATCGGAGGCAATATCGAGCTCCTACAAAGTGAAAAAAGGTGTGTAGATTTTCTTTAATTTTTGCTTAAGCTTGGTTTGAAAATTTATTTTGAAGGTATTCAAAGGGAATATTAGAGAATTATTATCGGTAACTGATGCCACGAGGAAAGAAAATGCAAACACCTAGTAAGGAGCCTGAAAGCTCTAGCATGACTCATGAAGAAGAAGAAGAAATGCTATATCATATATCAAAATTACAAGAACAAGTGCAACGAGTGTCACTTGCACAAAAAGCAACAGAATCTAAAATGGATGGTTTAAGGAAAGATGTAGAAGCTAAGATGGATGGTTTAAAGAAAGGTGTAGAAGCTAAGATGGATGGCATGGAATCTAAAATTGATGGCATGGATGATAAGATGGATAAGTTGCTACAAGAAATAGTCACTAAGGGTGAAAGAGTACCAAAGGAAACTCATGATGAGAACAAAAGAAATGTTAATCATGATTCCATAGAATCTAATGTTGGATCGAAGACTCACCATGTTCCAAAAATCGATATGAGGAAGTTTGATGGCAAGGATCCCGCCACATGGATATTACAGATGGAGCAATTCTTCGATCTCAATAATGTGCAAAACACACAAAAGGTACGTATGGCAACTTTATATTTGGAACCAAATCAGTTTGTATGGTATCAATGGCTTTGTTCTCGTAAACAATTTATCACTTGGGCAATTTTTATGGAAGAATTGATAGCACATTATGAGGATACAAAAAGCAACACTTTTTTTAGCCAATTGATGAATCTCAAACAAAAGGGTTCAATAATGGAGCACATTGAGGAGTTCCAAAAATTGAACATAAGGATAAAAGATATTCCAGAGGAGCATAGGATTGATGTGTTCATAGGGTCTTTAAAGGATAATATCCAACATGATGTGCGCCTTTGGGAACCTGATTCATTAGAGAAGGCATTTAGGTTAGCAAGAAAAATGGAAAGCAAAATTATGGCAACTAGGAAGCATACCATTCACAACTATAAAGATGGAAGTGTTGTTGCCCATAGTCTTCCACAACCTACAAGGTTGACACCACAACAATTGGAAGAAAAAAGAGCAAAAGGGCTTTGTTACAATTGTGATAGCAAATACACAAAAGGTCATAAGTGTGCTGAGAAGAAATTATTCTACATAGATTGTGAAGAGGAAGAAGAAAAGGAGCAAGAAAGGTCAAAAGAAGAGGATATATTCCAGGAACAAAGCCTATATGAAGAACAAATAAATCTGACCATATCTTGTAATGCATTGGCGGGAATTACCACTCCTCAAACCATCAAGATAGAAGGACAAATCAAGAAGAAAAAAGTGATATTGTTGATTGATTCAGGAAGCACCCACAATTTTATTCATTGTAGGGTAGCAAAAGAATTGAATTGCTTCCTATATCCAGCACCAGAGTGTCAAGTGATGATTGCAAATGGAGGAACAATAAATTGCTCTGGAAAGTGCCATAATATCAAGCTATCCATGGGAGAATATGTATTGACTAACCCAATGCTTTCCATTCCAATGGGAGGTGCTGATGTTGTACTAGGAGTCCAATGGCTACAATCCTTGGGTACAATAGCTTTTAATTTTCAAGAACTTTTCATGAAATTTTCTGTGGAAGGAAAGGAAGTTGAATTAAGGGGTATTGCAGGGAAACCAGGAAAGATAATCAGCTCTAATGGTATGACAAAGCTTCTAAAAAAGGAGCAAAGGGGTGTAATTGCACAATTATGTTCACTAGATGTTTCCACATTAGAATCATCTATTTCTCCAGATCTCCAAAAAGTCCTGGACAATCATTCCAAGGTATTTGAGACTCCCAAAGGTCTCCCACCTATGCGTGATCATGATCATGCTATTCATCTGATTCCAGGAAGTGTTCCTCCAAACATCAGGCCGTACAGATATCCCTATGTCCAAAAAAGTGAAATTGAACGTATGGTTGCAGAAATGCTAGAGGCTGGTATAATTCAACCAAGTCAAAGTTCTTTCTCTGCTCCAGTAGTATTGGTGCACAAGAAGGATGGATCATGGCGCATGTGTCCGGATTATAGGGAGCTCAACAAGCTCACTATTAAAGATAAGTTCCCCATTCCTGTCATTGATGAATTACTGGATGAATTGCATGGATCAATTTACTTCACCAAGTTGGATCTTCGTTCAGGATATCATCAAATCAGAATGAAGATTGAAGACATTCCGAAAACGGCATTTAGAACTCATGAGGGTCATTATGAATTTTTGGTCATGCCTTTTGGCCTTACCAATGCACCTTCAACATTTCAAGGTTTGATGAATTCAATTTTCAAACCATTCCTTAGAAAATTTTTGTTAGTATTTTTTGATGATATACTTATCTACAGCAAGTCTTGGAAGGATCATGTTGAACATGTTGACAGGGTGCTACAACTATTGGAAGAGAAACAATTATATGCCAAAAGATCCAAATGTTTCTTTGGAGTCCAGGAGGTGGAATATATGGGTCATATTGTATCTCATGAAGGAGTTAAGGTAGACCCTACCAAAATTAAAGCCATTAAGGAATGGAAAATCCCCACATCCATAAAGCATTTGCGCGGATTTCTTGGGTTGACAGGGTATTATCGCAAGTTTGTTAAGAATTATGGGAGAATAGCAGCACCTCTAACGACATTATTGAAGAAAGATGCATTTTCATGGACTCCGGAAGCAACAAAGGCCTTTGAACATCTTAAAGAGGCAATGTGCCAAGCACCGGTCTTAGCTACACCGGACTTCACAAAAACCTTTATTGTGGAATGTGATGCTTCAGGAAATGGAATTGGTGCTGTTCTAATGCAAGATGAAAGACCCATTGCCTTTGAAAGTCGTCCAATCAAAGGAAAGTTTCTAAGAAAAGCTATTTATGAGAAGGAAATGTTGGCAATACTCCATGCACTTAAGAAATGGCGACCCTACCTAATGGGAAGACACTTCAAGGTAAAAACAGATCATGATAGCCTTAAATACTTTTTAGAACAAAGATTATCCTCTGAAGAGCAACAAAAGTGGGTCACAAAGATGTTGGGTTATGACTTTGAAATCATCTACAAAAAGGGGAAGCAAAATGTGGTGGCAGATGCACTCTCAAGGAAGGATGAGGATGTGGAAGCATTGTTGTGCGCTATTTCTATCATCCAACCAGATTGGATAAATGAAGCAAGGGAGGAATGGAAGAATGACGAAGAAGTATGGGCACTTATTCGAAAGCTACAACAAGATTCCAGTACGTCTGATACATTTAGCTGGAAAAATGATTCGTTATGGTACAAAGATCGCTTATACCTCTGTAAGAATTCCCAGCTAAAACAAAAGATTCTTATGGAATTGCACAATTCTCCCTTAGAAGGGCACTCAGGATTTTTAAAAACTTACCACAGGGTGAAGAAGGAATTTTTTTGGGATGGCCTTAAATCAGATATTCATAAGTTTGTGGCAGAATGTTTGGTTTGCCAGCAAAATAAAGTTGAAACAATTAAGACACCGGGTCTATTACAACCTTTACCCATTCCAAGCCAACGTTGGGAGGAGGTATCAATGGATTTTATCACAGGTTTACCCAAGTCTGAGGGAAAGAGTGTCATCATGGTGGTAGTTGACAGACTTACCAAGTATGCACACTTTTGTGCATTATCACATCCATTTAAAGCCAGTACAGTTTCTACTGCATTTATGGAAACAATTCAAAAGCTACATGGAAACCCAAAGATTATTGTAAGTGACAGAGATCCCATTTTCACTGGAAATTTTTGGACAAAATTATTTTCTTGTCTTGGTACTCAGTTAGCTCATAGCTCATCTTATCATCCTCAATCTGATGGGCAAACTGAGATAGTAAACAAATGTTTGGAAGGATACCTTCGTTGCTTTGTATCTGATAAACAGACACAATGGGTCAAATGGTTGCCTCTGGCTGAATGGTGGTATAACACTTCCTTTCATACAGCAACAAAAATGACCCCATTTATGGCACTTTATGGGTATCAACCACCATCCATCACATCATATTTAAGAGAAAATTCTAAGGTTTAGGCAGTGGAACATCACATCGAACATCAACAACAAGTCCTCCAACTCTTAAAGGATAACCTTGTGTTGGCACAGAATAGAATGAAACAACAGGCAGATCAACATCGCAGTGAAAGAAGTTTTGATGTAGGTGATTGGGTATTCCTATGGCTACAACCATATAAGCAAATGTCCCTCAAGCAAGCTAAGAAGGATAATAAATTATCACCAAAGTATTATGGTCCGTACAAGGTGTTGCAAAAGATTGGTACTATGGCATACAAATTGGAGCTTCCTGCAGCTTCTCGATTGCACCCAGTTTTCCATGTTTCATGCTTAAAGAAGGTTATAGGCGACAAGCTCCCAGTTCAAACAATATTGCCAGAACTTGACGAAGAAGGAAAAATTATATTGGAACCAGAAGCAGTTATAGAAACAAGAACTCGACAGCTACGAAATCGATCAATTTCAGAGTACCTTATCAAGTGGAAGAACTTATCCGCTGAAGATTCCACATGGGAGAACGAGAATTTTATGCAGAAGTATCCTGAACTACTCAAGCGTTGAGGACAACACTTTTTTGAAGGAGAGGGGCATGTTGGGTCCCTATAATACTAGTGATTACCTCATTACTATTGTAGTTATACCCCTTATTTATATTGATGTACCCATGTAGTGCCCATATTGTTACTATTGTGCCACATAGAAGCCCACTATTGTTATTGTTGTGCCCTACAATATTATTGTTATGTAGGCTTTGATTGTATTGGGACCACTTAGACTCCTATATATAGAAAGGAGGTATTTTCATTTGTAGCATCCAAGAATTGTTCATTTATGTAATGTAAAGGAGGTTGCCCCCTCGAAGAGGCTGAATTCTAAGGCGTGGATCTCTCTTTTCTATCTTTTTTTGAGCTGGTTTCATAACAGACACCAAGATCATCCTTTGTTTCAACATTTTTCCAATAGCCTCTGCTTTTTTATTCAGTATTCCATCATTCCTGCATTCTATATTCCTCCATATCCTCATCAAAACAGTTACTTCCTTATACATCTTGCTAAAATAAAAATAAATGATAAAAAATAGTGCAACCACAAAATTGTAAATGTTGATGGGCATCAATCAATAATAAGCATAAAAACACACACTTCAAAATACTATTCACGTTGTCAAAATTAAAAATAAAATATAAAATGAACTAAATCATAACTTTATTTTAAATATATTGGAAGTAATGCCTCCATGGCTTCCAAGTTGTCGTAAGTTGTATTTGTGTAAGTTTTGAGGCTAATAGTTGTATTAGCTATTTTTAGTAATCTAGATCCACCATTCGTAGATATAGAAATATCAAGTATTCATATATATGTAATGTCTATGAAGTCAATAAAATCACATGTGTTTGGCGTTGTGTGTGTCCAATTTCTCTGGCTCTCTTCAGATTTCGAACATGATATCAAAACTTGTTCTAGCTTGATTCCTTTACAGGGAAAGCCATGAAGACGTGAGAGCAATGAAAATAATTGGTTATATTAGGGGTAGCTTAAATGTGTGCTTGTGTTTTGTGTTTTTGTACATGTGTATTTGGTTTTGTAGTTGTGCAAATGGCAGAGGAGTATGCGGTGGAGCTTTCGTGAGAGGTGTAGATTCTTGTTACACCGATAGGCATTCTCCCTATCAAAATCGGCAAGTTAATCATTTTCTTAATTAACCTTTTTGATCAGATGGCCTAAATTGAAATATGCTAGTATATTCTTGTAGTCGTCACTAAATCAATGAATGAAATTCGCTACAGTAACTTTCTTGCATGTCTAGAACACATACTTAGATCATACTTAAATTAATTTTTTACAAAGCATGATTAAAAATTTATTGTGCCTATTGTTGATAACCACGTATGTAGGATTAAGAAAATATGAAATAAAAAAAGTAGTGTCGAACACCCGTCTTTCACAGTGCCTTTGAAAGTGGTCTCTTTGCATTCTGAAATGTATGCATGGTTGAAGCATAAGGACACATTTTGATCCATTACAATGACGGTTGAAGGATTTATGCTCAACAATCATCCATAACCATGACAATAAGGTATTTAGGCATAAATTCGAGTAATAAGTACATGTTTCATGCATTAGAATGACGGTTGAAGCATTTGTGGCCGACAATCATCAATAACCACGACAATGAGGTATGTAGGCATCGATAGATGAAACATTTCTTTAATTCAGTTAAGTACAGTCGAAATATGAAACGTTATTCCTATTCGCAGTCTCCTCCACCAGAGGTTTTGAGTTTTTAGTTACATTACAAAAGTTCGAAGTTCATAGTATGGCCCATTCGATATATTATAATCAAACGTTGTGTGGATGCATGCATTTCTTTGTTAGCACTTAAGGTTGTTGGAATTGTTGAAGGATAACTGGAATGCTGGCTTCTCTTGGCTTTTATTTGGTAAAAAAGGTGGCAAATCTCATTGTGTTTTTAATTGTTTCCAAGCTCTCGCGGCTGTCTCTAATAATTTGGTGTAGTTCGTGTCTGATTGAATTATTCCCTACTATTTTTTCAGGTTTCAGCATTGGAGAAATGCTTTCTCAGTGATTGTCAAATGCTCCGTGGATGCATGCATTTCTTTGTTAGCACTTAAGGTTGTTGGAATTGTTGAAGGATAACTAGAATGTTGGCTTCTCTCGGCTTCTATCTGGTAAAAAATGTGGCAAATCTCATTGCATTTTTAATTGTTTCCAAGCTCTTGCTGTTGTCTATGATAATTTGATGTAATTCCTATTTGATTGAATTATTCCCTAGTATTTTTTTAGGTTTCAGCATTTGAGAAACGCTTTCTCAGTGATTTCGTTTTTAATTGTTTCCATCCTATCGCGGCTGTCTCTAATAATTTGGTGTAGTTCATGTGTGATTCAGTTATTCCTTACTATTTTTTCTGGTTTCAAAGGCGTTCATAAATCGATCTTACATGTATGTACAATTTTTCTTTCTGCGATATTTTTCCACTTTAATTCAAATGATAGCCTTGTCACATTTCCCAAGGTTTAACCTCATCACAATTGGCCATCGGTCCTTCCATGGTCATATGTATATATATGTATCTTCATCACCCCTTCCGCTCCGATATGCTATATCAGAGCATTAACATATGTTATAACATTAAACCACTTTAATGGAAATATATGGATTACACAGGAAACCCACTCCGAATCATATATATAGCGGATCTCAAATTTTATAGATTCGCCACTATACACCCATCAGTTCCAGGTCTACAAGCCTTTCAATTGTGCACTCCGATCTGCGCTTCCTCCGATTGTGATTTGCGATGAAATCTTGACCGTCGATCTGGTTCACAATCCGACGCTTGAGATTAATTCGCGTGATCGCATATCTCTCAAGCTCAATGTCATACTCCTTCCACTTCCATGGGCCGATCCGATATATTTACGGACCTGATAGGGATATCCCCTTACAAAACCTTTGGTTCCATATGTTTTTAACGTATAAATCTCTTATCAGCACATATTTCCTTATAAACCATTTACAAAGGAAAATGCCTACATAAACATACCTTTCTGCACTTCCGTACAGCCTTGTCACTTTTCTCGAGGTTTGACCTCATCACAATCGGTCATCCGTCCTTCCATGGTCATATGTATATATATGTATCTTCATTGTCCCTTCTGCTCCAATATGCGATATCGAAGCGGAAACGTATGTTTTAGCAATAAGGTACTTTAACCGAAATATATGGACTATACAGGAAAGCCGCTTCGGAATCATATATATAGCGGATCTCGAATTTTATAGATTTGCCACTATATGCCCATCGGGTCCAGGTTTCCAAGCCTTTTGATTGCGCACTCTAATCTGCGCTTCCTCTGATTGCGATTTATGATCAAATATTTACCATTGATCTAGTCCATGATCTGACGCTTGAGATTAAGTCGCGTGATCCTATATTGCTCAAGCTCAATGCCATACTCCTTCCGCTTCCATACGCCGATATAATATCTTTATGGACCCAATAGGGATATAAACCATTTTGTACAATATTTCAATTCCGGTAGTTGATTCCTACTACTTTTTTCACCATTTGTTTGTGTAATTGGGTTTTCCACTTGCGGGAGCTAAACTGTATTATGAGCCCGCCGATGCGATATTTTGCCTTCCTGATTCGATCTGTGATCAGATGGAGCAGATTAACTCACGCAATCACATATTGCTCAACCTCAATGCGAGACTCCTGCCGCTTCCATACGCCGATCCGATATCTTTACGGACCCCATAGTGATATAAACCATTCCCTATAATATTTCAAGTCCAGCACTTGGTTCCGACTGTGTTTTTCAGCGTTTCTTAGTGTAATTGGGTTTTCCGCTTGGGGGAGTTAAACTGTATAATGACCCTGCCGATGTGATATTTTTCCTTCCCGATTCGATCTCAGCCGTTGATCATCCCAGATCTAATGGTTCCTGAGCATCAATCTTTGCTCCTCCGCTCGTTCCTTTTACTTAGAATTTATGCTAAGTCTTCATTTTTTCTCTTCTTTGAAGGGTTCGTCCCGCTGTTATTTTGCCATGCACTCTTCCTCCTAAGCTTTGACTGGTCCTTCTAATGGATTCAACGCCCCATCTTGATCCTCCTCTTTATGTATTCTCTATGTGATTGTTACACTTCACCTGCACATAATGATATAGTTCGCTCATCTTGCACCATTCGATGCTTACACTTATTCAATTTGGGATTAAATCTCTGGGCATATATAAATCAATACATAATTACAAAGTAAGTGCAAGCAATGCAATTTCTCTATGAAACTTTAAAAGTATTTTATCATTACTTATGTTTCTTGCATTTATACACAAATTATTAGTTTGGAAATCATAAGGTTCAACAGTCTCAACTGTTGCTTCACATATCAACTCTTCAAACTGAACTTCATCTCCTTCTTACACAACAACTTGTTCCTATGTTGTCATAGTTTCAAATATCAATGTATTATCAAATTCTTTCTGCTGCAATAAATCATTGCTTCTCTCATTTAACAGACATTCTCCATCCTCCTTTACTTGAGAGTTTTTTATCTTCTGAAAGATACTTCTCCATACTTTTGGTAGCGTCAAAAGATTGGTCATCCTCTGTAAAGCACTCCTCTGTTAGTGTTCCTTCTCCCAAGGTTAAATCGTCTGCATAGGTTCCTTCCTTCTTAACATCTTTCAACAGATGTCCTTCCTTCTTAGTAACTGTCTCAACAACTTCCATGGCTATTTACACTGTTTCTATCATCATGGTGGATTTGTGATCCTTAACTATGTTTTCAGTTAATATAATCTCAAAAAAATGGAAAATTGTGTGTGGTAAATTATGTATTTATGTTACTTTTAATTTTATTCAACATCAAATTGTTTTTTTGATATCGAATGCCTTTTTTTTTACTGTTAGGTGATTTCACTATTTCACCATGGATCTAGCTATTTGGAGTTCTCTTCCTTTCGAAGTTCTTGAACTTGTCTGGCTGTGGCTCCTTTATCGATTGTGAGAAAGTTTGGCATTATATGTAAAAAATGGAAGAATGCTTTGCAGAACCCTTCTTTATTTTTACATTGCAAGAATATCTCCATGAACCAGTTTGGATTTCTCATTCGTTTCCTCAATAATGAAGAAAATTGTTTTGTTGCCCAATACCTTAATCAGAATAGCCACATATATCAATTTCATTTGGGATTCATAGATTCAAGATATAGAGTAGAGCGTGTTGTTGGACCAATGGTGGTTTTATCCTCACCAACAGAACGCTCCCAAACACACAACTATTTTGTAACAAATCCATTTACAAAGGCATTTAAAAACATAGGGCCAGTACGAATTGGAGACTCGAGGTTCTTTTCATTGTTGGAAAATGTAAGCAGTAGAAAATATGAATGGGTTGTTCTAAAAACATATCTATGATGGAATGTAGTTTGAATTTAATGTTTGTAGTAGTCTTCAAAGGGCATGGCAAAGAGCTGTTGTTCCATTTGGTGGCACTTCACCCCTCAAGAATGTAGTGTTTTATAAAAGTAAATTGTTTTGGCTACATCTCGACAAGGAATATGAAGATTATCCTCGGTATGGGTATACAATCTACTAGTTTTACATAATAAAAAATGAGTGGGGTTTTCATTTGTTCCAATCAGTGACATACGTTGCGTGTCGTTAGCAATATACATGAATCAGATGATATGCCTTGTCAATGATGGGTCCACTTCTGTATGGTCAATTGAAGAATTAGATCATTTCCAATTTGGTCAACCATGTTTTGAACGAAGAATTGACTGCTTTGAAGATGATTGGGGTTTCATATGGAAGCTGCTGGAAGAAATTTCTTCAGATATAAATAGCAAATGTCCTGGATATCTTCTGTTCCGAACAGTCCATGGTCTGGTTCTTATGTGCAATTGCAGTGAAGTTCCTTTCCTATTGTATGACATGGTAACTCGCATTTGTTTTCCAATAGATATTGATAATTCAACTAATGAGCATATGTCTCGGTTTCGCTACCCAGCACAAGAGGACTGCAATGATCTGATTGAGTATGGATATGTTTTTGCAATTACTACCTGTAAGGATTCTGTTGATGAGATTCCACCATTGGATATGGTGATGGATTCTTAGGATATTAGTATTCTTAGGAATTCTTATAAATATTTTCATTTTATATACTCTCTGTGGTTGTGGAAAATATTTCCATTTTTGCCTCTATACATACTATGCGTTTTTATGGTAATAATTTAAAATTATGTTTGTATCGATATTTGTGATGTAAAATATTTAATATTGTTTCCGCTAAAGTTTTCTTATTTACATGTTGATGTTTCTCGATGTTGTGATTTTTTCTTTGTTTGTATAATTATAATTTCTAGGATTTATGTTATACATTATATTTGTAATGGTTTTTATCATTGATTCTCAAACAGTTTTATATGTTTATGTTCATTTTAATATTTATATTTATATTTTGATAATATATATAGTTCCAAATATATAGTTTATTGTGTCGCAATAGTATGGGTTCCATTTTGATTATAATATGATACATGGAAATTTAGACTTATTTTTTTGTTTGAGCCATTTGGAAGAATTCAGTTGTTTTTTTTGCCATTTTGAAATTTTTTGATTTTTTTTTAGGCATTTGGAAAAAGCCTTATACATTTTCATAAGTTTATATGGTTGGAAAAAAACATAAGATATACACTTTTTATGTTCCATGTTTATGATTGCATAATGAATCATTATTATTCATTGTAGACATGTCATCTGAAGGCACAAGCATGCGTGCAAGAAAAAGAACTTTGTCATCACAATCACGTGAGAGGTCTAATGAAAGTCATTGTTTGCAGTATCAACAAAATAAGGATGTGATAAATGAGCATAGGAGAGTTGAATATAAGATAAAAATGAGTGAAGCCACTCTTCAAAATGATTCTATAGTTCCTTGTAAGTCGTAGTATAGACGATATAATGGAAAGAACATTTCCCGTTGATAGTTCATTATCAAGATATGCTCCTCCTCAGAATAGTGTTGTTGCTTGATGCTCTTCTAAAAATGTTCATAACATTGGGGAAACATCTTGCAATCGGTAAGAATTCCATATCGACATTGTGCATGCAAATTGCCACCCTAACTCTTCCATGTTTCCAATTACATGTTCTGATGGAAAAATGTTGCAAATAAGCCATGGTCTAGGTAAGAATGACATTTTGTGTGATGATTTGAATAATAGTTTACTTGGCCATTCGTTTGGTAATTTGGATTCAACTGCTTGAAACAAAAGACTTTCAACTCCCACTTCTTAAAGTAATGTGGTCCCACCAAGAGAATCAGTCATCCCTGGTAGCATTTTGCATGGCAAAATGGAGGTAACACAATTATATTTTGGTTTTCGCTACAATAGTGGTTGTTCAGCTACATTCCAGACTAACGTAAATTTTCAGTGCTTTTGATTTGCTTTTCATTTTTTAAATTTTCAATTGCTTGGACAATGGATTTTATGGCGTCTTTTATTTTCTTTGAACAGGACAAAAGTCATTCCAATAGAGGCATAGAAATTAACTTCATAGATGTTACATCTACTGATGTTAGAAGTGAAGAGGAACTATCTCATAGCGTTCATCCACATCTCCAAACAAATGTAAATGTTGAGTGGATTTGATATTTTTCTCATTTTCTCATTTACAGTTTCCTTGAAATTGTGTTTTGTAACATTTCATGGAGAAACCATGAGGTCATATCGTTAGGTTGGCCAATTGGAATCCAAATGATCAAATTGTAAAACTATTGTAGATGTATTTGATTTATTTTAAAATTTTGAATCTTTCTTTTTTGGACATTTAGTTTTATAATGTATTTTATTTTTTTGAAATAGGAAACAACTCATTTGAATAGAGGAAAAGAAACTACATGCAAAAATGTTTTGTCCACTATTCTTAGAATCTAGGAGCAACCATCTCATAACCCTCATCCGCGTGAAGGCATAAATGTAAATTTTCAATGCATTTGATTCTTTTTCATTTTGTTCATTTATAATTAGTTGCAAATTAAAGTGTTTTATGAAAAAGAGACCTTTACATCCTCTCAGATTCGTGAAATGCACACCATAAATTTGGAAACACATTCTCATAGATTCATTCCACGTGCTTCAAATTTGCAAAGGGAATCTCATGTTCTTGAAGATGAAGTAAATGTTAGAAGATATTTTATTCATCGAAATGGTTTTCAACATGGTTTGGTGAGTAGAGATAATATTCATTTTGATGAAAACATGATTGCAGTGCATAAAAGGTTTCGAGAAAAGATAGATAGCATGTGAGTTGTCCAAATGTGCCACATTTTCCAAGAATCATATCCCGAAATCGTTGTTGTGAGACATTTTGAAGGACCTGTTTGTAGACGATGTAAGAGTGAAAGAGGAGCCCATCATTTTTCTCAGTATAATAACATGGATCCTTGTGAGCAACCTCATATTTTAAGAGATCTTACTCAAGTTGAAGAAATTCTAATAGCACGTTTGAATCCCATTTTGCAAGTGACACATGCTCGAGGTGGGCAATATAAGTATAGTGGTCATACAATTAGCTTTCCTCAAGATATTTCTACAATTGTAAGAAGGTTTCCCCGACGTGTTGAAGATATTGACTTTCTAATTGTGAGGAGACATGGCACCGAGTCTAAATATTATGAATGTTATGTCAAAAGATCTTGAGTGATGAATGCATCGCTTCTCAAAATCCAACATGATCAATACTATTGAGAGGTTGTAATTGATTATGATTCATTGAATGCTCTACCTAAAGGATCAACAGATGTCTCCTCCAAGCTTAAATTTGTTGATTGTCATATTGAAGAATTTGAGATCAATGAAACTAATAATGAAGAGTTTCATGCTGAGCATTTGCCCTCTCATCCTTCTTCCTTTGTTGCTCGCCTACCAAATGAACTCAGAGAAGTGGAAGAAATTAGAGCATTTCTCGATAATGTTCATTCCTCACATGTTCAAGACATGGATTGGCCCACTATTGGAACCTCTCCAGTGACTGAATATAATACAGAGGGGTTGTTCGATATGGCATTCTCAACATTGTTCCCCACTGGTGCTGCTGGTTGGTTGCAACCACGTATTTATAGTGTTGAATTTCATGAGTATGCATTGCATCTTCTTAGGTATTATGATCAGAGATTTGGAAGCCATCCTCAGTTTCAATATTACCTATTAAACATGATAATGTGGCATTAGAGCCAAGCAACTACTGTAGTTTTTACAAAGAAACATTTACATGATAACTCACCTACAACAGTCGAGGAGTTGCGTCACCAACTATCTGATTTACCAGATAATAATTTGGCTGAGCATCTTATACGGTTTGGTTCTTCTCTAAGAGGTACAACAACATACTCGACTAAGTGCAGATATGAATTGATGGACATGATTACTTAGTTAGGATGCCCATCTTTATTTTTTACTTTGAGTGCAGCTGACACAATGTGGCCAAAGTTGCATAACCTCATGCCCATACATTCACATTCTCATTCTTCAAATGATCATCATATGAAAATTGAGAATGTTATCTAGTACCCTTATATTGTTGTGGCATTTATGCACCACAGATTCAATATTTTTCGAGAGGAAGTTATCCAAAAATATCTTAAAGCTAAAGACTTTTGGTACAGGTTTGTGTTGAATTTTTTTCTATACTTTTTCAACTTTTATTGTGATTCTATTTATGTTGTTTGTAGTAACTATATGTTCATTTATTTTAGATATGAGTGGCAACACAGAGGTTCAATGCATATCCATGGTTTCCTATGGTTAGAAGGTGCTCCTAACATGGAAATACTTGATTGGTCAAATAGTTCTGATGTACAACTTGCAAAGATGTTCTTCGACAAATATGTAACTGCATGGAATTTGCATGATGTACATTGTCACAACATAATGGTTCCATGAAGCCTCAACGATCCTGTTGAATACTAGTCAGACTTTCTCTTGTAATCCTCATAATGATTACGAAGAATTGTTAAACTGTGTCCCAATGCACACAAAGTGTACTGTGGATTCTTGTTTGCGCAAAAAGGGCAGTATTCTAAGATGTCGGTACAGTGCTCCATGGGATTTTTTTGGTGAATCAAGATTGTTCATAGATGATCAAGGAAGAAAAAAATATGAGCCAGCAAGAAATGATGATAGGCTCAATGTACATAACATTGACCTTCTAGCAATGTGGCGTGCAAATGTTGATTTCCAACTAGTGCTTTCTCGCTATGCTGTGTTGAAATACATTGCTAAGTATGCATTGAAAGCAGAAAAAAGGTCTAAAATTTATCATCATATGTTAACTAGAATTTCAAATTCTATTGGCCCTAAGGATCGTGCTTTCTGTCCATATAGAAAGTTTCTTACAGAAACGATTGTTGACTGTGACATTGGAGCACAAGAAACATGCCATATGTTCCTTAAGCTTCCTCTTGTTGTTTGTAGTCGGAAATTTGTTTCCTTAAATGTTGGAAGAAAGGTTTTTAGGAAAATATCAAGGGATGGCTTGCAATGTTCATTTGAGAACACTTTCGTTCAACATTATCAGAAGAGACCATTTTTCCTTGAACATCTATCTTTGATAGAAACAACAAGATCTTTAACATTTGATAGAAAGCGTAAACAAGATCCATGGAACCCTATAGATGTTCATGCTGTTGTTTCTGGTTTGGCCATGGTTTCATTCTATTCCTGGTGAGGCTTCAGAGGAATTTGAAACCTTTTTCTGGTCAAAATTGCTATTGTACAAGCCATTTCATGACATTTCTGCAGAAATTGGCCTTACAGTTGAAGTTATTATTGAAAGTTGGAGGAATTTTTTATATTGAGCATGGCATGTTGATAGACACCCATTAACTATAGACAATATTGAAGATGAAGAACATGGTGATTTTTCTAACCACAAAATGAATGTTGAAGATGATTTTTAAGAATGGCAGATTTTCTCTCGTTTGGTTCCACCAAACGATGTGAATGTTTATGATCTTCATGCCCTTGGTCGAAGGGGCTTTGATATATCCTTTGACTACGAAAGTACAACTATTTCTAATGATGTTGCAGAGGAAGCTACTAATTTTATAAGGAATGAAAAATCAACGGGTGATATTATTGACCTTTCAAACAGAACATTTGCATCTCGAGATTCTTTGTCGTAAAAACAACGACTTGCTTTTGAGATTGTGTTAAGGTACTTTGCTGAATATGAAATTCATGAAGATCTTCTTCTTCATGTGCCAACAGGAATAAATTATTTTAATATACATGCAAAAACAATACACTCGGCTCTAAAAATCCCAATTAAAGATATGCAGCCACTACAGGGGCAATCACTTGCAGTATTCCAAGAAGAAATGTGACATGTTATATATATATTGATTGATGAATGAGCTTTCTAGGATCAAGGTTGTTTATGCAAATAGATGCTCGGTTACGACAAGCATTTCTAGAGAAAAAGAATTGTCCTTTTGGTGGGTGATCCATCATCCTTGTGGGTGACCTTGGCCAACTGCCTCCTATCAGAGATAATCCTTTATATGCAGGTAATACAACAGGGAAAGTCTTGTGGAACAAATTCAACATTTTTGTTACTCTTGACACAATATTGCGCCAACAAGGGAATAATGAGAAACAATCTTGTTTATGTAGAGTCCTAAATAACATAAAAAACATAGAACCTGTTCTTGAAGATTGGGACTTTCTTATGTCTCGGGCTGATCTGAGGTTGCATCCTGCAGAAGGAGATTTATTTAGTGTAGCAGTTCACATGTTTCCAACAAATAATTTGGTGTCCTTGAAAAAGAGGCATATGTTAAAATCATTAAATTCTCCAATTGCATGATGTGTTGTTGAATATTCAAGGCATTCAAAAATCGGTGGTGTTGATGATGATCAATTGGACCGTGAAGTTTTGTTGTGTCATGGTTAGCCTGTTATGTTGACATGTAATTTATGGGTTGAAGCTGGCTTGGTGAATGGTGCACTTGGTTTTGTTAAGGATATATTCTATCCACCTACCTCTAAGCCACCTCAACTTCCAATGTTCACAACTGTTGTTTTTGATAAGTATGTTCATGTTCCATTTGATGCAAGCAATCCAAACATTGTCCTTATCACCCCAGTGATAAGAGGAAATCGAAAACAAACTCCTTTGAAGATGGCATGGGCTCTTACAATCCACAAGTCACAGGGCTTGAATTTAGAATGAGTGCCAGTTGATATCAGGAATAAAGAGCGGCAAGAACTACATTCACAGCCATATCAAGAGTGAAATCAATAGATGGTTTACACATTGCACCACCTTTTTCTTTCCAACGTTATGTAAAGATGAAAGATAGCACACATGCTAAAATTAGGAAGAAGGAAGAGGAGCGATTGAAGTCCATATCACTATGAAATACAACTAATAACATTGTGGCCTTATTTATAGTTTTGAACTTCAATTTTGTAGTGGATTATTTGATGTAGACAAAACAAAAAATATATGTTAAGACTCAATGTTCTTTTTGTGGTTGCAATGATATAAATATTCTTATATAAGCCAGGTAATTTATAAACAATGCGATCTTTGATTATTCCTAAAAGACAAATAATCATATAGATGGCTTACTTATCAAATAGAAATATGCATTCATATAATGATTGCTTTGTTTAAGGAATTAAACAAAGTAATTATAAAAACATTATTGTATTCATCAAAATATATATATATATATATATAGTTGACATATATCCTTTGAAATATAACAATTCTGAATCTTCAGAAATGATATGATAAATAATTATTTGAGAAAAAATACATATGTCAACAATAGCAATTGTTAAAGAAGTGTTCATTCACATAAGGAAATAAGACAAAAATAGTGATAGAAGTACCGCATGAATTTGAATCCTTCCAATGTGAACAACACTTCGATTCCACTTTCCTTTTTGAGAAAACCTCTAGAAGATGCAAAAGTGCAAGTCTTGAAAAATCTTCTTCATTTGCAATGTGGTTCTTATATTGGTTTTGGTTTAGATCACAATCAAACTAATCTATTCTGACTCTTCTATAAAAAATATTAATATTGCCACAAGCATCTTAAATAGCATAGTAACATTTACTTCATTTTCAAGAACATGAGATTCACTTCACAAATTTGAGGCATGTGGAATGGATCTATGACAATGTCTTTATCCTACAACTCAAAAATATATAAATATTCTTATCTAAGCCAGGTAATTTATAAACAATGTGATTTTTTATTATTCCTAAAAGACAAATAATCATATAGATGGTTTACTTATCAAATAGGAAGATGCATTCATATAATGGTTACTTTGTTTAAGAAATTAAACAAAGTAATTATAAAAACATTATCGCATTCATCAAAATATATATATCACTAACATATATCCTTTGAAATATAACAATTCTCAATCTTCATAAATGATATGATAAAGAATTATTTGAGAAAAAATACATATATCAACAATAGCAATTTTTAAAGAAGTGTTCATTCACATAAGGAAATAAGACAAAAAACACTTTGATTCCACTTTGCTATTTGAGAAAACCTCTAGAAGATGCAAAACTGCAAGTCTTGAAAAAGATTCTTGATAAAAATGTGAAACCTTGATGCATTTTTTTGGTAAAAAAAGTATTTAGAAGTGCAATAGTGCAACTTCCAAAGTCAAAATTTTATACAAAGTGAGGACCCTTTCTAAATACATGAAAGGGTCTTAAATAATAAAAATTAAAACTACTATCAATAAAAATCGCTATAATTGTTCAAACTGTGACATGAAAATCTGGGATTTGATATAAAATTAGCAGTGCGATGGCGGTTGAACTAATTCATTGAATCAACTTCTTCTCTTATGCTTGCAGCTCATAGATTGCTAGCATTGGTTCGATTTTTGGACACTAACTCATCCTAGAATGTAGCTGGGCTATATAGGTGGCATCGGAAAGTTTAGGAACCATGCATTTGACCGTGTCAGACAGGCATTTCATGGTCATATCTGTTGGCTATAAGGCTTGACTAGAAAAAACCAGAATGCATCCCATGTCAAGTTTTGAACTTCTTCGATTTGTTTTTCTCTGATTTCTAGCTCCTGACTCCAATGATGTTCCAGTGCCTTTGCTTTCACGAGTTTACCTGGAGAGCAATGAAAAATCAAATTAGACATATGTAAATTGTTATTTACTAATTCGATTACACCATTCATTGTAGCTCTGGCTCTAGAAGTTTCTCTTTTGGCTTCCATTAGCTGAGATTCCCATTCCGAAAATAGGATTTCCTTGTGCGATTCTTGTATTTTTGGCAAATTTGCAGCCATTCCTTCCTCTAAATTTTGCCAAGAGAGAAAGTTTTTTATTTTTTCATCCGCTTTCTCCAATTCCAATCTTCTTTCAACTGCATTCTCAATCAATGATGCAGAGATGTCGCACAAGGGGTCGGCCAATGATATATTATGGGAAAGGATGTTCAATTGCCGAGACAAGGCTTTAATTATCTGCAAGGCTTATTTTTTGAATTCAGTAACCTGTGGATAACCCTTGTATTTTTCTATTTGTAATTGTAGTTGTGCAATTTGATCATCCTTGGCCTTATTTTCTTGCTCAATCGCTATTTGAAGGTTGTTTAGTTCTTGAGACAACTTGTGTTGTTTCTGGAGAGCCTGATTATCAATTTTCTGTTTCTCCAGATTCAACTGTTCTTTAAGTTGCTCACTTTGTTGCCTTTGTTCTGCTAGTTGTTGTTCTAGTTGATTAATCTTTTGTTGTTCTTCTACCGATTGGATCTCAAGCTGAGTGATCCATTGATCTTTATCCGTGATTAGTTGACTAACCTCTGAGGCTTTGTCCATTGTTTATTTTGTATAAGCCCTTGCATACTGAGATAATTTAATTAAATCCTCAAAAGGATTGACTTCTGACTTCCATACCACATTCCATTTTGTCCTGAAGAGTTAAAATAGGTCCTTGATCGGTTTTCCTCTTTTCTCATCTATATTTTAACTACAACCCTATGCTTTGGACTGTAGAATACGTCAAGGGGTGGTATTTCTTCTATTTTTAGTACAATCCCTTCTGTGGGATTTTCGGGAATGATTTCTATATCCCCCTGCATTTTGGGTAGGCCGCTTGTCCCTTCAATTGGAACACTAATAACCTCAGACTGTTGTGCTGTGGGCAGTTTTGGTGTAGTGAGGTTTTGGGAGTCCTTTTGCTTTGTCCTCTACCTTTTAGGGCTCTTCTGCTTTTCAGGAATCTTTGGGGTAGTTTTTCCTTCACTTTGGCCTTCATGTTACAGCATAGGGGTGGTATTTAATAAGTCCATCGGTAGAGTTTGAAACCTCCTTGTTATGAAGTTTAGAAATGCCTCTACTCCCTCTGCTCCAAATTTTATTTTTATAAGTTGTTTTACTTGAGAAAATAACTCATCTGAGGTGAACAAATCATCATAATCATCTTTCTCATGTTCAAAATTGGCAATTTTGACATGAGAGTTGAAGTTATAGGCTATTGCTTTTGGATCATATTGCCTCTTTGGAATGATTGCTAACTTTAGCGCTTTTATTTTCTCTACTTCTTTCTCTACATGTTTGAAGTCATGCAGTGTGAAAGTACCACATGGGAGGGGGAATGAAGGCCACATTTGCTTTTTGGACTCCTTTAGGTTTCTAGACATCCCTTCTTCTGTGATTTGATAAGCTATTTCCCTGGCAAATAGTTTATCGAGAATGTATAAGGGGAGAACATGTGGAGTAACAGTGCTTCCAAAAAGTCTAATGTAGGTGAAATTTTCTTCACCAAACCAATTACCAATTGATGTTAAGTCGACACTGGCTTCATCGGATAACCGAGGAGCGGGTTTATTGAATATAGCATAATGAACAAGCAAGACAAAACCATGACAAATTCTATAAAGATGGTTTTTATAATGGGTTTTCCACAATTCCTTATGATAGATGTGAATGGGGGTTGGGTCTTGTGGAGTCCATTTCCAACCTAGAATGGAGTAATCAGAATTGAAACAGATAGTGGCCATAATGCAGGAACTCATATAAAATGGGGGTATTACCTGGGTAGTCACAAACCTATTTCTTCTATAATCGAGGATATGGTTGGCCATTTTATCAAACAAAATGGTTTCCTAATCCATGATATACGAGTTAACTGTTGCCTCCGTTAAAGAAACCATTTCAATTGGAAACCTAGCGGAATCGGAGACTCCAAAGAGTCTACATATCATAGCACCAACATAACAATAAGGAGATGCTAAGGAGTCAACAGAATACATACCTGATGATTCATGCTTGTGTTTGTTTGGGTAATGCCTCCATTGCCTTATAAGATCTGATTCCATGTCATTTTGTTTGGCAAAGGCTTTGATAAATGCCTTGTTGTAATGCTTCTTCAGTTCTGCCAAATGGTACATCTTTTTGATATCTTCTACTCTGAATGACCCGAACATCCTTCCATCAGCTATAAAAAATTCTCTGTCTATTATGTTGATGCTCTCGATTACCCATCTAACTAAGTCATTGTAGGGTAATATTCTAGGGCAGGCAGCTATTCTGTGGAGAAAAGAGCAGGCCAAATCCTTGAGAGTATTCTCTGATTTGTCAATGGAATCAATTGTTCCCTTTTCTTCTTCAATTACTTCTGGATCTTCAGCTTCCAATAAATTGTATATGCTTTCCCATGAAGCTTTGCCCAGGCCGGCACAGGTAGTATCACGTATCAAGACCTTCTTTACTGGTTCCTCTTTGGTTAAGACTGGAAACTTTACTTTCTTTGATTTCTTCGACATTTCTGCTAAATTGATGAATTCAAACTTACTCTGCAAAAGAAACAAATGACCGTAACAGAGGAGAAAATCTGTTCGGATATAATGCATAATACATAAGATTAACAACAATTAAGCGCAATAAGTGATATGAATTTGATATATTATGTTACCACAGATGAAATCCTCAAAGGATTCAACCATAACTGCTTTATTAATGATTTCGGCAACTACCAATCATGATCATTAAATGCCATAATGATATGTCACATCGCACATATTCATAATGGTTCTTTAAAGTAAATATCATGAGTTTCCCGATCAGCGATTAGCAATAATCGCATATCGCAGATCAATAGGCCCAACTTTATGCTTTAGCCATTTCCTTCGTATAGCTCCAATTGTGATAAAGAGTGAGTTGTCATAGGGAGGTGGGATAATCTTTAAGAAATCAATAAATCATTTATTTCTCATTTACTAATGATTTATGCTCTTAAAACCTGCAAGCATTCATTTAACCGTACTATTTCCACTTTATTGAAAAGCGCGCCTTTATTTATGATGATGAAATTGCATCGGCAAATCTCAAATGGTCATTCGTTATGTGTTTCAGGACCTTACCGATGCGCGATTGCGATCGCCTTGTCGCATCGGCGGAGTTGTATGACCCCATGGAATGTTTCCTTAAGAAATTTGCGATATGCGCTTTCCAATTGTGTTATCGCATCGGGGAATGCCAAAGGAAACATTAAGTCTATCTTTTAGCCAAAGGATTTGCATGATGCAATATGTTTCATTTATAGTTTATCTTATGACAAGGATTTGTTTCGCATTTACATTGGATCGGACCTCATCATAAGGATTTTCATGTATCATATGGATTTTTTGCAAAATGAGATTGTTATTGAAGTTATCCTAAAAGCAAAAAGACTTATTATTTAGAACTATTGATTTTGGCTAGGTTTATTAAAAAAGGGACCCATTTCTTGTTAAAATTTTTATATAAAAATTTTGAAATGGGGAGGGTTGTTGTATAGCACAACAGTTTTCTAATATTTTTCCCTTGGGTTTATTAATTTTCAGTGGTTTATAATATCAAATTATTGGTTTTCTTCATTCTTCAACTTTTTAATATTAATAATTCCTTGTGTTTATAATCCCTTGAGGTTTTATTGTTAATCCCTTGGGTTTATTATTAGTTTGGGTTTATTATATCAATCCCTTGGGTTCATTATTCCCTTGGGTTTATATTATTAGTCTCTTTTGTTTAATAATATTGTCTTATGTTGATAATCGCTTGGGGTTTTAGTATTAATCCCTTGGGTTTATAATATCAATCGCTTGGGTTTATTATTCCCAAGTCAAACATGGTTTATTATAATGTTGACCATGGCCCAACATGGAATTGTGATAGCAATTGTCTCAATATGTAAGTCAATGATGGTTGATCATGTTTATTTTAATGTTTATAATATTAGCCCCTTGGATTTAATATTATTCCCTTGGGTTCATAATCCCTTGGGGTCTTAGTATTAATCGCTTCGTTTTATTATTCCTATGGGCTTCTCATATTAATCCCAAGGGTTTATTATTCCCTTAGGTTTATAATATCGATCATGGTAAACCATGGTTGATTCTTGCATTCTGACAATGATTGTCTCACCATCAAACTAAATCATGTTTATTTTGATGTTTGTAGTATTTACTTTTGGGTTTACCATTGTTGAGTTTATAGTATTAGGCCCTTCGGTTTAATATTATTTCATTGGGTTCATAATCCCTTGGGCTTTTAGTATTAATCCCTTGGGTTTATTGTTCATTTGGGTTTATAATATCAATCCTTTGGGTTCATTATTCCATTTGGTTTATAATATCAATCATTGTAAACCATTTCCAATCATAGCCAAACATGGTCAATCATGGTTGAATGTCGCATTGTGACAAGAATTGTCTTACCATCAAAATAAACAATGTTTATTTTAGTGTTCGTAGTATTTATATTTGGGTTTACCACTGTTGGGCTTATAATATTAGTCCCATGCTTCAATGTTGTTGGGTCTATAGTATTAGGCCCTTCAGTTTAATATTATTCCATTGGGTTCATAATCCCTTAGGCTTTTAGTATTAATCCCTTGGCTTTATTGTTCATTGGGGTTTTAGTTTTAATCCCTTGGGTTTATTGTTCATTTTGGTTTATAATATCAATCCCTTGGGTTCATTATTGTCTTTGGTTTATAATATCAATCATTGTAAACCATTGCCAATCATAGCCAAACATGATCAATCATGGTTGAATGTCGCATTGTGACAAGAATTGTCTCACCATCAAAATAAAGCATGTTTATTTTAGTGTTTGTAGTATTTATATTTGGGTTTACCAATGTTGGTTTTATAATATTAGTCCCTTGGCTAAATATTGCATTTTGACAAAGATTTACTCACCATGAAAATAAACCATGTTTATTTTAGCGTTTGTAGTGTTTAAATTTGGGTTTAACAATGTTGGGTTTATAATATTAGTCCCATGGGTTTAATATTATTTCCTTCGGTTCATAAACCCTTGGGGTTTTAGTATTGATCCCTTTGTTTATTATTTCTTTAGGTTTATAAGATAAATCCCTTGGGTCTATTATTCCCTTCGGTTTATAATATCGATCATGGTAAACCATTGTCAACCATAGCCAACCATGGTTCAATGTCACATTGTGACAACGATTGTCTCACCATGAAAATAAATAATAATCCCTTGGGTTTATTATTCCTTTGGGTTTATTATATCAATCCCTTGGGTTTATTATTCCCTTGGGTTTATAATCCCTTGGGATTTTAGTATTAAGCCCTTGGGTTTATTGTTCATTGGGGTTTTAGTATTAATCCCTTGGGTTTATTGTTCGTTTGGGTTTATAATATCAATCCCTTGGGTTCATTATTCCATTTGGTTTATAATACCAATCATTGTAAACCATTGCCAATCATAGCCAAACATGGTCAATCATGGTTGAATGTCGCATTATGACAAGAATTGTCTCACCATCAAAATAAACCATGTTGATTTTAGTGATTGTAGTATTTATATTTGGGTTTACCCATGTTGGGTTTATAATATTAGTCCCATGCTTCAATGTTGATGGGTCTATAGTATTAGGCCCTTCAGTTTAATATTATTCCATTGGGTTCATAATCCCTTGGGCTTTTAGTATTAATCCCTTGGGTTTATTGTTCATTTGGGTTTTAGTATTAATCCCTTGGGTTTATTGTTCATTTGGGTTTATAATATCAATCCCTTGGGTTCATTATTGCGTTTGATTTATAATGTCAATCATCGTAAACCATTGTCAATCATAGCCAAACATGGTCAATCATGGTTGAATGTCACATTATGACAAGAATTGTCTCATCATCAAAATAAACCATGTTTATTTTAGTGTTTGTAGTATTTATATTTGGGTTTACCAATGTTGGTTTTATAATATTAGTGCCTTGGTTGAATGTTTCATTTTTACAAAGATTGACTCACCATGAAAATAAACCATGTTTATTTTAGTGTTTGTAGTGTTTATATTTGATTTTAGCAATGTTGGGTTTATAATATTAGTCCCATGGGTTTAATACTATTTCCTTGGGTTCATAAACCCGTGGGGTTTTAGTATTTTCCCTTTGTTTATTATTCCTTTAGGTTTATAACATCAATCACTTGGGTTTAATATTCCCTTAAGTTTATAATATCGATCATGGTCAACCATTGTCAATCATAGACAACCATGGTCAACCATGGTTGAATGTCACATCATGACAAGGATTGTCTCACCATGAAAATAAACCATGTTTATTTTAGTTTTTGTAATATTTATATTAGGGTTTACCAATGTTGAGTTTATAATATTAGTCCCTTGGGTTTAATATTATTTCCTTAGGTTCATAATCCCTTGGGGTTTTAGTATTAACCCTTTTGGTTTATTATTAACTTGGGTTTTATAATATCAATCATGGTCATCTTTATTAATCTCTTGTATTTGTAATATCAATCCCTTGCACTTCTTGATCCCTTAGGTTTTTAATATTTATCCGTTGGGTTTATAATATTAAAGCATTGGGTTTATTAGTTCCTCAGGTTTATAATATTACTCCCTCTTGTTTATCTTTGGTTTTTGATGAAAAGAGATCTTGGGGGTTAACCAAAATCCCTTTCCATAAAAAAATATTGATCTTCAAGCCTGTGGGTTATGGCCCACTAAGCCTATCGGAAGCATTTCTTTAGGCCTTGAGCCTTTAATTGTGGACTTACATTAAATTGGAGCCATATAACATTTATTGGGGCTTTTATACTATCGGAAGCATTACATATAGGCATTTAAGCCTTAAAACCCCTGTAAAGCTTAACTTATCCACGCGCCTGCAATAACTATGAAAATATTTAGAATTATGCATATATCTTTTATAAAGAAAATATATAATAAACCATGTTTTTCCGCTTCCAATACAAGATCAGCACAATTCCCAAGGTATACTTCTTGTCGATTCATCCATATCGTTGATCTATGCCTCTCAGATCGGATGATCTAGAAATGTTTTCGGGTGGGACATAAGCTCGAAGAAAACCTGCCCGAAATGGGCTATTTCCTCTCTACAGCTAACTGCTACGTGTTAAACGCTGAGTGGAATCGAGTTCATTCCATTAAAAACCATCCATCGCTTTTGCTCTGCTTGAAAACTGCCTTATAACTTAAAAATTGTCTTTTTGCATGCCTTGTGGACTCGCCAGACTTATATAACATAATATATATCTCTATCGGATCCGGCCCGCAATCGGCATGTCATATATATATATATATATATATATATATATATATAGTGTTATACAATGATTGCGGACCACCGGGGCTTTAAAATATAATACATATATGCTTTAAGTCCGGCCTTTTTCTTATAATATTTTATAACAGAAATTCATATAAAAGAGCGTAAACCACAATATATATGAATATCAATAAAAGTCTTTGGAACCCGCGATAAGACGGACACACTCAGTCATATAAAATATAGCGTATGAACTATCGGGTCCGAAACCCAATCGCTCATCGCAATCGGCGCTTTCACACACACACACACACACACACACACACAGACATATATATATATATATATATATATATATATATATATGTTGTCTTACGGACCCGCCGCAATTATAAAACAATAATACATATCGTTTCCAGTCCGTCATCGCAAATCGCGATCGGCGGAACCCATATGCATGCATATAAAGGGCTTTCAATACAGTGGACCCGCCGAACTTTTAAACACACTGTATATATTATTTCAGGTCCAACCCACCCATATCGCAATCGGCGGAGTCATATACACGTAATATAAGTGGTTTACATTATTCTGGACTCGTAGTCATTATAAAATATGGCATATATATTATACGGTCCAGTGTTAGCGTAAATATGTTGTCTTACAGACCCGCCGTAATTATAAAACAATAACACATATCGTTTCTGGTCCGTCATCGCAAATCGCGATCGACGGAACCCATATGCATGCATATAAAGGGCTTTCAATATAGCGGACCTGCCAAACTTTTAAACACGCTGTATATATTATTTCGGGTCTGGCCCACCCATATCACAATCGGTGAAGTTGTATACACATAATATAAGCGGTATACATTGTTTTGGACCCACTGTCATTATAAAATATCGCATATATATTATCGGCTCCAGTGTTAATGTTTTAAGAGTTGTTCCTTTATTTTCCTTTGTAAAATTTTATATATTTCTCCATTTCTTTTTTATTTTCATTTTTGATATACTTGCCTTATCTTTTTTTCAAAATATTTTCGAATGATTTTGAATGAAACAATGAATATATTATTATTATAATAATAATTATATTTGTATATTATTATAATAATATAATATTATTTTAATATTATAATAAAATATTATTATTATTATTTTACAATATAATTGTTAATATTTTTTTATAATTTTATATTATTAGATTTTTTAAAAAATATAATGATAATCTAATATTATTATGAGCTATCCTTATTATTAATTAATATATATTAGGAGTTTATATAGTTACTATAATATTAATATAATATTTATACAATAATATATATAAATAATCTCGTAGTTAATATTTATATAGTTATTAATAATCCTAAAATATTAATAATAATTAACCCTCTATATACAAACTCTAAGATAAATATTAAAAATTCTAAAGCCTAAAAATAATAATAGTATTATTAATAATTATAATAATATATTATAATAATATTGATTTTTTTTTATTATAATAATAATTATATTTGTATATTATAAGCTATTCTTATTATTAATTAATATCTATTAGGAGTTTATATAATTATTTTTTTCACTTGGAAAAAATCGTAATTTCCATTAATTTTGAAAATTACATTTTGTAGATGCCGAAGCATTGCAAAGACAAAGCTGTGAACCCTCACAAAAAATGGTTGACACTAGTGTCAAGTACAAGAAGAAGAAAAAAAATATGTGGAGCACTGAGATGCCTGATAGGGAGAAAGTCAAGTTTTCCTCCCCTTTTTCTTCTCTACCTTGCGCCACTCGCCTTGAGCCGGATGCATGGGAATGAGTTGTAATGGGTTTTCCTCACCAGGTCGAGGGATTTCCTTGTCACAGTCCGAGGTGTCTGATTTATGTTGCCTTTTGGTTCCACTGAGTTCCTTTGTGTTGGGGGCCTTTTCCGGTTGCCGTTCCATGGGCGCTTGTGGGGGTTGTTCTTGCGGTTCTGCTTTGCTGTTCTCATTTGGGATGGGTGATTCCTCCTCATCTTCTTCCTCTTCCTCAGGGTCTGGTGGGGGGAATGCCCACCCTTTCTTTTTCCCGGATTTCCTCCTTCTTTGGCTGTCTTTCTTTAATTCTGGGCAAGTATTTTGTAGGTGCCCTGTCTGCTGGCATGTTTTGCATCGGAATGTTGTATTTTCATAATCTATTGTTTGCATCCAGCTGCGTTCTTTATGCTTCAATATTATGCGATCCGATAATCCTTTACTGAGATCAACTTCCACACAAATTCGTGCGAAAGTGTAGATTCCATCTTCTACTCGCTGAGTGTCCATTTTAATGTATCTGCCAAAAGAGTTTCCAATGCATGCAAGTGTCTTTTGGTCCCAAAAATCTACAGGGAGGTTATGTAGTCGTACCCACATTGGCACCCTGGAAACGATGTAGGTGTTTGCATCAAAATCTGGGGTCCAAGGTGTGATGAAGAGTCCTGAAGAACCCCAAAATCACGGTCCCTCCTGTATAACCAGGGCCCTGACCTCTTCTGATGGAAGTTTGACTATAAAAAAAACCTTTGGAGCAGAGCATGACATCACAATTAAGAGACCATTTTGTGAAAATCCAGTGAAAAAGATCCATGGGTTTTGGCCAAATACCATTGAAACGACATATGAGGGCTTGTCTTGCGTAAATGTTATGTACCTCCTCTGCTTCTGCTGTATCTATTGTTATTTCAAGTGTATAGTTCAGTTGCTCCACGATATATGCACTGGGTCCTTTCCGGCCTGCTATGGGGCTGTAGAAGGAGATTTTCCCCCTTGTAAGATATGCTTGTAAGATGCTCCTTCGCTTTTGTGTTGCTGGTGTGGATCTGGGCTGTGTTTTGCTTTAGATCCGCTGCCCCTTTCTGTATGTTTTTGTGGGCCACTCGCTGTTGCACCTCCCCAAAGCCTCATGTTGACGATAATGTTGGATCCTAGCTTGATGTTGTAGTAGTCAATTGCTCTGTGATCTTGTAATGATCTGCCTGCAGAGAGCAAATGTTGATATCCTTCCGCGAGGCCAATGTGATTGGCAATGTTTTTCTTCAGATTTGAGACACTGTCGGAAGCTTGAACCCAGATGAGGGTTGATTTCCCAGAGGGGGGCTTTATAAAGATTTGGAAACGTGGATCTGGTGAGGTTGCCACTATGGAAAATGTGGGAACTATTCTCCTCATTTCTGTAGTCAAGCTATCATCCTGCCGTATAGCCCCTTCTGAAATCTGGGGGATCAGATTGGTGAAGAGTACCTGTTCAGGACCCTTCCCCGCTACCGAAACAGGTTTCTTGAATGCGCAGTGTGTTGGGTGGCTGAAATTTTCCGCATCCCGAATCGGATAGCTTTTCGCAGGCCAGAGTTCCTGGACATTTGGATCTTGTCGTTTCCTTTGTTTGTTGGGTAGATCCAGTCCAGATCTGGTCTGTTTGTATCTGATCTCAGCAGGAGGGGGCAGATCCGCTACATGCAGCCAGCCTCTGTTGGTTTTAGCGCTGGATCCGGTGGGGAAACTAACCTCATCTTCAGGTTTTGTATTGTTCAATTCAGTAACATGCTTTGTAATGGAATCCTGTGTACCATTACGTTTCCAGTTGCGTCCGTCAGAGAACTTCGCAGTGCCTGCCATCGTATCAAGCCCTCGACAGCCATTGCCAACGGCTTGAGTATTCCTCTGCACTTGGGCGAAAAAGCAATGTCTGGTACCCTTGTTATACACGTATTCCGGGCGCCATAATCCAGCCAACTCAAATATATATAAATAATGTTGTCGCTAATATATTCGGAATAGTTATTAATAAGTTTATATAGTTATTTATATAGTTATTAATAATCCAAAATACCCATAATAGTTATTAATGTGGTTGATATCAGCCTATATCAATCATATTGGAAAATATGGTTGATATATATGCTTGATATAGGCCTAACATATATCAACCATATTTACCTTGGTAAATATGACTGTCCTACTTATATCTAAGGTTGTGTTATGTCACCCGTGACGGTGCACACAGTGAGAATCTATGGCGGCCGTGTAGTGCATAGATCCAGATTTATGATCCATTTTTTTTTGTTGTCATGGGAGATAGATCTGTGCAAAGATGGTGCGTTAATGGTGGATCATGGATCCATGTATGATTCAGACAAGAGTCGAATGAAATCTATCATTGTATGGTATTGAGTCTTGACTGACAATATATTCAACAAACCCGAGTTGTGGTTGATCACAGGTAAGACCTGCTACTGCACTATTTTAGGGGCTAGTTATTTGTCATTCCATGATGCCAATCTGACGGATATGTATAAAAATATTTGAGTGTTGCACGATGCTATAAATTGCACTGCAGACAGTGGTGAAGCTTGTGGTGCACTAAAGACAAAAAAAACGACGACTAACCGACCTTTTTTTTTATTATGGATCACGCTTCGACACCAAGCCTCCCATCCTATCAGGTAGCGAGAGGTCTCCATTTCTCTGGATTCAATATCGGGCAAAACGTCCCGAATGTGACTGTATTTTGCATGAGGTCAAATTTTGTGGGTCAAACTAATGCTACAAGGCCAAGGTCCCTTGAATATATTTTCAGACTTTGATATTATTTTCACAAAGTACACACAAAGGGTTCGGTTTCACAATTTTAGCCACGTAGTAGATCATTAAAGGTTTTGGCGTGAGATCTGTTTGTAATTTTATTGGTGTTTTAACTTTACCGGCTGTAGAATTATCTTGTGATGTAGGTGGTTGTAAAATATAGTTGTGTGAATGAAAAAAATGGGGGAGTTGCTAAAAATCAAATGCATAATCATAAACAATAGACCAATTATTAAATAGATTTATGTGACCTGTTGTGCTATGCATAATCCTAAACAATAGACCAATTATTAAATCACACTTGTTTTTAATAAGGTCAAGCTAGTGTGATTAGTCATGCTCTGAGGGTATAATTTCCTGTTGAAGACATTTTGTATCGAGAATGTTTTCTAGATAACTAATGAAGTTTGGTGAGGGCCTTGGATTCAACAAATAACTGATGAAGTTTGTGGAGGACCTTGGATTCAACAAATGATGGCAGTTCCATAGGATGATTCAATATCAAGACTAACATGTTTCATTTTGGAGGTTGAGAAGTGTCAATTCTGCAAAAAACTGAAATGATGGTGTGAAGTAGTTATGTCTTAAATGGAACAAGTGGGAAGCTCAAAAGTGTGGTGAAGAAAAGAGAAGAAACCATGAGATATCAGAGTGGATATGAGTGCTAGTGATGACCATATCATTCAAAGTGGATATGAGTGCTAGTGATAGAGATTCATTCATTGTTGTAATGTCTACTTCCTCGTTTTGTCATGTAAATATTAAGGGAGGGTATTGGAAGTAATGCTTCCATGACTTCCAAGTTGTGATGAGTTGTAGTTGTGTGTGTTCCTAGGTTAATAGTTGTACTAGCTATTTTTAGTAATCTAGATCCACCATTCTGGATCTAGAAATATCAAGTATTTCTATATAGGTAATGTCTTTGAAATCAATAAAGTCACAGTGTGTTTGGTGTTGTGTGTGAAATTTTTCATAGTCTCTTCAGATTTCTAAAAAAATAAGCATATATTTGTTATTACTATTATTATTATTATTATTAGACATATACATTTCAAAAAAAATGAAACAAGATTCTTATCCATGAAGATTTACCCCACTTTACCATAGAGATTATTAATCTACCAAGGTAGATATGTCTTAACTCTGGATATATCAAGAGAATAGAGGGATTAGATTTCTCGAGGTTGAAACATTTCCTCAAGTTTTGCACTAAAAAAGACTTAAATATTAAATAAGCATATATTTATTATTACTATTATTATTATTATTAGACATATACATTTCAAAAAGCATGAAACAAGATTCTTATCTATGAAGATTTACCCCACATTACCATAGAGATTATTAATCTAGCAAGGTAGATATTTTTAACTCTCCATATATCAAGGGAATAGAGGGATTAAATTTCTGGAGGTTGAAACATTTCCTCAATTTTTTCACTAAAAAAGACTTAAATATTCAACTTGACTAAAGGTTTGCACCTCGAGATATTTGATCCCTTGCAACACTTGATAGATCTGGAGTTAAGATAAATATACTCTGGTTTACACAATAGATAATTATACAATAATAAAGCATAAAACTTTTCAGATAAGGACTATAAATACTGAATCAAAATCATTAAAATGAGATTCCCTAATATTTTTTGAAAACTTTACCTATAAGACATAGAAAAAGAAAGCCTAAATTTTCATACATAAGGACCATTAACAAAAACTTTAAATAAAGAAGTCAATACACTTTCATAAAAATAAATTCATGATGAGGACAAAAATAAATAGAGATATTTTTTATATGAGAATTTTATTTTATTTACACAAATTCTTGGTTTCCTATAAAACAAAGGACAAAAATAATTATAAAAATGTAAATCCTAAATTTTCATACATAGGGACTAAAGATACATAAATCCAAATCATTGAAACAAGATTCCTATTTTTTTTTTTTAAGATTCTCACTTATTGCAAATATCTGTTGAGTTACCTATATTTACTTTTACTTCTTAAAGACTTAAGAACTTATAGACTGAGTGGAAAGACTAATAGAAATATATATTATTAAAGTTTCATATTTTTTTTTTTTAAGAATTAAGAGAGTTTGGGAATTCACTAGAAAGAACCCTAGATAAAACTTATTTTATCTATAGCTCCTTTGAGGAAAAGGGACATCTCAAAGGAAACGATCCAAGGAAAGCATACAAGAAAATATAGAAGCAAGTTGGAAGCAATAGGGAAAAAGGTAGATGGCTTGCTATGAGGGTGAAGGGGATGCTTCCCGTGAGGTATTCTTGAGTTAGAGAGAGAGAGTGGAAGCCTCAAGATTGATATAAGTTTTATGAGTTTTAGGTTGGACCTTATGTGGTTTTGTTGTTTATGATCTAAACATGTTAGGGTCAGTGACAAATGATTGTTTTTGTATGAAGAAGCCAAGAGGGAGACTTGTACTTAATTTCCATTCTCATGTTTGGGAGGAGTGGTCTTTCCTATGAATTCCTAATAATAGTGTTAAAAGTATTTTGAATAACTGCGTTTCTCTTTTGTACAACGATGTCACTAAGATTAAATGGTTGTGAATGTATCTGTGTACTCGAATCTAATATATTGTGGAATATAAAGGTATATGTGTGATTGTTGTATTCTTGAGAATAAATAGGAAAACTTCGAGAAGATATTGTAGTCATAAAGTTGTGTTACAAGAAACCCTGAAAATTTTTAGGTAGCATTTCCTTCATTCAACTCAAATCTTCTTTAGAAAGAAACACACTTGAAAACAGTCAACATTCATATATATATATATATATATATATATATATATGCTTGGAAGGAAAAAAAAAAAGAACACATATGTTCTGAAAGAAAAGCCGAGAAGTTATGTATTAAATAAGTACAAAACTCTTAACATAGATATTATACATGAAGGTTAAATACAAACAACTAAACTCAAGGTAGCACCATATTTCCCTCATAAAGGGTTAATTTAACAAATATTAATTACCTAGGAAGGGTAAATGAGAATAGTCATATTTACAACCCAACATCATTCTGGAATGAACCCTCAATAATCTCATCCCAAAACATTGGGAGAGTTCCATCTTATGCAGGATTTAGCCTCCATACTCATACTTGAGAATTTTCCCAAACAAAGGAAGTTATAAATATTGTAAGTCTAGTAATACTCTCAAATAAAACAAACTAAATTAACACACATGAAAAAGAAGAACATTGTCTGAGGTGTGCCAAGATAACCCACTGACACACTTTAATAAATACATCCAGAGAAAAGTGGTTTCTTTGGTTTCTTTGCAACACAAGAAGATAATTTGCACCTCTTCATTACCTACCCTAATTTGTACTTGTTCATTATTTGCCCTGTTGCTTCTAAAATCTGTCATAATCTGGATGCCATTTTTTGTTTTCAACTCTCACATTTTACCTGCATTTCAGAGTGCCTTGAATGGTGGAGTCAGCAGAATGCCACCTGGTGCTACATTCCTCCTATCTTTAATACTTACAGAGAGAAGATTTCTTTGGTGATGGAGAGAATCAGAATCACACTCTCTATTGGATTACAAATAGGCATGGGCACTAAAAATATCCAAAAAAACACAAACATGCCGAGAGATCATATACCTTGCTTGGTTTTTTGATGGTGCATCACAAAGTAGCAGATGTGGTTTCTTGATCCTATATTCACTTGAGCAGGCATTCTTGCTCACTGGGAGGCACTAATATAAAGCTAGAAACCATGGCTTTATGGGACCTTCTCTAGTTCACTAATTTCTTGGATATTCCTACTATCCACATATACGGAGATTCCAATATCATCATCCATTTTGTCCATGGCAAGGCAACAATATCCAAGACCACACTACAAGGTTGGTTACAACAAATTACATCTCTCTGGAATTCAACATATTAGTAGAGAGTTCAATCATGTTGAGGACGGTCTCTCCAAGAAAGGCTTATTGGACAATCTAGATGGTTTACACATTGAGATCAAGATGGGAGACACTTGCATGGAGGTCTGGGTGTTGCAAATGCTAGGATAAAACTACTCATCCGGATTCATTTCTTTTTTTATTATCAGAGGGACTTTCTCTCTCTATTTTTTTGTCTACTAATACTATCTTCACTATTTCTAATTTTCATACATTTTATCTACTTTCAGCCTTGCAAGAAGTTTTTGGAATCTTTAGACTTTTATGTTATTTTATAAATTATATTGAACTATGTATATGGATAGGTTATATGAATGGCTATATGTATAACTGTTGACTATAGGTCTGCCCCTGTTACTATTATTGATATTGGTGTTGTATTGAGAGCTTCAGGAGGAAGCAAATGTAACTTTTTAAAGATTAAATATTTTTTTTTTCCATACGAAAAAATATTACTCAATAATTGGAATGAAAAAAGATTATTCAATAATTTGAATGAGGGTGCGTGGGATTATACGTGCAAATAAATTAAGACGATTCATGATAACCAAACAATAAAGATTTGAGCAGAACTCTCAAATTTGAAAATCAGAACAAAAATTAAACTATTTAGTAGTACCTGAAGGAGTCGCCTTTCCAAATCAAGTTTGGGACACTGTATGAAACCCGAGAATGGTTTATAATAAATAACCCGAACCAAACATTGTCGATAGGCGCGGAAATTTGTTCAATCCAGCCCTGCTTACCTGAAGAATGCTGGCAGAACCCCTCGAATTAGAGTCCAAAGAATATTGTTAACCGCAAGCCCATGTGTAAATTCGAAAGAGAAGCACAGATTACAAGATACAGTAAAAAAATATGCATGAGAGGGTTTGGTGGAAAAGCCTCCCCGACATGTTTACCATTGTAAATGACTTGTGATGACTGGGGAAAACGACGTAGTTCCACATTAAACCCTAGAAGAACGGTTGAACTGTAGGATCGAAAACCTACCAAATCAATGACGATGCCTTATCCACATGTTAAATGAATAAACATCGAGAAAGGTCAGAACTCATGCGACAATTGTGCCCAGTTAGTACACCAGGGGGCGTTTGAATAAATAAAATCAGCCGTAATATAGCCTCCCTCAAACAATGAGACAGGAAATATCTCCCTTTATATATATATACCCGTGAAGTGAACAAATCATATACAGGTGCATGGTATTCAATACCTAGGATATAAACTTCAGATTTGTTATTCACAGAACTTTAAATATATAACATTAACCCTTGACCTCAATGCCATGTAATTTACAACTTTATCTAAGGTGGTGCTCAATAAAGTAAGTAATTTTCTTTATGAGTGTTACACTTAAAAAAAACTTATACAGTGTGATACAAAAATAAATTTTAATTTTTCAGAGTCATTGAAATGAGATAAAGAGAAAATGACTCTTTATTTTGTTTTATTTTATTTTTAAATTAAGAAATTATAACCGAAATTTTTATATCAAAATTTCTCTCAATTTTTTAAAAATATTTCTCCTATAAGACACTTTCATGTTGTAAGGCATTTTTATGATGGAGGATAACAACAATTATACAAAGGTAAAGCATAATTTTCCTATTAATTGTAATGAGATTCCATTTAAATGTTTTTTGAAAACTTTTCCTATAAGATGCTCTAATACAAAAAATAGAGGTATTTTTGGTCCCAGTGTTTTCTTTTATTTACCCAAACCATTCACAAAATATTTTAAATATAATTTTAAAAAATAAGAAATAAAGAGAAAATAACCTTTTATCTTTTCTTTTCCTTTTTTAAATTTAGAAATTATAATGAAAAAATTTTAACAAAATTTTCCCCCTCTTTTCCTAAAATTTTTTATGGTGATTTGGAGGGCAAGGTTTACCTTTACCAATAATAGTCACCTATGAGATTGACAACTCAAGGTCCTAATCCTCCATTGGCACAACAAATTAATAATTGGTTTTTTTCCTGTAAAATTCAATAGAATTTTATACCTGCAAATATGCTACATTATAGGAGTATACCATGAGAACAACCATGGGTTATGAAAATTGTGAGTCAAAATGCTTACATGACGGTAAATTCCAAATGATTATGAAATTAAATAATATTATAATAAATTGGAAAGTTATATTAAATTTAAAATTTATATTAAAATAAACAATAAAATTAATATTATAAAAAGAAACATCTAGAATTTTTTTTTTATTATTATTGATATTTTCAATAAATAAACTAATTAAATAGAAACTGCCTCAAAAAATAATAAAATTACCAAAAATATATATATATAAAATATAATCACCTATTAAATCTTATAAAAATTACTTTAAGAAATTATAATATTATTATTTGTTTTAATAAATACTATTATACATATAAGAAAATGTAAAAAGAGATTACAAATTTTCCTAAATTATTAAATACTATTATATATAAAGAGGAAAGTTAGAGGATGTATGACTTATAAATACTAAAAGGATAAATTATAATAAGAAAGTTAAAGGGTGAAGAAAATATATATATATATATAAATAAAGTTTAAAAAAATACCAAAAAAGAGAGGACAAAGGGAATAACAAGGGAAAAAACTAAAGGAATCAAACATGACAAGGAGAGGAAAAATAAGAATGAGAGAAAAAAGAAGAAGTAAAAGGCTTAGTAATACAAGGATAAGATTCATGAACAATTGATCTTCCATCCATCGTCCTTATTTAGAATATTAGACTTTTTCTCAATTTCGATGGATTCCATCCATTTACAGTGATGGAAATGATGAATCCTAGCAAGGACCTACAAATCCTCTAAACATATGTGGTGTTTTGTATTTTCAGCATGTTCAACTAAAGTACAAAAGTGATTCCTATAGTGTCTTAGGTCAGTGCCCTTGAATCCTCTCATTTATGGAATGTTCAGTTTCTCTAATGTAGGGGTTCCCACAAGAACATGGAATTAAATAAACACCCTTCATGTTTCTAGGTTCCACAGGGTCTTTGACTGATCTTAAGAAGCCACAAATGGTTTTCAAGGATCTAAAGGTGGAAGAAACACTGTGCCTCCTAAGAATCCAAACAATATTATCATAAGTCCCTTGGATAAAGGGAAGACAAACACTAGAGGCCACTTCAACGGGCTCTTTTTTAGTCCTAGGACCTTAGCTAAATTTTAAAAAGGTTTTGATGCCTTGGTATCTTTATAGTCATTCATTTCAAAAACATTATGGAGATGGGTTTTCTCATTCACTAAATGGATTTCATCAGAAACCATCAAAGCTCGAGTGGCCAATGTGTTGATAAAACCTAGCTTCTAAGTTGGATAGCGATGGGAATTCACATGTAAATATTGTTTAGTGTGAGTTTTCTTATGAAAGACCCGGTGAGAGAAAGAACCAACATATTTTTTAGAGACCATCACATCAAGCTCCAAACTCTTAGAATTCAGTATGAAACTCTTAAGATGCATAGTGATGAAAGTATTGCTAGTTACTTTTTGCGTGTAGATGAGATTGTTAATTGTATGAAGAATCTGGATGAAGAGATAAAGGAGGCTACTTTAGTAGAGAAAATTTTGAGTTGCTTGTCTTCTAAATTTGATTCAAAAGTATCTGCCATAGAAGAAAAGTAGGATCTTCAATCTATTACTATAGTTCAACTTCATGGAATTCTAGATGCCTTTGAAATGAGGAAACAAGGTCCATCGGATATGAGAGAAGCCGCTTTCTAATAAGAAAAATAGAGGTATTTTTGGTCCCCAATTTTTCTTTTATTTACCCAAACCATTCGCAAAAGATTTAAAGTACAATTTAAAAACATAAAAAACAAAGAGAAAATAACTTTCTCTCTTTTATTTTTTTAAATTAAGAAATTATAATGAAAAAATTTTAACAAAATTTTCCCCCTTTTTGCAAAAGCTTTGTATGGTGCTTTGGAGGGGAAGGTTTACCTTTACCAATAATAGCCACCTATGAGATTGACAACTCAAGGTCTGAATCCTCGATTGGCACAACAAATTGATAATTGGTTGTTTTTTTTGTGTAAAAATCAATAGAATTTTATACCTTCAAATATGCTACATTATAGGAGAATACCATGAGAACAACCATGGGTTATGAAAACTATGAGTCAATGTTTACATGACCGTAAATTCCAAATAATTATGCAATTAAATAATATTATAATAAATTCGAACGTTATATTAAATTTCAAATTTATATTAAAATAAACAATAAAATTAATATTATAAAAACAAACATCTAGACAAAGTTTTTTATTATTATTATTAATTTTAATAAATAAACTATTTAATTAGAAATTGCCTAGAAAATAATAAAATTACAAAAAAACGCGTATATACAATATAACCACCTATGGAATCCTATTAAAAATACTTTAGTCTAATAAGAAATTATAATATTATTATTTATCTTAATAAATACTATTATACATATAATAAAATGTAAAGAAATTATAATATTATTATTTATCTTAATAAATACTATTATGAATATAAGAAAATGTAAAGAGACCTTACAAAATTTCTTAAATTACTAAATATTATTAACCACCTATGGAATCCTATAAAAAAATACTTTAGTCTAATAAAAAATTATAATATTATTATTTATCTTAATAAATACTATTATACATATAAGAAAATGTAAAGACACATTACAAAAATTCTTAAATTATTAAATATTATTATATATAAAGAGGAAAGTTAGAGGATGTATGAGTTATAAATACGTAAAAAATAACCACCTATGGAATCTTATAAAAAATACTTTAATCTAATAAGAAATTATAATATTATCATTTATTTTAATAAATACTATTATACATATAGGAAAATGTAAAAAGAGATTACAAAATTATGTAAAAAGAGATTACAAAATTTTTTAAATTACTAAATAGTATTATATATATAGAGGAAAGTTAGAGGATGTATGAGTTATAAATATGTATAAGGATAAATTATAATAGAAAAGTTAGAGGATGAATGCTTTATAAATACATAAAAGATAAATTATAATAAGAAAGTTAAAAGGGAGAAATATCTATCTATATATATATATAGATTAAAATTTAAAAATATCAAAAAAGAGAGGACAAAAGGAATAACAAGGGAAGAACGAAAGTTATCAAACAGGACAAGGAGAGGAAAAGTACAAATGAGAGAAAAAAAAGAAGTAAAATGCTTTGTATTACAAGGATAAGATCCACAAATGGTTGATCTTCTGTCCATCCTCCTTATTTATCATATTAGACTTTTTCTTGATTTTGATGGCTTCCATCCATTTACAGTGATGGAAATGATCAATCCTAGCAAGGACCTAGAAAACCTATAAACATATGTGGTGTTTTGTATTTTCAACATGTTCAACTAAAGTACAAGAGTGATTCCCATAGTGTCTTAGGTCAGTCGTGTGCCCTTGAAGCCTATGATTTATGGAATGACCAGTTTCTCTAATGTAGGGGGTACCACAGGAACATGGAATCAAACAAACACTCTTCACGATTTTAGGTTCCACGAGATCTTTGATTAATCTTAAGAAGCCACAAATGTTTTCAAGGATCTAAAGGTGGAAGAAACCCTTTGCCTCCTAAGAATCTGAGCAATCTTTTCAGAAGTCCCTTGGATAAAGGGAAGACAGACACTAGAGGCCACTTCAACATGCTCTTTTTTAGTCATAGGACCTTAGCTAACTTTTAAAAAGGCTCTGATACCTTGGTATCTTTTATAGTCATTCATTTCAGAAACATTATGGAGATGGGTTTTCTCATTCACTAAATGGATTTCATCAGAAACCATCAAAGCCCGAGTGGCCAATGTGTTGATAAAACCTACCTTCTAGGTTGGAAGTATTGTTAGTTACTTTTTGCGTGTAGATGAGATTGTTAATTGTATGAAGAATCTTGGTGACGAGATAAAGGAGGTTACTTTAGTAGAGAAAATTTTGAGATCCTTGTCTTCTAAATTTAAGTTGAAAGTATCTTCCATAGAAGAAAAGAAGGATCTTCAATCTATTACTATGGTTCAACTTCATGGAATTCTTGTTGCCTTTGAAATGAGGAAAGGAGGTCCATCAGATATGAGAGAAGTTGTTTTCAAAGCCGCTTTCTAATATAAAAAATGGAGGTATTTTTGGTCCCAATTTTTTCTTTTATTTACCCAAAATTCACAAAAGATTTAAAATATAATTAAAAAAAATAAAAAACAAATAGAATAATTTTTATTTTCTTTTTAAATTAAGAAATGTAAACACAAAAAATGCATAAAACAAAAGAAACACGGATATACATAGTTCACCCAATTTGGGTTGCGTCCACGGAGAAACAACTAGTCCTTCCTTTATATTATCAAACAAAATGAAGACATACAAGCTACAGTCGATCCGTTGTAATTTCCTCTTCTCTCCCACACAGTCTCCTCTCTCTTTCTCACTCATAATACACATCTACATAGCCGCAACACAATGTCCTCATATATAACGAAGACTTTCCTTCTACAACAAAAAAACCTTAAATTAAACATAACTTCTACCGCCATATCATCCGTCTAATGAACGGCTCAGATTGACTATGAAATTACAATATTTTACACGACAATTTTACATCTATTTGTAGCTTCAATGGCACTGCCCCTGAACCACCGCCACTGGGTGGATCATAAAAATCGTCGTTGTCCCCACCTGGACCGCCCTAGTAGTGAATAAACGAACAACATTTCCACCCCATTATGAACTGGGGTCCAATGCGATGATACCTCTCAATAAAGAAGATAGTCTGGTTCCACACCCAATAGTTTATAATTAATTAGTTTATTTATTAAAAATATTAACAATAATAAAAAAATTTCCTAGATGTTTCTTTTTATAATATTATTTTTATTATTGATTTTAATATAAATTTTAAGTTTAATATAATGTTCCAATTTATTATAATATTGTTTAATGTCATAAACCTTTAGAATTTATGGTTGCATCTCTACTATAATTATGTGAGTTGTTGATCTCACTATTCATTTGAAACACGACGATCCTAAAACATTGATGTGATTTATTCAAAAGGGTGTTCCTTTATTCTATTCTATTTTTATATTATTATTTCTTGTTTTATTATTTTATTTGTATGTAATTATACAGACTCAAAATGTTTTATTAATAATTATAGTTATTAGTTTTTTTTTATTATGTTTATTAAATTTTACTCTTAATTGATATCAAAATTAGAGGGTCGATGACAATATTATGGCTCGGGACTGGTGCTTCATGGTTTATTAGGGTTTCTGGCAAACTCTGCAGTGACGAAATCACTCTGCACAACACCAGACTGCAACAACTCAGCCCCTCTAGCGACAACATTATTCAACAAATAGGCCCATTGTTATGGATTCCCTTCTGGGGGGACTCGGAGCCTCCCCCCAATGGCAGCAGCGAGATTCGGACTCCTAATGTGACTGTAAGAGCTTTTGATACAGCTCAAACTGACATCACTACAAATCAAACTGACCCAGTAGATCAAGGAAAACAAAAATCACCACAGGATATGGAGGCAACGCCTCAGACTCAACAGCAAGATTCTACACTGAATAGAGAGATCCCCAAAGTGACCTTTGCCACTTGCAAACCCATTGCAGCAGAGTGACCCAAGATATAACTACTTGGTCACTGGATCAATACCCAATCTAGTTTATGAAGGACCACACTCTCATAGGGAAATTTATTGGCTTTTGGCTAATGGAGAAAGTCCTGCAAGGATGGATTACAACCAAATGGAAAGCTAAAGGACATGTCACCCTGTAGCTCAGACCAAAAGGTTTCTTTATGGCTATCTTCAACTGCAACGAAGACCGTAACAAAGTCCTAGAGGACGGTCTCCACTTCAACTCTGCGGGCCTATATCTGAGAGACTGGATTGAAAGATTCAATCCAGACAAAGAGTATTTCAGTTGGGCGCTAGTCTAGATCCGAACGTATTTCATTCCAATGGAGTACTGGGATGAAGAATCGCTAAAAGATATAGGAAATGGTCTGGGAGACTTCATAAAGATAGCCGAAGAAACGAAACTTAGATGGTACACCTCTTATGCTCGCATCTGTGTCTACATGCACCTAGACAAAGCACTCCCAGACTCGGTAAGTCTATATCATGATGATTTTGAATGGATTCAGCCTATAGATTATGAACATGTTCCATTCAGATGCAGAAAATGTCATGCCCATGGTCATCTTTTCCGTGATTTCCCCCTAAATGCAACCCCCAAAACCAATGCCACCTCAGAAAAACCTGATTCGGAAGGATTTACCAAAGTCAATAACTGGAAAAAGCACCACAAAAAGCCTGCCTCGGGCTTTAGAAATCCCACAGCCAACTCCTCCATACCCTCTACCAGCAATAGCTTTGATATCTTGGCACAACCAGCATTGAATGACTCTGAGCCCCCCAACCAAACTGCTGATAAACCCAAGCTATCTTCGGTAATCCAACCCTCAGACACAAGGAATGCACTGAAGCCACCTCACGCCACTGTAAGCCCAACATCCAATCCCAATAAGGAATCTGAATGGAGGTCTAATGGAATGGAAATTGATATCTTTCTCCAAGAACCAATCCATTCAAATGACTTCATAGCGGGAAGCAGTGAGCCCAAACATATGGAAAAGGAGCTTGAAAGTAATTACATTGGGGATCTGGACATATTCAGCCTTGAGCAAGCATGTAGAAAGAAAGAATTTGATAAAATCCCGGATAGACAGTTAGAAAGTTTGGAGGTAATCCTTTCTAGAGCACATCAGCAACGAACTTTAGGGATCCAACTGGGTAGTCAATGGGATGGGAAAAACCTTCCCAAAGACACCAAGAAATGAGGGAGAAAGACAGATCTACAAAGAACCATCATCATTGGGGAGATGTTGGTGGAATCAGGAAGATATTCCAAGTTAACGAAGTATTATAGGCCACTACCCAATATTGAACCATGAAGCTCACATCATGGAATTTAAGAGGGTTAAACAACCCTGTGAAGTACAAAATGATAAAAAACATGATATAGCAGGAGAAACCTCAAATATTCTTCATGCAAGAAACAAAATGTAACATTAATACACTTGGCACCATTCTCTCAAAAGCCTGGCTAGGAAGCCATTCAGTAGCAGTGGATGCCTCAGGAGCTTTAGGGGGACTTGCAATAGCATGGGATACACAGGCTATTTCTCTCACTAACATCCATGCGACTCATAATCTCATTCAAGCTACTTTTCATATCATAGGGACCAATGCTCATGGACATCTCACCAATGTCTATTTCCCCCAGGATGCCACGAACAAATTGGCATTGTTGAACACGATAGCATCGCTCAACTCTACCAGAGTCCATCCTCTTTGGATTATAGGTGGTGACTTTAATATGATTACTAAACTTGAGGAAAAGAATGGAGGCCGAGTCAAATTAGACATTGAAAGTAGCCACTTCAAGGATTTTATACAAAATAACTAGCTCATTGATCTGCCCTTTAACAATGGAATGTATACCTGGAACAATAGAAGATCAGGTTCGCAGCAAATTGCCTCTCGGTTGGATCGTTTCTTGTTATCTGACAATGCCATTCATTTAGGAGGAGACTTTACTGCCTCAATCTTGCCTCTATCCGGATCAGACCATTGGCCCATATCTCTTCAATGGCAAAGACCTGGCAACTCCACATGGAGACCCTTCCGTTTTGAAGCATTTTGGCTTACACATCCAGAATTCAACAATCTAGTCCTCTCAGTCTGGAAAAGCTTCATTCCCCCTGAAGGAACAAAAATGTATCAATTTCAATAGCGGCTCAAATATCTCAAAATGCACATCAAGCAGTGGAATCAAATGACCTTTGGAAATATCTTTCAAGCCCAAAAATCTCTAGCACAAGAAATGATGGACCTTCAACAAAAAATAATTAATGAAGGAAGGACAGAAGCACTGGTGGAAAAGGAACAGAACCTTCAGAATCAGTTGGACAAAAGAAGAAAGCAAGAGGAGATCCTCTGGAAGCAAAAATCTAGAGTAAGATGGCTAAAAGAGGGAGAGCAGAATACGAAATTCTTTCACCGCACCACCATACAGAGAAGAATGCACAACAACATTACACAAATTCAGAATCAACAGGGAGAAAGGCTGGAAGAACACGATGATATTGAAAGAGAGCTCCTCAAGCATTTCAAAAACGTTCATCAGGAACCACAAATCAACAGACAGCCAGCTATAGAATGGATTCTCCAGCATATCCCTAAAATCATAACGAAAGAACATAATCAATTGCTCCTTCACCTGGTTACTCTACAAGAAGTTGAATCAGCAATGAATCAGCTCAAGGAGGGTAAAGCTCTTGGACCAAATGGTTTTACCTCCAACTTCTTTCATAAGTTCTGGGATCTCATCAAAGTGGATGTATGGCAGGTTTTGGAAGAATCTAGGACTTTTCATTAGTTTCTCCCATCTCTAAATGCCACCTTTATTGCACTCATTCCTAAAGAAGAGCGTTCTGTTACTCCGGACAAATGAGGCCAATAGCTCTCTGTAATGTTATCTACAAATTCATCTCCAAAGTCATCGCTTCCCATATAAAACCGTTGCTTCCCTTGCTCATATCGCTAGAACAAGCGGGATATGTAGAAGGACAACAAACCATTGATGGCATCATCCTCACCCATGAGATCATTCCTTCACTAAAGCTCAACAAAAAAGCAGGTATGCTTCTCAAAATTGATCTCTCTAAAGATTTTGACAAATTAAGCTGGATCTACATTCAAAAAATTCTTAGAGCCTTTGGGTTCTCTCCTCCATGGGTCAGATGGGTAATGAATCTTATCTCCTCTACTTTTTTGTCCATTTTGGTAAATGGCATTCCTTCTCATCCTTTCCACCCCTCTAGAGGCATTCATCAAGGAGATCCCCTCTCTCCCTTTCTTTTTGTGCTAATGGCCGAAGGGTTAGGTCGTATAATCAAGAACGCTCTTCAAACTCAGCAGCTTAGAGGCATTTCAGTCCATGACTCCCCAGCTATCACTCATCAACAATTTGTGGATGACAACATGTTGTTTGGGCACCCTTTAGTTCAAGAAGCATTAATGTTTAAATCCCTACTTGATGACTATTCAAAAGCATCTGGAGCCAGCATTAACACTGCAAAATCCCAAATCTTCTTTTTCACACTCCCTCCACTACTCAATCCTCTATAACCCACATTCTTGGATTCTCTGTAGCTTCTCTACCCTCAAAGTATCTAGGTGCCCCTTTGACTGATTCAGCACTAAAACATGCCTCATGGAAATTTCTCCTCAAAAACATTGAAGCTCGTCTTTCCTCCTGGACCTACAGAGCCCTCAATATGGCTAGTCAGTTGGTGTTGGTTAAAGTTGTTTTACAATCGATGCCTTTATATCTTTTCTCTGTTTTGGCGGCACCAAAATGGGTGCTTAAGAGGATAAAAAATTTACAATGTAACTTTCTATGGGGATCCATAGGCCAAAATCATAAATGGCCATTAGTCAAATGGACGACAGTTTGACTTTCAAAAAAATATGGAGGTACGAGTCTCGAAGATCCTCAAAATAGCAATGCAGTTATGGGAGCAAGGATATGGAGGAAATGGCTCTCAGCTCCGCACACACTGTGGGCTATACTTTGGACTGCCAAATATGAAAATAATAGACCACCAGAAGATTTAATCAAACTTCAGTCCACTGAAAATGGCTCCTTAATATGGAATGCAGCCAGACAGCATAGTGCCATGATTCAGAAGCACAATTTCTTGGAAATCAGATATGGCAACAATGCTCGATTCTAGGCTAACTCTTTGCAACAAAGACCCAGGCTAAGAAATATGTTCAAATCTCCACAAATAGATGATTGGGCCACGCAACAAAAGGAAAAAGTCAATCAGCACTGGATTCCAACCCTCAACTAGGGATATAGACAATGGCTAAAAGCGGCACAAATTATCAGATAAGGAACAAAGAAAATCCACAATGAGATTGATACAGAACTCACGAACAGGAAAATTAGATTCTCAGACAAGAAGGATATTTTGAGATGGGGGTACACACCACATGGGATTTTTACCACTAAGGAGGCGTACAACCTTTTGATTAGCAATCAGGATTCCAAAGACCCTCTTTGGGACAAAATCTGGTCTCCCGGAATTTGGCCCAAGATTTCGACATTTCTCTGGCTGCTATGTCAAAAAAGGATACTCACCTGGGACAATCTAAGGAAAAAAAGTTTCCACGGGCCCTCAAGATGTCCCAATTGCAACCAACAGGAAGAGACCATACAACATCTTATGGACTCGTGCCATTTAGCCAACAAACTATGGGAAAAAACCAGCTTTAGATGTCAAAAAAGATGCAGAGTAACAGGGGATATTACAAACACCATCCATAACTGGGCAATTGATCCTTACAAGAGCAGGTTGCTAAACTCTCTATGGAAAATTATTCCAGGCCTTCTCATCTGGACATTATGGAAAGAAAGAAACAGACGCATTTTTAAGAATCAATGTACACCTCTAGATAACATCTGGAGTAATTTCTGCAACAATCTTCAGGAAACCTTGGTGCTTCAAAAGTGGCATGAAGATGACTTTCCTACCCTTCCTCAGGAGCAGAACATCTGGGAGAATTGGCATCTTCGAATTACCCAAACACATGAGAACCCCAGCAACTCTTCTCAAAATCCCAAAGCACCAAGCAAATGGCAGCCTCCTCCCCAAGGAATGATACAATTAAATTTTGACGGAGCCTCCAAAGGCAACCTAGGCATGGCAGGTTATGGAGGCATCTTCAGGGATCATGGAGGCAAACCACTCCTACTCTTCCTTGGCTCAATAGGATGGGACACGAACAATTCAGCTGAACTAGAAGGACTGTGGCAGGGACTTTTCTTAGCTCAGCAGCATGGATTCTTTCCTATTGTAATTGAAGGAGACTCACAGATCCTTATCAACATGGCTAATCAAATTCTTCAGGGGACACCTGCTCACAAAGTAGCCTATAGCTAGAGATTAGCAGCTCGTTTAGAGCTCATAGAACAATGGCTCTTAACCAATAGAGCAATCACATTCAAACATGTCAAAAGGGAAGGCAATAAAGTGGCAGATCTCCTAGCAAATCTGGGGGTGGACAGTGATCGAGTTCTAAACTCAGGCTCGCTTGACATTTTAAATGATAGCTCTCATTTACAGGAATGCACTGATCTAGTGCAGAATGATGCAGAACTCCCAGATGCAAGTGTTTGACTACGCTGGTATGATGCAACGACCATGGGTTGGCAAGTGGCGAGGCCACCTGGTCACCCACGCTTCCACCCAGAAGGTCACCACCGAAATTAATGGCATATTAATGCACTGCGCGAGTAGAGGCTCCATCAATTCGGTTTTTAAGATGGCCTCTTCAGACTGTCATCCCCCTGCTCTACCTCCTCTGAACTGCAATTGGCTCCCTACTATTGCAGAGCTGAGCTCACGAACGACAACGAGGGGATGCTGCCAAATTATGTTCTGCATTGAGATGGTGGATGGGGCACACTTCTTGCAGAATCTTTTATGTTGCCTTCGGACTGGTTCTTTGGTCTTGAATCTCAGCTCTAAACCACTGATTTCAGCTCCTTCTGCTCCAATTGCCCACTCATTCTTTGGCTCTGCTCCTTCTTGTCCTCATCCACTTATTTTTTCCCACGAGAGCATGCCTTGTCTGTGTCATAGAATGCGTTGCAGGAGGGGTACTAGTAGAGGAAGAACAATTCGCCCCTCCTCCTTGTCCCTCCCTGACTCATCCCCCTCTAACTCATCCTCCCCTTTGATGGCTCATTTCTCTAGACGCTACCCAACAACTTGCAGCGGTTGGGGATAGGCTCAGACTGCAGGTCCTCGGCCTGTTGATGCTACTCCCCAACCTCCTACTGCCTCTGTTTCATCCTTGCATCCTAGCCATTCAGCTCAATTTCAATTTCGTTGCACGCTAGAAAGTCCCTGCATTATAGCGACTATCGCGGTGGCATTTAGAGAGGAGCCACAAGACTCTGAAGACCCAGCATGACCAGCAGGAGAAAAGCCCCTAGAAGCAGCTCAGGGACGCACAGAAGCAGCGAAGCAGCTCAGGGACGCACAAAGGTAGCTCAGGAACGCACCAATCCAGGTCGCTTCAAGAACATGGAAGAAACTCCGAGAGATAAACAGGATGCAGAAGATGACATGGAGGTGTACGGTGTCTGATAGTGGAAGAACCTCCTCCACCTAATGACACCTAGCTAGCAAAGGTCTTTTCAGGTTCTGGGTTCCCGACTCCCAATTTTGTGGGTCTATTCGGGTGCTTTTTACTATTCAATGTTGTTAATTGTTCAAGAAACTCTAGTACTACAGGTTGTTACCCCTACGTGGGCAGCAAACTTTAATAATTTTGGACTGTTTTCCCAGGTGAGGGCAGTCTCTTTTAGTTGTTGTTGTTAAACATGGCATATTTTGGATGTGCTCTGCGGAGGCCGATGCCTCCTTGTACTATTTTTTTACATTAATAGAATTAGTAAAATTTAGAAAATAAAATAAAATAAAAAATTACTCTTAATTTGTTTTTATTTAAATTAATCAAAATGTTAAAGATTACAATATCTCTCTCATAGTGGCTACAAATCTTTTTTATTTTTATTTTTATGTAATTTGAGTGAGTCAAAATATTTAACAAGATAGGACAAGACATTACAACATCTCTTCCATAGTGGTTGGAGAGCACCTCTCCGTGGAACAATTAATAAACCTTGTTACAATACCATGGGTTAATACCATGGTTCATCAATATCACATGCCCCAGAAAACCATAACTCATTTCATATGACACTTGCTCATATGACATTTTTTAATTAATCAATTTAATTAAAAAGTAAAAAGGGCATCACTACTTTGGAGATAAATCTCAACCTTTAATTCGTCTATACAACTATAGATATTATAGAGTATTATATGGTAATTAAATCCATACCATCCACCTAATAATTCAAGGATTTAATATTTGGATGGTTTTCGTTCAAAGCTTAGAAATAAAAGATGAGTGCAGAACTTATGACATGAATATTGCAACCATATCTAGAAATTAGAGATATGTGTATGTGTGTGTCCATATCTATCTATCTATATATATAATAAAAAAATTTATTTAAGATATTTTATTAGTGTGTTGCTCAAACTAGCATACATTCCTCTAACTCCAGATCTACTAGCTAAGAACATTTTGCACTAAAAAAGAGATTTGCATCTTGAGAGATTTGATCCCTCTTGAAGCTTCGTAGAGCCATAGATAAATGGATATGTGTTGGTTAAATTAAAATTATGAAAGCCCTATTCCAAAATAGACATACCTATCAACATAATTAACTAAATTATAACTATATTTTAAATTATTATTAATATAAAAATTAATGTATAAGTTAAACATATATATATATATATATATATATATATATATATATATATATATATATATATATATATATATATATATATATATATATATATATATATATATATATATATATATATATATATATAGATATAGATATGGATATAGATATAGATATAGATATAGATATAGACACACACACACACACACACACACACACACACACATATATATATATATATAGCATGAAAGAAAATCTTCAACCATGGAGATTTACCCCATTTTACCATGGATATTCTTATTATGTAAATGGACTCTGTAATTATTGATAAATAAATATAAAAATAGAGACAAAATAGAGTCAAATAAGCCTAGAATATCGTTTGGCTAAACTAACAATAAATTGTTAAACACCTTGGAGGTGAAAAGACAAACTATCTAGACTATCCAAACTTCAACTGTTATAGTTTGAGTCCATTATAAGTGTCAAAAACGGAGGAAATCATCATGCATTACAAAAATAAAATGATATACCATTGTTAGAGACTAACCCATACCAATACATTTTTGGTATAGTAACTGTAAATTTCACATTATATCGATAGGAACAGTAAATTGTATTAGGATACCCAAAAAAAAATGATAGGGTATTGTTCACAAGAATAAATTTACAATGAATTGCAGTGACGAATATGGCATAAACCATGTAGGAGGAATACAAGAATTCTATGTATGTTAATGTTGGGGAATATGCCAAAGGAAAATCTTAGAACGCAAAGCTTGAATCAATAACACAGGGAATATAGGAATGGCACAAGAAATACGGGAAGGAAGATATGGTGGAAGGGATTAACCTTGTAATTAAAAAATCAATAGATTTTTTAGTGAACAATTACTAGCATAGATTCATCTCAAGTATGGATCTAACATGAGGTCATAGGGATCAACTTTCTTCACATGCAAATTTCTTTAGAGTGCAAAATACAATATGTAATTTTTCATTATTTAAATTATATTTTTGAATTCTATATATATGTATTAGCCATTGGCTTGAAATTCATGGTAAAAGGGAAAAAGGCGAGCTACGTTTAGGAGACATCACTCGACTATCGACCATCTTGTCACTCTCAAGATCATTGCTGAGGAATGTCGCAATAGTAAAACTAATCTCTTCTGTTGTGTTATGGACTTTAGAAAATATTTTGACACTATTCTTGAGACAAGCTTTGGAAAAGGCTCGAAGTGATTATGGTTCCTCCCAAGTTGAGGACTTTTGTGATTCGCCTTTACGAGAATTTTTTTACCAAGCTTAAGACAAACAAAGTGTGGTCTAAAGATATTAAATGAAATATCATGGTTAAGCAAGGGTGTCCCCTATCCCGTACCCTTTTGGCATTTACATCAATAAGCTAGATGAGTGTTTGACAACTGTGGGTTGAAAAGGTAATGAGATTGTTGGCATAATCATTACTCCTCTCCTTTTTGTTGACGATATCCTTCATCTTGAAAGAAGCCATGATGATCTAGACAACCAGCTTAAGACTCTTCATGATTACTACTCCAAGATGGGTATGATAGTTAATACCAGCAAGACTAAAGTCATGATAATTAAATCCAAAAAGGTCGCCCATGGTAATTTCCCATATGATAACAATTACTTAGATCATGTTTCTTCTTATAAATATTTAGGTATTGACATTCCTAATCATCTCAACTTGAATTATAGCATTGAGAAAATGATTATTGGAGGTTGGAAAGATCATTATGAGCTTGGAAACAACTCTAAGTTGGTTGATATTTGTATCTGGAGTAAAAAAGGTTCCTTTTTTAGATTCTCGTCACCCCTATTGTCTTATACGGCTATGAAGTTTGGAGTTGTAGTATATCCAAGGAGTTGTGGAGGAATACTGAGATGATTCAGAAGGAATTCATAACCTAAAACCTCAAGATCTGGGGAAATATTCCTTATCCTATCTTCTTGATCGAAGTTGGCCTTTCCCCCATTGAAAGCTTGGCTATGTTTAGGTATCTTATGTATAAGAAGAATCTTTACAACATGGAATCCAAGAGGATTCCCAAAAATTCTTCTAAAGTTAGTCAAAACCCTCACCTCTGCCTTAAGAGTGGGTGGCATAAGGATGCCTAGTATTGGCTCAACCATTGGGGGTTAAAGGAGGAGATCATCATGGGAATCAAGGATAGTATCAAAGATATTATTGCCTCCAAATTTAAGGATAAATTGTGGGATGATAAAGAGTTGCAGGGAAAAAAGAAGCTTAGCTATTATATGGAGGTGATCAACCCCACCATTGATAACTAGAATTATCTCTCTATTTTGACTAACACTAAGAAAAAAATGAACATTGCTAGGATTAGAACTAATTCTCATGAGCTCCAAAGTGAAATCGGGCAGTGGTCTACTCCTAAAACTCCCTGGGACAATACAATCTATCAACTTTGTGATACTAAGAGGATTGAAGATGAAAAACACTTCATCTTAGATTGCCCACCCCTTACTCACATCTGCTCTCATTTCCTTAACATCTGCCACATTTCCAATTTTATTCACTTGTTAAGTCATCCCAAGTATAGTGATCTTGGAGCACTTCTTTTCCTTTCTTTTTATCATAGAAATGATATTTTGAATAAATGCAATTAGAATATTTTTATTTTATTTTTTTAGTTTTCAAGTTCTAATAGACCGCATTGGTCCTAGTGGATGTTAATCATCATCATAATATATGTAGGACCAATTAAACGTTTAAACCATAAAAACTTATTTTTTTCATCATATATACATTAATTTTTTTAAGTGATATATAGTATATATATAATTTCCAATAAAATATTTTACATGACATGTACATCGAGACATTTTATCACCCCAAATAAAAATGGTTTTTCATTACTAATATATTTTTAAGTATATGTCAACATTAATTTGTATTAAAATATTTTATTGATAACCCACATTGAATATTTTTTATATACAATGTTAAAATATTTTATTTTAATAAAAAAAATATTGATGTATAGATATATATGAAGTTGATATTGACATAAATTAGTTAACATATATCTTCAAATAGTTTATTTAAATCTATTGTTGAATTTATTTTGAAAAGAATAAGGTTTAAATGTATTATTTACACATTTTTTTACTTATAATTACTTTAAGCATATTCAATTTTTTTTATCATAGCCAATATTATTTTTCTGTTTAGAGCATAATTTTTTATTTTTGTTTTGAAGGGGCACATGTTAACTCGATGGATGGAGGGACATGCTTACACATACTTGACAATAATGGAGTAATGTTATTTTATTGTTTGGATTATGTCCTATATTAGACTTAGATCCTATTTTCTAGGAGACCGTTGTGATCTCCCAAGAGAATGTAACCATTTCTACTTGTGTATGTTTGATTGTTTCATTAATGAGAAACATCGTTGTTTGGAAGCCTCAAGGTATCCTCACCTGAGGTATGCAGAGTCTCATTCATTTAGATTTTTTCTTTCTAATTTTGACTTGGTATTAGAGAGTTGGTATCTAAGATTGTGATTGAGTCTAGAGTGTGGCTAATTGCTAATCAATAGAGGCATTTGTGGACAACGGATTATTGATCTGTCTCTAAGCCTAGATTCGGTGGAGCAGTTTGACTGTCCTGTGCGTTGAGCCATAGATCCATAGAAATATATGAGCCACTTTACCCAGTGCATGGTCTCAATGCATGCTGGAGCTTATCATTGCAGGTCAGAGGTGGATCTCATTCTACATTGCAAGACTAGTAGAATCATTGTCTTATGGGTCTTGTAAGTAAGTGTGAATCCCAATGGTTTCATGGTTGTAAGGACTATGTTGGGGCTGGTGTAAAGAGCTCTCTTTGAAGAGAGGACATGTAACATAAATGAAATGATCTATGTAGTATAGTAGAAACCTGTAGAATTGTTGCAGAATTGGAGATTTTGAGGTTTAGTTCAAGAGAATCCAGATCCTATTAAAGGTCGAGTCTAAATAACAGGTTGAATTTAGGTTCTAAATTGAAGAAAGGAATAATTGACAAAGGAAATTTCCATCTCTTAAAGACATCTCTGATAATTTCTATTATAGAACCATGTTGTGTATCCCTGATTCTTTAAATGCTAAAGTGAACCAACATGGTTTAATTGAAGTTTTAAAAACCAGTGGCAAGTATTACAAATCTAGTAATTGGATTATTTTTCTGAAAATTACATATGGTTGGCATTTCAATGATGTGTGCAGGTAAAGCATGGAAGAGTGTGGGAACTGTCATTCTTAGGTGGAGATTTGATCTGCGTGCCTAGGTATAGAGACAATTTGTTACAGAGTGAGCTTCCAAGATCTTCCACAAGCTAAATCAGCCACAATTTGTGTGCCAAGATCCCAATTTGAAACAATCAGTATGGAAAAGCGATTGTAGCAGCTGATTAAGGTCAATAAGGGTTGACTGATCCATGCACTAGTACTAAAAAAAACAATTAAATTTTGCATATAAACAATCATTTTTTATTCGGTGACCAATACTAGCTAATTTACAATATCTTATAACACGACCAACTTTTAGTCGTTTTTAGCTTAGTCATTAATTGGTTTCTTCAATTTTATTGTCTAGTAGTATATTTAGTCATAAATTTGGTCATTGATTTAGTCATTAATTGCCACAATTAATGACCAATATACAACAAAACATATTACTATATTGTCACCCAAGAAAACCAATTAATGACCAAAGAAATATGACCAAAATATTGGTCGTGTTATAAGATACTGTAAATTAACTACTAATAGTCATATATATGAAAATTTTAGTCATCATTTGAAACCAATTAATGACTTGAAATTATGACTAAATTTTTGTTGTGTTATAAGATACTATAAATTAGCGACTAATAGTCATATATATTGAAAATTTAGTCGTCCTTTGGATCACAAATTTCCCATTTACAGTAGTCATTTTTTTCTGCAGTTTTATATTTATTATATAAACGACTAATATAGTATTTTATATTCATTTCATTTACTTTCATGAATAATCATTATAAATGACTAATTTAGTCATATATTCATTTTATTTGTGTTCGTCATTAATCAATATAAACTAATAATTTACTATTTTTAAATTGATTTTATGTGTTCATTATTAATCAACATAAATTAATTAGTATGATTTTGGAACTAAATTTAAAAAATGTCATACAATGTGCATGTTCATCTAATATGAAAATGCAAATTTTCATATGTTAATTATAATACTAAACAATATCAAGTGCATCTATAAATAATTTCAACCACATAAATTATATTATATGAAATGTTAAAGTATTACAATATGAATTTCCAACTTCATATCGTTTGAACTAAAATTTACACATGAAATAATATTTCATCACTTCAAAAATTATCATTGTGTTGCCAAGGCATTACAGGTGAATTTACCAACTCTGAAGACTTGACCATCATTCTCTATGTTCACTAGTACAAAATGGTTAATCAATTACTAAAAAAATAACTAAAATTTGAATATAAACAACCATTTTTCAGTCGGTGACTAGTAGTAGCTAATTTACAATTTCTTATGACACGACCAACTTTTAGTCATTTTTAGCTTAGTCATTAATTGGTTGTCTCAATTTCATCGTCTAGTAGTATATTTAGTCATTAATTTGGTCATTAATTTATCTATTGATTTAGTCATTAATTGCCACAATTAATGACTAAATATACAACAAAATATATTACTATATGGTCACCCGAAAAAGCCAACTAATGACCAAAGAAATATGACCAAAATGTTGGTCATGTTACAAGATACTGTAAACTAGCTACTAATAGTCATATGTATGCAAATTTTAGTCATCATTTGAAATCAATTAATGACCAAAGAAATATGACTACATTTTGATCATGTTATAAGATAATGTAACTTAGCTGCTAATAGTCGTATATATGCAAAATTTAGTTGTCATTTGTAATCACAAATTTATCATTTGCAGTAGTCATTTATCTTTTTTTAGTAATTTCATATTCATTATATAAATGACTAATTTAGTAGTTTATATTCATTTCATTTATTTTCATTAATAATTATTGTAAACGACTAATTTAGTTGTATATTCATTTTGTTTGTGTTCATCATTAATCAATATAAACTACTAATTTAATAGTTTTTGATTGATTGTATGTGTTCATTATTAATCAACATAAATTACGTAGTATGATTTTGCGACTAAATTAAAAATATGTTATACAATGTGCACTCGTTCATCTAATATGAAAATGAAAAGTTACATATGTTAATTACAATACAAAACAATATCAAGTGCAACTATAAATAATTTCAACCACATAAATTATATTATATGAAATGTCAAGTATTACAAAATGAGTTTACAACTTAATATTGGCTAGACTACAATTTACACATGAAATGTTGTTTCATCACTACAAAACATTTTCATTATGTTGCCAAAGAATTGCAAGTGAATTCACCAACTCTGAAGACTTTACCATCAATCTCTATGTGTGTGTCTTATGCGGGATATTGGCTTTAAGGGTATCACTAGACTGGTTCTCTTCTCTCTCTTTTTTGAGTTTTCGCCCTAATGTTATTGTTTTCCTCTTTTTTCAAATCCTGTTGCTGACCATCAATGCTGAGTTCATTTTCTGAAAACAAAAACTTATACAGTGTAGAGTGTAATACATGAAATACGATGAACACTAGAATATAAACTAAAGTAGAGTATAAAGGATTTATATGACATATACCTCAACATCAACAATGTTAAAGTCATTTTCCCCCATAAAAGCAAGAAGCTCGAACAAGATTTCTTTCAATGAGGAATAGTGACCACCATCTGGTTAGATGACTTATATAAACAAAGAAAATAAAATGTCACCATAGAAAATAACACTTTAGTAACTTAGTATTCAACCTTCAGGGAAAGCTTAGGCACAATTGTTGGGCCGTGAATACGACCACTTTCTAAACACTTATTTTATCCATTTTTACTCTTCTTTATTATGTCATTTATTATAATTTATTATATAAATCGAAATTATAATGATTTATGCTCTTATGAATGATATTATTTATTTTCCTTTATTTCTAATAAATTGATGATTATGCATGATTTTATCAATGATAGTTTTATAAATTGGTTGTAACATTATTCACCATTTTAGCCTCCAAGATAATTTCCAGATTGAAGATTTGATCATTAAAAGTGCCAACTCAGAAATTCACTGGAATAAGAAGTGACGTTTTGCGGTTGAGATTATGATCAAATGAAGAAGAATCTTGAAAATACGGAACATGGGTTTTGTCCAAAACTGACCAAATTAACTTTAGTAAAGAACGGTTTGCCCAAATTAGACTTGTATTGAGAGAAACGCAGGGTTCTTTGAGCACGATTTTCTCAAATTTGTTGTGTGGCCGTTTTCCAAATCTCAGCTGCAAAGCCAAATTTATCTTTCTCTTGTTGAAAGATAGATGGAACTATATTTTCTTGTTCATCAATTGGTTAGAAACAATCCAATTTTGTAATAGAAATCATGTTGCAATTATCTTTGTTGTAACTTCTCTCTAATCTCTCTATATAAATGAAAACAGAGATCAGAGATGCAGATGGGAAAATGATGGAGAATTGAGGATTCAGAATTGGAAATTCAAGAATGATGATGGGATAGGATAGGATAGAATAGGAGGAAAAAGAGATTGTTGCATTGCCATTGTAATCTTCAAAGATTCTACTGTTCTAATGATTTCATAGTTTAATGATGAATAGATAAAAGGGTTGTTGTTCATTCTTCTCATCTAAAGTAGCCTAGCAGCATCCGCTAGTGGCTAAGGGCCCCGCCTCTGGTGGAGTGCGCTGCTGCTGTATTATATCTTTACGATTCATGTGTGGTTTGATTTCTTTCTTTTACTCTGCTCAGTAATCTGAAGCACTTTATTGTTTCACATATCGGCTCTGTTATACTTGAAAGAATATTATTGTAACTTACAATGGGAATGCTATGTTACCATTCTAACCCTGCATCACATTATTGTTTATTTTGGCAAATCATATAACATCATTTTTCCTTACAGATTACAACTTAACCGCATTGTATATTCTTGAATTGGTACTGCCGTATGATTTATTCTTACATCGTGATTGTTGTGTATTCAAAAGTTTTGTTCTGTTATTATTGTTGTTCTATTACAATTGCTATTATTTCATGGTCGTGATTCATGCATATTGTATTGAAGCTCAGATTACTGTCCCTTTTAATGATAAGTGTCTTGTGTGCTTGACTTGGGTTGTTGTACATTTCAATTTATTCCACTGTTTTATACTTTATCTTTGATAATCTACTATTCCATTTCTGTTTTCTATTCAATTCAAAGGCTGTTACTTAATTCTTGAAGATTATAATTATTGCTGCACTCATTTACATAGGATAGAGTTTTGTTGTTCAATCCTATTTATAGAAGTATATGATGTTCGATTCCTTGTCATTCGAAAATCCTCATTGCTTTGGTGTGCAATAGGGCTGTCAACTGTACAGAACATTGGTTACTATTTCCTTGTTCTCATATTGGTTTTCTTGTTCTAGTTTGATTTCAATTGTATCAATCTCTAGAGGAATGAGTTATTGTTATTGTATCCTCGATTGATGTTTGCTGAGTGAGTATTTGGATTTCAGAGCATTTGAGTTTATGTTGTTTTCATTAGATTTCTTTTCAAGCATCCATTTACTTTTAAGCACTATACTGTAAAACATTACTCTTCAGTAAATAGCCGCCTCAGACTGAGTACACTCTTGAAATAAAAATTCGTCCCTGGGTTGACAATTAATGTGAAGATAATTAGGAGTTTAAAAGACACATTTTTATCACTCGAAATTTTGGCGCCGTTCATATTCATTTTTATCACCAATTTGAAAAAATGCTTGAATATCACTTTTTTTTTGCTTGCAGGCTTGATGGAATTTTTAAAAACACAGTCTGGACAGTCATGTTTTGAGGGACCAAAATGAAATATTTTTAAAACTTGTTTCTATCCTAAGTAGCCATTGATGTCTACTTTCCAATCCAATTTTAATCACTTAATTTGGATTTGAAACGACAAAGTTAGAACCAAAACATTGACAGGGTGTCTAGCGGGCAGCTCAGGAATAGAGTTGGGGCAGTCGGTTTTTGAAGGCCTAAACGAATGAATTTTTAAAACATGTTTCTATGGTAGATTCCTCTATGAATCTAGTTTACAATGCAACTATAATCACTCATTTTCGATATCGTATGGAGAAGTTATGATCAAAATACTGATTGTCTATCGTAAATCAGCACTCTTAAAACTCTGTTTTTCCGGCTGTTCCTTAGACTATTTGACCTACCAATTCTTCTTGTGTTTAAAACCTGTTTATATTGGAGATAAATAAATGAATACACTTTCACTTCCAATTTGAAGCATTCGAATCCGAAATCAAACGAAAAATTCATGCTTGAAATATCAACTGTTGGTCTAAGCTAGGTAATAAAAAATGACTTTGTTATGCAGGTTGTTCTAACTAAAATTGACATATCATATCATTGGATCTTTAAAACCTGTTTCTATTGAAGATAAACCTTTGAATTAGCTCTCATTTGGATTTCTAATCACTCAATTTCAACAAATAACAAAGAAGTTGTGATTAAAACACTACTGGTTAGTATGGTCGACCACTGCTCTCCCGCAGATGACAAATAACTTTTACTTTGTTATTTTCTCAATGGATTTGTTATACAGACTAACTACTTGTTGTTTTTTTGCATAATTCTTGGATGAGGAGAGCCCGATCATCTCTCTTTCTCCATGATTTAATGTTTTATTGCAGGTAGACACTCGTTTTTTTTGCAGGTCCTGGGAAAATAAAGAGGGTCAATTTTTGGACGAGTGATTCTTGAAAGAAATTTTAATGAAACAAGGGAATTTAATCCAACTCATCACCCAACAGATTCATAATAGAAAAAATGAAGAATTGATTTCAATTTTAAGATTCATGTCTTATCACTGCTGCCAAAACATTTTTCAAAGAAATCATTTTTTTTACATTATATCATCGTTGTTGTAACTTAATTTATTTATTTACATACTGTTTTTAAATAAAATGTTGTTTCTTTTTTTATCTCTCTTATATTTTGTGTTTCAAGTGTTGCTTCATTCAAATTGTAACCCATCCTTAGCATCAATATAGTGAAACGTCGACGGAATGAACATGAAACTGTGGATAATCCGGATCATACCACTGCAAAAAATTACCAAAGAAGCTTAAAATCTAAGCTAATTCATTCTTTGTGTGCTAGCATTTTTTTCTGTTGTTCCTTTTTCAAGAGGAACACCACTGTCATTTTGCTGTTCTTTTTCTGAAGGGACAATATTTGTGTGCACTTTTGTTGTTTCTGATGTTCCTTTTCCAAAGGGACAACATTTTCATTTTGTCATTCATTTTCCATGGTTCATTTTGTCGTTCCTTTTTCACGGCTCATTTTGTTGTTCCTTTTCCACGGTTCATTTTGCTATTCATTTTTCATGTTTTGTTGTTCCTTTCCGAATTGAACAACACTTCTGCACTTTCACATTTTGTTGTTCCTTTCCGAATGGAACAACACTTATTCACTTTCACGTTTTGTTGTTCCCTTCCGAATGGAACAACACTTTTGCACTTTCACATTTTTTTGTTCCTTTTCGAATGGAACATCACTTCCGCACTTTCACATTTTGTTGTTCCTTTTCGAAATGAAAAAGAACTTCTGCACTTTCATATTTTGTTGTTCTTTTTCGAATGGAACAACACTTCTGCACTTTCACGTTTTGCTATTCCTTTTCGAATGGAACAACACTTCTGCACTTTCACGTTTTGTTATTCCTTTTCGAATGGAACAGCACTTCTGCACTTTCACATTTTGCTATTCCTTTTCGAATGGAACAACACTTCTGCACTTTCATGTTTTGTTGTTCCTTTTCGAAATGAAACAACACTTCTGCACTTTCACGTTTTGTTGTTCCTTTTCGAATGGAACAACAGTTCTAAACTTTCACGTTTTGTTGTACCTTTTTGAATGGAACAACACTTCTGCACTTTCACGTTTGTTGTTCCTTTTCGAAATGGAACAACACCTTTTGCACTTTCATGTTTTGTTGTTCATTTTCGAAATGGAACAACACTTCTGCACTTTGACATTTTTGTTGTTCCTTTCCGAAGGAACAACACTTTTACATTTTTGTTGTTCCTTTTCAAAGGAACAAAATTTTCACATTTTTTTGTTCCTCTTAAGGACCAACACTTTTTCACATGCATTTTTTTGTTGTTCCCTATAGGGAACAACACTTTTTCATGTGTATTTTTTCTTTTTGGTGTGAATTTTTTTTGTTGTTACCTATAAGGAACACCACTTTTCGAGTGATTTTGTTGTTCCTTCAAAAAAAACAACACTTTGGGAATATTTTCGAGAGGAATCATTTCTTCCTTTTGTGGGATTATTTCTAGTTCCTCTCAACCACATTTTACTGATTCTCTTTTATGGCATTAAGTACACTAACTTTTATGAAGACAAGAATTATGGATTCTTTTGAAGCGAGTTAATATCATTCATGTTATGGTCTTTAATAGGATAGCTCCTTGATGATAGCTTATTTTCAAAAGGGACACAATTATTTATATACTACTTTACTACACTATTTTCTATTGAACATTATATTGATTGATCACCTTAATACCATGCTAGTTCCACCCTTTTTCGTTATAATCTTCTCTGTCTATAATAAATAAGATTATGGGTATGTTTTTTTCTATTGACATGCTCAACTTCTTCCACCATCCTTGCTTTTAAGGATTCCCAAGCCTCCCTATTTTTATCATAAAAATGTGTAATAACAACAAAATTTTGTTCGCAGATGGAGGATAGGGGGTCTCATTACGAGTCAGCCTACCATGTTCATAAGGCTGTAACAAAGTGACATTCTCATTATGGCCACCACACTAGGGTTATGATCCATTGGATAGCCAAATTATCCTTGGAACAGGAGGTCTCATCATGAACCGGCCTGATCACTTTTGCTACATCCCAGTCAATGGCAGTGTGGTTATCTGGTTACCACGCCAGCACATTGATCTCTTCGGTAGAACAACAATGTAACTCTCCATTTATAAATTGAGGATCCTGGCTCATATGGGTTAAAAAGAAACCCTGCCAAGGCTATAGATGCCTGCTGGAAGCAGAGGCTCTGCTTATGGTATTGAAGTTATATCTTATCGTCAATTATTACTATAATACCCTTTTCTTATTTTTTTTCTTTTTATCAGAAAAGTTATTTCCTTAATTTTCCCTATTTTGAACCTTTACGCATGAGAAATTATTTTATGATCAATCACATAATTTTTACGCTAGAATACCATCAGCAAAGCATCTTTTTGGCATATTGCTGCCATTTTTCTCTTTTTCATAACTTATCATCAATCCAAAGCATCCTATCTCTTATTCATAACTATCTTTACACACTCTGCTCTCATTATAACCATAACTCTTGTTGTCCTATCATTGATATGTGTACTCTACTTCATTTACTGCTATATTGTTCATTCCCTTACCTTGTCGTCAACATAACCCCTCTCATACGCTTTATGGTCATGGAATTCCTTTTCCAATTGGAGGGGGGAATGTATGCATTATGGGATTGCATGTGATATGATTACTACACTCTGCCATAACTTGTTGATCTGATAAAATATCTGATTGAAATTTTTGCATGCATCTTAATTTGTTGCTATTCAAAACTAACATTGTGGCTTCAAGAACATTGTATGAAAAATAGTGATTTGTTTACAAGAGAACAACAAGTATGGGCAGAACTCTATTCGCAGCATGACCACACTATTGAAACTAACAAAAGAGGCTCGAGCAACTCGCAGACGTGAACAATTTTTCAGACATCATGTGCTTGCCTCGATTCCACCTTTTGCATCACTTTCAGCACCAACTCTGCCCACATCAACTTCAACATATGCCAGTACATATATGTCCTTCCACTTTTTTCTTTTTGGAGGTAAAACTTGAGGTAAAATATCATAATTTTCTGATTTATTACGAATTTAGGAGAATTTCATGCAAATCCATTTTGAGCATTATTTATCATCATTCATTCCACATTTGTACCACTTGCCATTTTTCAGCGGCATATCATCTTTCAATGTGGGGGAGTGTTTCTTTCATTCATTTCTTTCTTATGACCATGTCATTCATATTCTTTATCATCCATTGCTATTATTATTCCTTCTCAACACCTTCATTATTCCATGTTGTTTTACACCAAGCATAGCATTCCACAGCTGGTAGCCACCACCTCAATTTGTTATCTAGCATTGCATGAGGGCATGCTAATTCTTCAGCGAGGGGGAGAAATTGCTATGCATGATGGATGTTTTCTACTTTCTTTCTCATTTAAGGCATACAATTTCAGTGCAGAAATTGATTTCCACATATTTTTAAAACTATGAACTCAATTCTTATGATCTCTGGAAAACACAGACATTATTAAAATACACATACCCAGATAATTTCAGGATAAATTGGTTCATAAAATTTTGGAAATCATGCACTCTCACCTACAACCATTTTGTTTATATCTCATGATCTGTGCATCAAAACAATCTGATTCTTGGATCATAGAGGCATTCATATATTACAAATTTACTTGCAACGTTTCAACAAAAGCTGATTTGTAGTTTTTGGGAAAATGGTTAATGAAGGTTGCTGTCACTTATATCATATTTTGCTGCAACTGCATTGTTATACCTTTATCAAGATTGCTAAAATTGAATATTTATTAATTGAGGAAGAATTCGTTTTTTCTATGAGCTGAGATGAACAAATTTTTTATTGCTTGGTTAACACATGGGTTTTGTCTTTGGGTTGCATGAGGACATGCAATATATTCAGTTTTTTGTTGCATGAGGACATGCAATATATTCGGTGTGGGGGTATGTTGGGCCATGAATATGACCATTTTCTAAACACTTATTTTATCCATTTTTACTCTTCTTTATCATGTCATTTATTATAATTTATTATATAAATCCAATTTATAATGATTTATAATGATTTATGCTCTTATGAATGAATATTATTTATTCTCCTTTATTTCTAATAAATTGATGATTATGCATGATTTTATCAATGATAGTTTTAATAAATTGGTTGTAATATTATTCACCATTTTTAACCTCCATGATAATTTCTAGATTGAAGATTTGATCATTAAAAGTGCCAACTCAAAAATTTACTGGAATAAGAAGTGATAGTTTTTCGGTTGAGATTCTGAGCAAATGAAGAAGAATCTGGAAAATGCGGAACATGGGTTTTGTCCAGAACGGACCAAATTAACTTTAGTGTAGAATGGTTTGCCAAATTCGACTTGTATTGAGAGAAACATAGGGTTCTTTGAGCACAATTTTCTCAGATTTGTTGTGTGGTCGTTTTCCAAATCTTAGCTGCAAAGCCAAATTTTCCTTGCTCTTGTTGAAAGATAGATGGAACCATATTTTTTTTTTATCAATTGGTTAGAAACAATCCAATTTTGTAATTGAAATCATGTTGTAATTATATTTGTTGTAACTTCTCTCTGATCTCTCTCTATTTAAATGAAAACAAAGATCAGAGATGGGGATGGAAAAATGATGGAGAATTGAGGATTCAGAATTGGAAATTCAAGAATGATGATGGGATATGATAGAATAGGAGGAAAAAGAGATTGTTGCATTGCCATTGTAATCTTCAAAGCTTCTGTTTTTGTATTGATTTCATAGTTTGATGATGAATACATAAAAGGGTTTTTGTTCATTCTTCTCATCTAAAGTAGCCCAGGAGCATCCGCTGGCAGCTAAGGGCCCAACCTCTGGTGGAGTACGTTGCTGCTGTATTATATCTTTACGATTCATGCAGGGTTTGATTTCTTTCTTTTACTCTGCTCAGTAATCTGAAGTGCTTTATTGTTTCACATATCAGCTCTGTTATACTTGATTGAATATTATTGTAACTTACAATGGGAATTCTATGTTACCATTCTAACCCTGCATCACATTATTGTTTATTTTGGCAAATCATATAGCATTGTTGTTCCTTACAGATTACAAGTTAACCGTTGTATATTCTTGAATTGGTACTACCGTATGATTTATTCTTACATCGTGATTGTTGTGTATTCGGAAGTGTCATTCTGTTATCATTGTTGTTCCGTTACAATTGCTGTTATTTCATTGCCATGATTCATGCATATTGTATCGAAGCTCAGATTACTATCCCTTTTAATGATAAGTGTGTTGCGTGCTTGACTTGGGTTGCTGTACATTCAGATTTAATCCATTGTTCTATACTTTATCTTTGACAATCTGTTGTTCGATTTCTCTTTGCTATTCAATTCAAAGGTTGTTACTTAATTCTTGAAGATTATAATTATTGCTGCATTCATTTACGTAGGATGGAGTTTAGCTGTTAAATCCTATTTATAGAAGTAGATGATGTTTCATTCCTTGTCATTTGAAAATCCTCATTGCTTTGGTGTGCAGTAGGGTTGTCAACTATATAGAACATTGGTTTCTGCTTCCTTGTTCTCAGATTGATTGTCTTGTTCTAGTTTGATTTCAATTGTATCAATCTCTAGAAGAATGAGTTATTGCTACTATATCCTCGATTGATGTTTTTCGAGTGAATAGTTGGATTTCAGAGCATTTGAGTTTATGTTGTTGTAGTTAGATTTCTTTTGAAGTGTCCATTTACTTTTAAGCACTATAATGCAAAACATTACTCTTGAGTAAATAGCAGCCTCAGACTGAGTACACTTTTGAAATAAAAATTCATCCTTGGGTTGACAATTAATGTGAAGATAATTAGGAGTTAAAAAGACACCTTTTTATCGGTCGACAACAATCATGCTAAGTAAGTTACATTCTAAAAATCTCAAGCTATAAATAACTTTTGAAAACAAATAATCTGAGGTCTGATGTCTAATCCTTGTTGTTTTATTTGCAACAACATCTCATTCTCTAACACATGAACTTGGTCAAGTATATAAACAACATGTGCTCAAATAACAACATGAAAGTAAACTTTTCTAATAGTTAGGAAAATATTTCAACAGAAAACAATTAAAGAATTTGAATCAACATCGTGTAATACTAGTTTCATCTTCAAGTTTTGGTTATTGTTTAAATGGACATGATACCAAGTATTTTCACTTTCATAGTTAAAATACAAAGAAAAATCAAAAGTGATGCTTAAAATATAATCAAACAATAAGAGAAGATATCATGGAATGGAAATTGCAATTATAAAAAAAGTGTTTACTTATCAATCAATGTATTGCCAGACATTCTTAAAACATTTGCTTACCCAAAATTACCATGAGGTGAAAGAATCACGACATTAAAAACATCAATGGACAACCTATGCTCAAATCATTTTTAATTTTGTCACTTAAAAAATAATTGAAACAAGATATAGCACTGATCTCAAACAACTTACAAAAAAATTCCTTAGTGGCACAAACTCTCCCAATATTTGTATCAGAGCTTAGAAGAATTTTGTATACTCCTTTTAGGACTATCTGCAATATGCCACTTGTCTTTAGTAAAGTTCAACAACATATTACACTCTTTAAATGGAAAATCAGATACAGTTTCAATAAACAAAATGAGAAATTAAGAGTGAAATGCATATGGACACTAATACCATTGAACAGACAATATGTTACCAATAAGAAGATTGTTTTTAAGAACTTAAAGGAGGACAAAATACCAACCCAAGCATGATTTAAGAGCCTTTTGAATATTTCCATACTTCTTTCTCGCAGACCCTTTCAACATGGATTCAAAAGATCGGGTAACAAAGTAACCTGTAGTTCTAGCCATTGAATTAAAATAAGAAAATGTTATTTTCAGCCTCTTGCTCTTGGGAGTGTTGCTTTTACATTGCCCCTATTTCTGAGTGTGTCGTCCCATCATCCAACCTACACAGGGAAAACAAATATATTCAGTTGTTGAATATATTGGAAATCAAATGTAAAATTAACTCAACTTGATCTTTACATGGCATAGGCATAATGAAATGGTATAATAGAAGCATGCTAACTCAGAAATAGGAGATGATAAAAAAGAATAATGGAGCATTGTTTCCTGCCATAAAAAAATTTCTGGCCACATGGTCGAAAAGGTGTCATGTATCAACATATGCTCCTCATTGGTACATGCATTTCCTTATTCCATGAAATCTTGCACATCTGCTACCCTCTTACTAGACATGACCCTCGATCCCAGAGCTTAAGCGCAGTGAGAATAGAGCTTCTGCAAGCATGCATGCAACTTGATATTCATGGTCAAACCAATGAATGTGGCAATGACATTGAGATTTCACATTCTTGGCTAACATTGTTTCCCTAGAAAAATGTTCTTGGTAATTGGAATTTCTCGTTCTTATTCTTGGTACAAATTTCCTACATTTATCATCATAGAAAAATTGATGTCATAAAGTTAAATAGAGATCAAAAGTTAACCATAAATCCTATAGTCAAATATTAAGGTCCATCTTGCATAATGAATTTTAAGGAATTGCTCATCATATCCCAGTAAACTTCTAATTTAAGATCCTAATATCATGGATTATAATCAATATGATTAGCCTCACATCTTTCATCACAAAAATAATTCTCCTTATATAATGACCCAATTTTAAATTAAAATCATAACCTTCAAAGTTGTCATTACAATCATCCATCATTAGCCTCAAATGAGGGCATGTATATTATGGCTTTAAATGACAACTATAATCTAATTGAAAGATACAATTTATGAAGCATGCATAAATATTTGAAGATGTAATCAATGTGAAGTATGTAATTTATACAACATATTTTAAAATTTTAAAATAAAAAATAAATAAATATGTAATCTATACCACATTTTTTAAAATTTGAAGATAGAAAATAAGTAAAGATAAATAGTAATAAGTAAACCAGCATAGATCCAAGGAAGAAACTCCAACCCTACGAGAACTTGAGAAGGCGGAGCGCAAACAGGGAAGAGAGTACAGACTTCAGCGCTTACAGAAGCAATCAAAGAACCTGATGAAGGGTGGAAGAGGAAGGGGCTCCACTCCCTCCTTCAAGGAGGCCATGGCTAGCAGAGGCAAGAAGCCTCTAGAAAATGCTAGGGAAACAGGGGTGGAGGGAAAAATAATCACGGAAGAGGGAATAGAAGAACCCATAGAAAATGATCAATATGGCACAAAAGACAAGGAGGTAGAAGAAAAAGAATAGGAAATTAAAGACAAGAAAAGTAAAGGACCCTGTAAACCAAAAACAGACACAACTCCCAGGGTTATTTTAAATAATCTAGAGTTACAGGCATACAGGGAGCATATGGGGACATATGCCATCATCTGTAAGCTCATGGGACTATGGCCCACTGAAAAAGATTTACAGTTGTGGATTAAATACCACTAGAAACCTAAAGGAAGCATAGATCTCCATCTTGGGTCTAAGGGTTTCTTTATAGTGGTGTTCACTAATATTGAAGACAAGCACAAAATATTTGGAGGGCCTTACTTCTATGCTACTGTAGGGCTCTACATGAGTCCATGGATAATGAACTTTATTCCAGAAAAGGAAAATTTTACTTCAGTTCCAGTCTGGGTAAGGCTCTACTCTCTACCTCTTGATTACTGTCAAAATGAATCATTGGTGGCCATAGGCAATAAATTAGGTTTCTATGTTAAAGCCTCTGAAGCCACTAGAAGGGGAAAATATACTTCCTTCGCTAGAATATGTGTGGAAATGGACCTATCAGGAGCTCTACCGGAAGAGATAATCTTAGAATTTTTTGATGAATAATGGGTGAAAACAGTAAATTATGAGCACATTCCATTCAGATGTCAAAAATTCCATGAACATGGACATCTTTTCAGAGACTGCCCTCTCAATAAAGAAGTAAACAAAAGAATAAGCAATACAATGAAATACTTAGATAGCTTTCAGAAAGTGGTTAATCGAAGCAGAGGAAGTAAAAAAGGACCGAAGAATTAGCAGCGCGAAGGACAACAGTTCAAGAAGAACAGTTTTCAGGTGCTTTAGGAAGAGGAAGAGATTACTAAAGAAGATCAAGTAATGGAAGGGAGTTCTGCAGAAAAGGAGAAAGGGAAAAACCTAGAACAAACACAAAATAATGAGTACCAAAAAGAAGACACTATGAGTGAAGCGGAACAGGAAATGGATCAAGAAATGACCCAGAATGACACATATCCAGAGGACCATGAACTACTAGATATTCTTGATAAGGAAAACCTGGACCTAGAAGGTTTCTTAAGGCAGGGTACTACGGGGGAGTGGATTCGCTACCTGAAGATGAACTCAGTAGAATACAACAAATGTTTCTATGGAGAACTCAAACTCGGAAGCTAGAGCGAGGGAATCACATAGACAATTAGGACAATGGAGGGGTGAAAATAATGAAAACAACATTGGGACTAGTTAATAGAAACCCAGGCAAGAAAAGAGGTAGGAAAAAGCATAATGAACTCTTGACAGAGTGTGGAAAGTTGATAATTGATTCAGGTAAGATGAAAGATCTAGCCAGCTATTCTTTTACAAATATTTTATAATGAAGTTGATGTCCTAGAATATTAGAGGCCTATAGAGTAAGAGAAAGCAAAGAATGCTTGGTAACAGAATGAAACAAGAAATGTCAGATATAATGTTTATCCAAGAAACGAAATATTCCATTCAAACGGTAAGACAAATCCACAGTAAATGGCTCAGTAGCTATGAGTTTTTAGAAGTTAAATCAAAGAATACAGCACAGGGTATACTCACTCTATGGAACCCCCACAAAATAGGCATTCTGGATGCGGAGGCTTCTAGAAATTACTTATCGATTGTCATTCAACCTGTAGGATAAAGGGACACCTTTATGGTTACAAATGTTTATGGTCCTCAAAGAATAGATTACAAACTTAAGTTTCTAGATAACTTGGTAGATCTTAGGAACAAACATGCAGATATACCATGGATCATGGGAGGGGATTTTAACGTGATTAAATCCATTTTAGAAAAGAAAGGAGGAACAAGATCTCTAACTAAACACTCCATGGCTTTCCAAACCTTTTCTGACAACATAAATCTTGTTGACACTAATTGGAATATTGGACTCTTTACTTGAAATAATAGGAGAGGAGGTGATTCCCTTGTTGCCTCAAAGTTAGACAGATTCTTCATCTCTGAGAATCTTATGCTAAATGGTAAAGAGGTAACAACACGAGTTCTTCCCTTTGGAGGCTCAGATCATTGGCCAATCCAATTGGAAATCAAGGGTATAGGCACTCCTAGAAACAAACCCTTCAGATTTGAAAATATTTGGCTATCACACCCAGACATCGCAAGCAACATTGAGAAATGGTGGTCAGAGGACCTGTAGATTCAGGGGACCATAATGTATCATCTTCACAAAAGACTAAAGCATATAAAATTCCGGCTTAAGGAATGGAACAAGAAGGATTTCAAAAATATTTTTGAGGAAAAGAGAGTGATAAAAAATAAAATGCAGGTTCTCAAACAAGCTCTAATCAAAGAAGGCTTTGATAAAGATATCAGTCAACAAGCGGATAAACATTATAGAGAATGGGAAAATCTATGTAAACAAGAGGAAATATTTTGGAGACAGAAGTCCAGAGTTCAATGGCTAAAAGAAGGAGAGTGCTATACTAAGTTCTTTCATAGAACCACCATGGCTAATAGAGTTCACAACAACATCCCTTCCATCAAGAATGAAGCAGGGGAACTTCAGATCTCCCATAAAGGTATAGAAGTTGTGTTAGTCTGCCACTTCCAAGCTATAAAAAAGGAGAACATTACAGACAGAGAGCAAGCCATCAAGGAAATTACTAGTAATGTACTGAAACTAGTATCCTGAGAGGACAATTTCAACCTTAATAGACCAGTAACGGAAGGGGAGCTAAGTGATGTCCTCAAAGACATGTAGAATGGCAAATCATCGGGCCCAGAGGGTTTCAATGTGGACATTTTCAAAGCTTGTTTGAATATTGTTAAGCAGGGCATATTAAAATTTGTGGAGGATTCCAGATCAAACAAAACCATTCTGAAAGCCCTCAATACTTCCTTCATCGCCCTGATTCCCAAATAGGAGATGGCTCATCCACCAGATAAATACAGAACCATATCCCTATGCAACGTAATCTACAAGATTATATCCAAAGTTGTGGCTAACAGACTCAAACCTTTGCTTTTGGTCCTGGTTTCTGGGGAGCAATCAGGTTATGTGGAGGGTAGACAAATTATGGATAATATCATTCAAGCGCAAGAAGTGGTGCACTCTTTAAATAACAAGAAGAAAGCAGGTATGATCATGAAACTAGACATTACCAAATATTATGACAAGGTAAACTAGGTCTACCTCAAGGAAATGTTGATTGCATTCAGATTTGATCATATCTAGGTCAGATGGGTAATGGCACTGGTGACCTCCTCCAGTTTTTCTATATTGGTCAATGGCTCCACCTCAGAGATTTTCAGACCCTCAAGAGGCCTTAGACAGGGGGACCCACTCTCCCCCTTCCTTTTTATAATCATGATGGAAGGGCTGGGGAGAGCTATAAAGCAGGGGAAATCATCAAGAAGGATTAAAGGTCTGAAGCTTACTAATAATGGGCAGGCTTTGACTCACCAGTAATTTGTAGATGATACCATGCTTTAGGGACTCCCCACAGTCCAGGAAGCTTCAAACTACAAAAGAATTATGAATCTTTTTGCCTTGGCTTCAGGTATGGAAGTTAATCTCTCCAAATCAAAATTTTTTTTCTTCAATACCAATATTTCTATTCAGAAAAACATTTCCAGAATTCTTGGCTTCCAAAGGGATTCCCTTCCTTCAAAATATTTAGGAGTCCCTCTAACTGCAATACCACTGCTCAAAAGTATTTGGGAACCTTTCATCAACAAGTTGCAGGATAAAGTTAGTAAATGGACCACCAGATCTTTAAACCTTGCTGGCAAGTTAGTTCTTACAAAAGCAGTGGTTCAAGCAATCCCTATTTTCATGTTATTAGCTTTCCCAACTCCTAAAGGGGTCCTTCAGCAATTCAGAGACATTCAAAGAAACTTTCTTTGGGGTAGGGATGAGACTAAGAAGAAATGGGCCTTGGTGTCTTGGAATAAAATTTGTAAGACCAAGAACCATGGAGGGCTAGGATTGGATGATCAAGAGATTCTCAGTAAGGCTCTAGGGGCCAAACTTTGGTGGTGTTGGGTCCAGCAACCAGAGACTCAATGGGCAATTATCTGGAAAGAAAAATATGCTAGTTCCTGGCAGAACAGTGATCTTATAATAATGTCATGAAATATAAAGGGTTCTTATATTTGGAACAAAGCCTGGGAGAATGGAAGACTAGTACAAGAGAATAGGTTCTCGGAAATGAGAGACGGAAATCTTACTCTTTTCTGGGAAGAAAAGTGGTAGCAAGAATCAATTCTGGAAAAAGAAGACTTCCTTGATCTTAAACAGGAGTTAGATTCTCAAGTTTTAATAAAGGTTAAAGATTTCTGGAGGCAAGCTCATCTTACAGAAAAGTGGAAAAAATGGAGAAACATAGATTGCAGAAATAGCAATCTACTGAAAACTAAAGCAGAGGAACTCAGGAAAATAGCAGAACAAAGAAAGATCTTGGTGGCAGAGGGACAAGACCAACTGAGATGGGAAAATAATATAGAGGGCACCTTTAATCTTAAGGAAGAAAAAAACATTCTCCTGGAGATGGATCCCCTGGTTCCAGATAAAAATTGGCAAAACCTTTGGAAATGTCCAGGGTGGATGAAAATAAAACTCTTCATGTGGGTTGTTTATCACAAGAAAATTTTGACTTGGGATAACATAAGAAAGAGAGGGATATAGGGGCCTTCAAGATGCATGCTCTGTGAAGCTCAAGAAGAAACCTTGGACCATCTACTCAACAACTGCATCTTCACATCTTGGTTATGGGATTTTTTTGCTGCAATCTTTTAGTAATCTGATAGAGATAGAGGAAGCATTAATAGTACCCTCATCAACTGGAGGAAAAAATTTTCGGATAACGAAATATTTAACTCAGTGTGGACTCTTACACCAAGCTTCATCATATGGAACGTGTGGAATGAGAGGAACAACAGAATTTTTAAGGGAGGAAAAAAGTCCCCTCAACACCTATTGGAGTTAATCCTAACACAGCTCAAGGAGACTGTGAGAACCATGGTTCGTAACTCGCCCAAAAATTCCCCCTCATACGCTAATTTCAAAATTCTCAAGTATCTAGGGATGTAGGGGCTCACCCTCCTAGGCATCGATAGAAATATCATTCCGTTGGACACGGAGAAGGAATTTTAGCATCCTCCTTTGGAAGGCTATTTAAAATTCAATATTTATGGGGCTTCAAAAGGGAACCCGGGAACAACAGGGTATGGAGGTGTCCACAGAAATACAGAGGGAAGTATAGTTAGCATCTTTCATTACCACTTAGGTAAAACCACCAATAACATGGCTGAGCTAATGGCTATGGAACAATGCCTGGATTTGTTGAAGTAGGACAACTGTCTAAATGTCATGATAGAGGCAGATTCGAAGTTAATTATCAACTCAGTGAAAAAAATACATAATGTAACTGTGTTGGGTAAAGTCTCTAAGCATTGGAAACTCATTTGAGTCTTCCAAAGAATTCAAAGCCATCTTCAAAGCTTGCGCACTATCTGTTTCCACCACGTGCATAGAAAGGCCAATAATCCAACCGATCTTTTAGCCAACCAGGGATTCAGCAGCACAAAGATTAATGTGTTGACGAAGTGGCAGGAATTGAGGCCAAATAAACTGAGAGCACTATGTTGCGAACAGGCAGAATATGACAAGGAGGTGTTTAGACTCAATACCATGGGGTTCAGCATGATTTGATTTTCCCCTGGTGGTGACTTATTTTTGGGTAAATTTTGCTGAAGTTAAAAGAATCATGTCTGGTCACCCAGACTCAAGGTGTAAGCGTGTAGCAGATCTCAAAGGATTCCCACAAGTCTTCACTCATTGGTTCACTCACACTCATTCAAATTCCCAAACCAAGGTGAGGAATTTTTACATTTGCAAGAGGAACCAGGTCTTTCGTCATCTGAGGGCTTCAGTCTGTGGAAGATAGACTCCAAAACCACCTCCCAGGTGGTTTCTGACTGATCGGGCGGCCCTCAGAGTGGTAATGGTTTTGGCATTTTCGCAGCGATCCCATCCATCCTTTGACACGTGGCCACACAAGGGTTCCAAAAACCGCCCTCCATCGCAGCTTAACTTTCCTGCTTCTTGTCCTGTGCAAAATCCTTATCATCTGTTGGATCTCAGAGCTGTGAATCAATGGTTTTCCGAAAATGTGCAACTTGGTGGGGCTGGACTGTTAACTTTCGCGCTCTTTAACTTTGTGTCTTTCTCCTATGTCGTCAATCTTCTTGACTCAATGGGTCAGATCTACGGGTTGGGGTTTTCCAAAGGGAGGCCAGGCGAAAGCACGCGGGCTTTCCGAGGGGTATTCTGGAGTCTTGGCCGTTATTTTTCAAGATCGAATCTTTATATGTGTAGTTGTACGGGACAGCCCTTCGCGGTTCATGTTTTTATTTATTTTTCGGCTTTTTGAAGTTAAGTGGACGGTTGTACAGATTGTAAAATATATATTTTTTTGGCTCAATGATATAAAAGGATCCATTCTTGCTTCAGCAAGAAAAAAAGTAAACCAACATAGATCCCTTTTACTCTGGATCTACCAAGCCAAGAGGGATCCATAGTAAAGATGGATCTATGCTGGTTTTAATTCCGCCTTTAAATAGGCTACATTCCATATGAATATCTTGGGTCAATACCATGTGCCATATTTAATTTTATTAATATTAGGGTCAATAATGTTTTTTTGCATGGTACTAATAATAATTTTGCTTTGTTCCCCCTTTAAATAGGCTATATTCCACACGAATACCTTGGGTCAATACCATGTGCCATCTTTATTTTTATTAATATTAATATTAGGTTTAATAACATTTATTGCATGGTATTAATAATAATTTGGCCCATTGTATTTGGCTCATAGGGTTCACCTAAATAAAACCTATTTTTTGAGTGTTCGTAAATATAAAAAATTGTTTTATGTATTTACCATACTTCTTGTTTATTTATATTTTTATTAATTTACCATACCTCTTTTATAAATATGGTATTTGGTCCATGGTATTAAAATAGTATTTGGCCCATATGCTTCACCTAAATAAAATCCCTTTTTTGAGTCTTTGTAATCTAAAAAGGTTATATTTTTATTAATTTACCATACCTCTTTTATAAATATGGTATTTGGACCATGGTATTAAAATAGTACTTGGCCCATAGGCTTCACCTAAATAAAATTTTTTGAGTCTTCGTAATATAAAAGGTTTATGGACTAAATATAAAAAGAGGTTTTATTTATTTACTATACCTCTAATTTATTTATATTTTTATTTATTTACCATACCTTTGGAGTAAGTATAAAAAGAGGTTTTATTTATTTATCATACCTATTTTTTGAGTGTTCATAAACGGCTTCATATTTTAAATTTATATTGTGTTTATATATAATAATAATTAGAATGATTTCTAAATAAGACCATTAGATTAAAAATGTTAAATATTTACGTTTACATTTACATTTACATTTTTATGTGAGATCTACCCCATACTGGGTTGTAGAGCGCCTCTTGGCACAATAAATAATAATAATAAGTAATAAACATTAACTAAATAATAATAGTAATAAGTGGATAAATAGTAACAAGTATAAATAATACAAATTCAAATTTAAAAGGTTTACATAAATACATTATTTTTTTACCCAAAACTTTATACATTACCCATAAATGTTCTTAATCATTATTGAAATCGAGGTGTTATAGGTGTTTGGGAGTAAGTGGAATTTTAGTAAAATATATAATTAAAAACAAAAAAACAAGACTATTAAAATGCATAATCTACATAAGTCCAAATGTGAGTTTGGTATAAAAATAAAATGACCAATCTACATAAGTTCAAATATGTAAGATTTGGGGATAAAATTAAAATGATCACTCAAAGATGTCGGGGAGTTTGGGATAAAATAAAATGACCAATCTACATAAGTTCAAATATGTAAGATTTGGGGATAAAATTAAAATGATCACTCAAAGAATACCCAAATGTCGAGATAAAAATAAAATGACCAACCTACATAAATCCAAATGTCTAGGAGTTCGGGATAAACAATAAAATGATCACTCAAAAAATACCCAGATTCTCAATAAGAACTCATAATGCTGAAGGGTTTTAAAAATAATAAAAACTAGTTTCTTTGAAAATCACGCTCTGGGGAGATTGGGAAGTTCTAGAGATTTTGAATAAGAACCGATAATGGCGAAGGCGGTTAAAAATAATAAAAACTAGTTTCTTTGAAAAGCATGATCCGGGGATATTCAGAAGTTCCAGAGGCTAGGGCACGGGGGCTATGGAACATGTTTAATCCTATGGATATTTGGATATCTGGCTCTAGATGGCTAAAACATTTTTGATGTTGGACATTTTATTTGCAAAAGAACTATATAAAAGATTTATCAAATGAGAAATAATATTCAGAAATAAATTATACTGAAGAAATGCTTAGATCCATATATATCCGAGATCTGAGTTGTAAACAAGCTCGTAATTTGTAAAAATGCCCAAACTTCAGATCATGTAAGGAGAAAAAATGAAATTTATTAAAGAAATGCATATAAAGTGGATTGAAACCATGTAAGGAGAAAAAACAAAATTTATTAAAGAAATGCATATAAAGTGGATTGAAACAGAATGGTGTTTTAGAAAAATGCGTGGAATCTAGACTTACTCACAAAATATTAAACCTTGGCTTATGCTTTGCAGGTCCAAGCTAGAACTGCAGTTTCTCCACCTTCCTCATTCTCCACATTAATGTTCAACGTACTCCTTATTGCCTAGGGATTGGACATATACACATAGAGAGAGGAACAAACCTCATCCTCACTTAAACATCTCGCATATTCCATGAGTATAGCTAGATGGGTGGGATCCAGTGATACCTCCTTGAAGTGAAATATGATGGGATGTCGCAGAGATCTTTGATTAATAATCTCCCGCCTCACATTTTCATCAATCTTCCTCTTTTTCTATGCATCATCTTTCCCCCACCTAGCACCAACCCCCTCCCAATAAGATCGGGCAATAACTGCACCCAACCACTAGAAAAGAGGTCACTTCCCTATGCTCTGTTAGGAGGAGTGGGTGCATTTATGGTGACATAACTTAATGAAAATAACACATGACAATGCGGAGCAGATCCACCAAAAATCTAGCCTCACCAAGGAGATTTGGATCAATGCTACCATCCCAGAAATAGTGCCAAGTTTTAAAACAATGCCAATTGTCACGAAAGGATCTATGATCTATAACCCCTAGGGTTTACCACCAAAGCACCCCAAACCCCAAATTTACCGCCTCTACATTTTAGTCATTTTTTTCCTTCGCCTCACCAAGGAGATCTAGATCAATGCTACCATCCCAGAAACAGTGCCAAGTTGTAAAACAATGCCAATTATCATGGAAGGATCTACGATCTATAACCCCTAGGGTTTACCACCAAAGCACCCCAAACCCCAAATTTACCGCCTCTACATTTTAATCATTTTTTTCCTTTGTGATCGATTAAATTCCAGTCCACACAGTTATACCATGGTGGCAAAACCTTCTCAATAAGAACAAAAAATTCGATGAGAAAATAAAAGTAGAGGAAGAACTCAAAAATAAAGCAAGAAAATTGAATTGCTAAAAAGAAAAAACAAAGAGTGAAAAATACCTTGGAATCTCAACAATTTAGATCCGGGCAAGCATGAGAAGATGGCTTGAAAAATTATGTAAATTAGAGATGCTTATTGATCTAACATGCATGTGTTGCAATAAAGCCAATCTGAAGCCTTTGTTTGTTTCATATGAGCCCCTGTTCATTGCTTTCCATAATCTAAATGCCAATTTTTACACGTAGCATCGGACTTGTTATAACAATTTAGTGAAATATTTATTTATACTCCTCTCACTTGCAAAAGAATTTTATTTGAGCCGATTTGGGCACACGAGCCTAAATAGTTTATAATAGGCTAGTGGATTATAATAAATTATTTTCATATCATTTCACGCACTAAATTTTATTTGCTTACACTTTTCACATTAAATTTTATTTTACCGAGTTTCCTAAAATCAGATATTAAAATTGATTTTCAAATAAAATAAAATGGCTATATTTTTTAATATTAAAAGTTAGTTTTAATTTTCTCCATGGTGTAGATTAGTTGATGATGGAATGGGTTGTTAAGGCATTTTTTATAATGTTATTGGTTTAAACTTAGATTAGCTTAGTGTACCACGTGTGAGGTAATGTGGGTATATGGAGGTGATCGTGTTAAAATTGATTTTCAAATAAAATAAAATGTTTATATTTTTTAACATTAAAATTTAGTTTTAATTTGCTCCATGGGGTGGATTAGTTGAAGATGGAATGGGTTGTAAGGGCATTTTTTATAATGTTATTGGTTTAAACTTAGATTAGCTTAGTGTACCACGTGTGAGGTAATGTGGGTATACTTGGAGGTGATTGTGTTAAAATTGATTTTCAAATAAAATAAAATGGCTATATTTTTTAATATTAAAAGTTAGTTTTAATTTGCTCCATGTTGTGGATTAGTTGATGATGGAATGGGTTGTTAAGATATTTTTTATAATATTATTGGTTTAAACTTAGATTAGCTTAGTGTACCACGTGTGAGGTAATGTGGGTATACTTGGAGGTGATTTTGGTAGTGGATAGGATCGATCACTATCACATAAGTACAAGCTCACTATAGTTATCTATTTTCACATATTCAAAAAATAACAATAGTAATAATGATCTTATTTTTTAAATTTTATTGAATTAACTATTTATCAAAATTAGATGTTATTAAAATATCACGATTTTATTGGAGGTAGTTTAGGTGATGGAAATAAGGTAAACTAATTTTCTTGTAAACATTTTCTAAATTGTGTCGTCACTCAAACACTCTCATAGAAAAAAAAAAGTCTTAACCCCACCTAGAATGCCTAAAAGACAACTCTCAAGCAAGCCACCCAATGTCACATTTGCGGCTTTCTCTCACTCTCTAGACTACACTGAAGGATATCTTTGTCTAAGGGGGGAATCCATAAAGATTGAGCTATGCTAGGTCATTGAGTAATGGAGGAAAGTTCCTTAACAACGACTAATGATTTGACACTGCTCACTCTCAAAGAAAAAGGTTAGGGATAAGTGTGAAAATATTCAAACGAACCATGAATTATGAACAAATTTTGAATGATTTTAATTAGAAAATTATGCTTATTCATGCAACAAAATTATACTTTAAAAATGAAAAATAAAACTTGCTCAATTAACCATATAACATGAGATGCTAGTGAAGCATATATACAATGGCACATTAAAAATAGAAAATGAATCATAAATTGTGTCTATACAAGTAAGGAATTATATCATTCATTCATCATATTCATCAGCATTGGAGATTGAGAGTTTGTTATCATCATCAGGAGACCATTCCATAATTAAGAGATCATACACCAATAGTATTAACTATGTTGAGACATCAAAGAGTTATTTGTTTGCAATGATAAATAAAGGAAATATTCAAACTTTTTGTTCTTACTAAGGACAATGAAGACAACAAAGTTGAATGTGGACCACTTACACATTTGTAACATTCAAATGTCATCCATTTATCATCAATTTATCACCATTTATAGTTGGGTAGTTTGTAAATGTAGAATTGTGACCTAAATGATGTATTTGTAACATTCCAAAGTGTGTAATTACAACTAATGAACCATGAGAAATACCATTAGCATGTGAACACATTAACCACTATGTATTTAGAACAAATTGCCATTAAGACTAGAGATCAATGTAACTTTTAAAGCACCCCTGAACAATAAGAAATTCCATATCATGTCAACATCAAATATTTAAGAACTGCATGCATTGTCTAAATTGTGTGTAGAGTGCACCAATAATGGCACTATTGGGCTTCGATCACTATCTTGTTAATGTGTGTTAAGATGTGACATTTCAAATTAGAAACTGATCATATATCTACAAAAGGGAAAGCATGTAAACTGTCAAGATAATCTTAAAAATAGTGAATTGTTATCCTTATGAACCAAGTCATTTCATGTTCCCATGCATTGATTTGTGTAAGGGTGTGGTTAAAATGTCAAATGTGTTAAAAAAATGTAAGAAGTAAATGTATCAAGAACAAAATTTGATTATGATGCAGATTTGTAAACCCTTTTCACAATTATTAAAGAGCTTAAATATCAAGGTGCTTCATGCATTCATGTACTCATGTGAAGCTTAAGAGTGTTTACTATGGCATAGATATGTTACCTAGATATGTCAAATCCAACATGAACAAGTATAGATATGATAATGTGTCCTTACAATTTAAGTGTTAATCATTTTTAATGTATGCTAACCATTATTTAATTTTGTCACTCATTCTCTAGTCATATATTTTAGTCCTAGACTAAATTTGTCATTTAAGTTGGTCGTTTTTAGTTGAGTCACTTAATTCTAGTCATATATTTGATCCCTAGACTAAATTAGTCATTTAAGTTAGTCACTTTTAGTTCGGTCACTCAAAATTGCTCAAATCTAGTAGTAATTCACTTGAAATAATTGCGTTGACTAACTTTTTTAATCACGTAGTCACTAATCTCTCATTTTGTACTAATGGTTTGTGTCCTATGTGGGATATTTAATCTAAGAATATTACTAGACTGGTTCTCTTCTCTCTCTCGTTTTGCATTTGTCACTCCAATGTTATTGCTCTCAACCTCTTTCTTCAATTCCTGCTTCTTAGCATCAATACTGAGTTCATTTTCTAAAAACAAAAGAAGATGCAATGCAAAGTGTAAGACATGAAATACAATGAACAAGAAAATGTAAACTAAAGTAGACTATAAAGAGCTTATATGACATATACATCAACATCAGTAATGTCAAATCCATTTCCCCTATAAAAGCAAGAAACTCGAACAAGTTTTCTTCAGTTGGGCGATAGTGGCCACTATAATGTGGCAAGATGACCTATATAAACAAAGCAAATAAAATGTCACCATATAAAATAATACCTTAGTAACTTAGTATTCAAACTTCAAGGAAAGCTTAAGTAAAATCATGCCAACTAAGTTACATGCTAAAAATTTCAAGCTATAGGTAACTTGTGAAAACAAATAATCTAAGATGTGATGTTTAATCCTTGTCATTTTATTCGCAACAACATTTAGTTTTCTAATGCATGAACTTGGCCAAGTATACGAACAACATGTGCTCAAATAACAACATGAATGTAAACTTTTCTGATAGTCATGAAAATCATTTAACACAAAATAGTTATAAGGGTTCCAATCAATATCTTGTAATAGTAATTTCATCTTCAAGCTTTGGTTGTTGTTTAAATTGACATGCTACCAAGTATTTTCAATTTCATAGTTAAAAGACAAAAAAAAATCATAAGAAACATTCAAAATACAATCAAACAATCAAGAGAGGATATCATGGAATGGGCATTGCAATTATAAAAAAATTGTTTACCTGACTATCGATGTCCTGTCTAGCATTCTTAAAACATTTTCTTTCCCAAAATAACCATGAGGTGAAATAATCACAAGATTAAAAACGATAGGAATCCCTACTAGAAACATTTCCAAAATCGATGGCTCAGGTGGCCGGAGGACCTCTAACAGCAAATGAATCATATCCAATACATGCTCTGCATTGTCTCCCCATCCTTTTTCCAATCACATTTCCTGTAACATGCCCACAGCAGAGTCAAGTAACAATCAAACAAAGACATTGACATTTGATTTTATCTTTTCTATCTATAAAATTTGAATGTGATTTGTTTTGAGAACATATTAATTCATGTTTAAAGTCTTCCTAACATATGAAAAGGTACCAATCAAGCATGACGTCAGAAAAATTGACCTCAATGAGGTCCTCTAACAATTTCTAGAATATATTTTTCTTTCTATGATATCTTGGGTATAAAAAAGAACATATCTGCAAAAGAAAAATCCATATATTACTTATGTTCAAACTATGTATATGGTGTATTCTTAGGCAACTTTTTAAGATGTTCCTCCACCTTTACCAAAGCGAATTGCAGTTTGGTTCAACTTGGTATCCTTTCCTTCAACATCAATTTCTACAAGATAAATGTCACACATTATTCTTTCCCATTTATCAACATGCTACATGTGATAAATTAAAAGTCACATAAAACCAAGAGCAAACCCTTTTCTAACCAAAACAAACAAACAAACAAACAGTTCCTCTAATAAAAATTCATTCTAATATCAGCAGATGAAAAGAGAGTGGACCATTTTTGTCGCTTGACTTTGCCTATTTTTGTTATGTAAGTGCTCGAGCTTCAGGAATTGACAAATGTGAGGGAAGTTGTAACTGTGAAAAAAATTATGTTGACCTTTGTAGACTTCTTCAAAATGATGTGAATGATGCCCTTTTCAAATGTGGTAAATCTCATAATAATAAATGGCCACATTGGATGCAGAGATTAAATGTAAAAAATTGTGGACATTGCATGTATTCTAATAAATCGCATTACACTGACTACCATGGGCCTCCACGGATTCCAACTCCTCAGTATGTTAGTCTTGATGATGAAAGAGTGATGTCAATGATAATATGGGTGGTCCTAGTGAGTATGGTGGATATATTCAAACCAAGGTCGTCATCTTAATGAACCTAGGTTCTGACATGGTAAACCTGGATCTGGTCCTCACCCAGGGTCTATCAAGGATATTTTCACAAGAGTCTCACAATTTATCCAGTAAATAAACAATTAAATTGTATATTAAAACAAATTGAAGCGAACTGCTCAAAATCCTCTTAGGTGGGTTGTGGTCAAGTGGTTAAATCAAAGCACTTTCAATGCACAAAACTGGGTTCAAAGCCACCCAAATACATGTTACTAAATTAATATGGCCAACGAAGTTATCTACCTCATCCAAAAGTGGGTGGAAGTCTTAACAACCTTGATGTCCCATGGTTGTGGTGTGTCTCAACAAACAAGGAAATATGCAAGTATTGGATGAAATTAATGTGGCCAACGGAGTTATTTACCTCATCAAAAAGTGGGTGGAAGTCTTAGAAACCTTGATGGCCCATGGTTATGGCATATCACAACAGATGAGGAAAGCTTCAATCTTGGATGAGTTTAATGGAAGAGATACCCTTGGCCATTGCCTCTAAGAAAAGGTAGAGCCCAATTCATTAACAAAATTCCATTTTTCGAACTGTGAAAAAGAATATCACAAGATCCTAAACTGGATGGAAAATTACCTTTGCTATTGTAGCCGTCAAGTCATGCATGGAATGTGCGGCCTCGTATGATTCAAAGAAAGGTGCTTATTCAGACTTTTCTATGGTACTTACATACACCTATGCAAAGTACATTAAATCAACATTGAATATCAAATGGACATAAAGCATAAATATCAACTCTGGTGCTAATATCAGTCCCAACAAAAAACTATTATTGGCTAAAAATGAATGTGTTACACACACAATAGTTCCATCTCCTTTTATTGTAGAAAACATACAACCAATTGGATCAGTTGAAGGTTGAGCATTGATGCTAACTGATGTCCACGAAAAATTTGGGTAAGCCAACATGCCCTCAAATTATTAATTCAATCAAAATGAGAAGGTCTAAGCCCTCATCCAAATGCTAAAACAATATTATATGAAGGACTTGAACAAAACCCCACCCATATCAAATACTGAAGAGCTTAGTTAATAATCTTACCATTACCTAAAACCAAAAATGTTTCACAACTTTTCAACCAGATTGAAGCTCCGACCAACCATGTTTGGAAACACCCATTTTCAAGAGCATATGCCTTATAAAATTTACAAAATCTGACTTCACAAAACTACATTTCTAATTAAGTCAAGGTGTTGAGCTGCTTTTTGCCTCAAAAGAAAACACATGAACTTAAATAATTATTCTGAAAGGAAAAACTCAAAAATTCCAATCAAAATTTGGCACAGACCTTCGCTTAAATTTCTACCAAATAGTGCATATCCATGATAGATCCTTCAAGTCTTCAACCACCTTCGCATGGTTGTGAAAGGATTTGGTGTCCACCTCACCAGAAAGAGTAACAAAAATTTTAGGCCTCTAATCATGCTAAGTTAGTGTAGTTGTCATTCCATAATTATTAAGGCACCCCTTAATTTTTGTTGGTGGGTCCAAAGCATGTTGAGTGCCTATGGTGAACATATTCTTGTTCCTTGAAAAGCTATGTGATATGTCTGGTCCAACAAAAATATTTTTTAGAGGACTAATAGTGTGCAAGTAAGATGCCTTCAAGGTATCACCCTTACTAGTTCTGCAAAGCATGAGTCACTTTTAGTATGACACCAAAAAACTTTTTATGCAATGCTTCATAAAAAAGTTTGCAATTGCCCCTAAATTTTACCAAAACACCCACTAAAATTCACTATTTTAGTTTACAAGAATGGCAAGGACCAAGTCTTACAAGGTAAAAAAAGAAACAAAATCAAGCTTTGAAATACTCGAGCCTTCATCATATTTTAAGAAGTTTATTGATGCAATGTAAAAAAGAACTTCACCCCCTACAAAAGGATTCTCATTTCCAATTACTCCTGAAATGTGTTATTGGAGATGGTGTCAATATAATTCTTGTACTAACCCCTGCATAATCATGCATATATTGAAGCTCAACCTGTCAAATTTACAATATATAATGTAAGCAAAGTTAAAGTGTAATCCGTGTAATAAAAAAATTACAAAAGTATTTTTATCACTATAAAACATGAAGAATGTTGTTAAGAATTGTGCTTATCACAACATACCAAAATGAAATTTTACCATGTAGATAATCTTGTGACTATTGATTATCAAAATTAGGGGGCATGCTGAAGCTTGACTAATACAGATGTCTGAGTAAATGTCTACAATATTACAAAGAAAAGGCTCCATATAGAAACAAGAACAACATGTTTTGTTGCAATGGTTCTCACATATAAAACGAGTTATTATTTTTCATATCCTTCCAAATGGCTTATTTCAAACTGTAGAACTGAAATTTGATCCCTTCTCGGGTGAGACTGATTGGAAGAGCACACTACAGATGAAAATTATAACATATTTCAAATATATGCATTTAGGAAAATGGCACAGTTGACACAAAGAATGTTTTATCTTATAGAATGTAGCAATGTCCCAATTAATACAAAGTACTGCAGGTTGTTACTTTACAGAAAAACACCTACATTAAGCATGAAAAATGTTCAAAGCTAAATATGATGTCAAATATATATTTGATTATTCAAATGCTACAATTAATAGAGACGACATCTTGCACAACTAGCTTTTCTCTCTCAATTTCTCTATTTGTAGGGGTAGCCATGACTTCCCTAAGGAGGGGTGGCTCCCTCTTCTCCTTTGATCCAACCTTTGAGGTAGCCACAAAAGATTTCAAATATCTCATGGCAGCTTCTAATGCGGGAGAATGTGACTCAGAGGGGAAAAATCTTCCAAATTATTCCCAAAATCAAAAAAAATCTACAGGCAAGGGAGTGGGATCCTTTAGCCTGCAATTTCTATACTTTCTTAGTTTAAAATAGAATAAATCCTAGCAATAAATCATGCATTGTAATAAAGCTTTCAAGCTTTAAATCATTCTATAAAACATGCTTTTCTTTGTATCGGATAAGGACCGAGAGGGCCTATCCTTAGATAAAAATAAAAAGCCAGAAAAGCTCTCAAGGTGAGAGAGGAGAGGGGCGAGTGCCATAGTATTATTTTGGAAAATTTGTTCTCTTGGGGTTGGATTATTAAAATGACTCTGTATATGCATGTGTAGATGGTTGTGTGGTGCTTTAATAATGTTGAATCGGTGCCTGGGTTCCGCATGCTGTAGTACTGTATATTAAGCATTGAAGGAACCTTTCCTTTCATTTTGTGGTTATACAGGCTTGATTTTACAAATGCACATATGTTTCTGTTTGTTCTAAGAACTCTTGCGACTTCCATTAAGTGGTTGTAGTGGATTTTGGAACTTTATAACTGAAGTTCTTACCATATTGGTCTGAGGTTGTATTGACGTTGAGAGGTTCGTTGAAACTGTTATTTATATGCTCGATTTACAAAGCCATCACTGTTATATATAATTACGTCTGCGTAAGCAGTTTGGGGTCATGTGGATTGCTTGCTATAGTGGAAATATGTGAGCTGGGGTGTAAACACTATATAACATAGCATATATAGATGTTGTGTGGCGTAAGTCCACCAATTGGACATTTCTTTTAAGAGCTCCCGAAAAGCCACTGTTTGTTAATAAGCCTGATAGTGAGTTTTTTCAAAAAGGATGAAACATCAGTTTAATGACTGATGCATCCAGAGCAGAAGAAAGGGAGGTTGATCGAAATATTGAAGAGCTTGCCGACAGATTAGGGAGATTGTCTCTAAAGCCTGCACCCTCGCCATCATTGGTGGTATTAGAGCCATCAACTGACATTGAATTGAATCTCAGGAGCAGAAGAAGGATGGCCTTTAGAGTTGGAAGAGGACGAGGACGTGGTGGAAGAGGACGACCTGCTACAAATGCTGAACTAATGGCAACCGTAGAAGAGCTGCGAGCTAGAGTGGATGCATTAACTTCGGATAGAAATATAGATGATGGAGATGTCAGTGAGCACGAAATTGAAGCTGCTGAAGAGGAGGAAGTTGTACAGGTTACTCTTGAGATGAGGTTCTTTCAGTCAGTGTTAAAATCTACAGCCAGGCTGTGGAACCAATTAGTACCGGTATATCAAGGAGGACTGAATCCAGAAGAATTGATCGACTGGATTAAAAATATGGAGAAATTCTTCGATTACGAAGAAACAGAAGATGAGAAGAAAGTAAAGTTTGTTGTCACCAAGTTAAAAGGCCACACAGCACTCCGGTGGGATGTTGTACATGCGGAAAGGAAAAGACTTGGTAAGCAGCCAATCAAGAACTGGAGCCGAATGGTCGCAAAGTTAAGAGGTAAGTTCTTGCCAAGTAATTATCAGCAAACATTGTTTAGACAAATGCAAAATCTTAGACAGAGAGCTTTAACAGTAAAGGAATATACAGAAGAGTTTTATAAAGTGAACATAAGAGCTGGAGAAGCCCAAGACATAGATGAGAAGGTGGCTAGATACATGAATGGCCTCAGGATGGATATTCAGGATGAGATAAGTCTGTTGTCTCCTAAAACAGTAGAGGAAGCTTATCAGATAGCGCTGAAAGCTGAGGAAAAACTCATAAGGAAGAAGTCTGCCAAAGGGAGAGGGACTTTCAGAGGAAAAGGAAGTCAAGGTGGTAGAGGAAGAACTACAACACCTAGAGATGGAGCTAGCAGTAGCTCAAACCAGCATGCACCCAGAGAAGGTGATGCAAGAGACAGAGGGAGTTTTTCCAAAGGAAGAGGAGGCAGAGGAAGAGGTAGAGAATTAAGATGTTACAGATGTAACAAGCTGGGACACAGAGCTTTTGAGTGCCCAGAGAATGCATACATAAAGCAGAGGAATGCAATTTTTACTCCAGCTGAAGAAGAAGCACCAGCGGCAGCGGTAACAGAAGAAGAAAATACACCAGAAAGAGGAGAATCTCTGGTGGTTAATAAATTCTTACTTAAGTCAATGAAGGAGGTGGCTGCTAAACCACCACAAAGGAAAACTTTATTCAGGACAGTATGCAAATTCCAAGGGAAATGTTGCCAGATGATCATTGATAGTGGTAGCACTGATAATTTGGTCTCTACATAAGTAGTGGAGAAATTGAAGCTAAAGCATCCAACACCTTATAAGGTGTCATGGTTACAAAAGGGACATCAACTGTTGGTAAGTGAACAGTGTGAGGTGGAATTTCAAGTGGGCAAGCACAAAGATAAAATTGTTTGTGATGTGATGCCTATGGATGTGTGTCACATATTGCTTGGAAGGCCTTGGCAATATGACAGAGGAGCCATACATGACGAGAAGAGAAACACCTACAAGTTTGGAAAAGATGGTGTTAATCATACATTGTTGCCTTTGCAAGAAGAAGATGTACTGGGACAAAAGACTGATCCAAAAACTATGTTACTTGGAGGGAAGGAATACTTGAAGCAGATTGAAGAAAGTGAGGTAAATTTTTTTGTAATTTGCAAGCCCAAGGTAATACTGACTTCTACTAAAATTTCTAAATTACCCATTGAAATTCAAGAAATGCTGGAGAATTATTATGATATTATTGTTGATGATTTGCCTAATGAATTACTGCCAATTCAAAAAATCAGTCACCATATAGACTTGATTCCTAGAGCAAGCCTACCTAACAAAGCATCATATAGAATGACTCCTGCAGAAAATGAAGTTAAGAAACAGGTGCAAGAATTGCTTGACAAGGGGTTGATCAAAAAAAGCTTGAGTCCTTGTGCAGTGCCAACAGTGCTGAGTCCGAAGAAAGATGGAGGCTAGAGGATGTGTACAGATTCAAGAGCCATCAATAAGATTACAATCAACTATAGATTTCCATTACCCAGGATTGAAGATTTAATGGATTGCTTGTCTGGCGCAAAGTATTTTTCAAAGTTAGATCTTAAAAGTGGTTATCATCAGATAAGAATAAGAGAAGGGGATGAATGGAAAACCGCTTTTAAGACCAATAAAGGATTATATGAGTGGAGAGTGATGCCTTTTGGGTTGTCCAATGCACCAAGTACATTCATGAGGCTGATGAATGAAGTTCTCAAATAATTCATTGGTAAATTTGTAATAGTATATCTGGACGACGTATTAATCTATAGCAGGTCCAAGGAGGAACACTTGAGCCATTTAAATTATGTTCTACAGAAGCTGCAGCAAGAAAAATTATTGTTGAATCTGAAGAATTGTTTATTTATGAAAGAGGAGCTAGTGTACTTAGGATTTGTTATCTCAGCTGAAGGATTGAAGATGGATCCAGAACAGATCAAAGCAATTGTGGAGTGGCCTTCACCCAAGAGTATTTTTGAGGTAAGGAGTTTTCATGGTCTTGCTAGTTTTTAGAGAAAATTCATTAAGAATTTTAGTAAGATTAATGCACCTATTCTTGAGACCATAAAGAAAGATAAACAGCCATTTAAGTGGACTGTTGAAGCAGAGAGAAATTTTCAGCTGTTAAAGAGGAAAATAACTGAAAAGCCTGTTTTGGTTCTTCCTGATTTTAACAAAACTTTTCAAGTTAAGTGTGATGCCAGCGCAGAAGCAATTGGAGGAGTTTTAAGCCAAGAAGATAGACCAATAGCTTATTTCAGTGAAAAGTTAAATGATGCAAAAAGGAAGTATTCTTCTTATGATAAGGAGTTTTACGCAGTTGTGCAGGCATTAAAGAAGTGGAGGCATTATTTAATGTCGAAAGAATTTATTCTTTATTCAGATAACCATGCATTGCAGTTTATCATGCAGCAGCCAAAACTCAGCCAGAGACATGCTAAATGGGTAGAGTATCTTCAAGGCTTTCATTTTGTGTTGAAGCATATAACTGGACAATCAAACAAAGTCGCAGATGCCTTAAGTAGGAGAAGTGTATTGATCCAAGAAAGTCAAATCCAAGTGTTGGGTTTTGATTTTCTTAAGGAATTATATGAGACCGATTCAGATTTTAAGGAGGCATTTGAGGCTTGTAAGAATCCTGTTTTGGCAGACAGGAGTAAGTGGCTGGATTATTTTATACAAGATGGTCTGTTGTTTAAGAAAAATCAGTTGTGCATACCCAACTGTTCAATGAGAGAGAATTTAATCAAAGAGAAGCATAGTGGAGGACTTGCAGGACATTTTGGTAGAGAGAAAACCTTTGAACAGCTCAACAGATTTTACTTCTGGCCGAAAATGAAATCTGAAGTAGAGAAGTATGTAAAAAATTGTAAAGTCTGCCAGTATGCAAAAGGAAGGAGCCAGAACACAGGATTGTATATTCCATTGCCAATTCCAGATAGGCCTTGGGATATGGTAAATATGGATTTTGTGCTAGGATTGCCAAAGACTCAAAGAGGCTATGAACTAATTTTTGTGGTAGTAGACAGATTTTCAAAAATGGAACACTTTATTCCATGTTATAAAACTAGTGATGCTTCTCATATTGCTAACTTGTTTTTTAAAGAAATTGTAAGATTACATGGATTGCCCAAAAGCATTGTTTCAGACAAGGATTCAAAGTTCGTTGGACATTTCTGGAGAACACTATGGAAGAAGCTGGGAACTAAATTAAGTTTCAGTTCTGCCTATCATCCACAAACTGATGGACAGACTGAAGTTGTGAACAGAAGTTTAGGCAATCTTTTAAGGAGCTTTACTGCAGAACATCCAAAGCAATGGGATCAAGTGTTACCACAAGTTGAATATGCATATAATGACTCACCAAACAGGAGCACAGGACAAAGCCTATTCAATATTGTGTATGGAATGCACCCAAGGGGAATATCTGAATTAAGGAATTTGGGAAAGGAAGAAATGAGAAGTGCAGAAGGTGAAGACTTTGCTTCAAGAATGCAGGCAATACATGAACAGGTGAAACAACAGCTACAAGACAGCAACATTCAATATAAAACCAGAGCAGACATGAGGAGAAGAGAAATGAACTTTGAAGTTGGAGACTTGGTTTTAGCACACCTCAGAAAGGAGAGATTTCCAAAGGGAAAGTATAATAAATTAAAATCCAAGAAAATTGGACCATGCAGGGTGCTAAGGAAATTCTCTGCAAATGCTTATGAGATTGAATTACCACCTGGTGTGGGAATATCACCAATTTTTAATGTTGCAGACTTGTACAAGTATGAGAATGAAGCTACAGATGATACAGCACAGGAACAAGAGACTCCAGAGATTGACTGGGTAAAACAGTTACCCACAGCCAAGGATTTACAACCAGAAAGAATTCTGGATAAGAAAGTGTATAAAAAGACAAGGGGATGAGAATATTTCCAGTATCTGATGAAATGGAAGGGACAGCCGATCGCTGAAGCTACTTGGATTACAGAAGACATTCTACAGAAATTGGGCAAATCTGTAGATGAGCTCATGGACAGGAGCCCATGAAGAATTTTCTCCTCACAAGTCTGATGCGGGAGCATGTGACTCAGAAGGGAAAAATCTTCCAAATTATTCCAAAAATCAAAAAAAAAATCTACAGGCAAGGGAGTGGGATCCTTTAGCCTGCAATTTCTATGCTTTCTTAGTTTAAAATAGAATAAATCCTAGCAATAAATCATGCATTGTAATAAAGCTTTCAAGCTTTAAATCATTCTATAAAACATGCTTTTCTTTGTATCGGATAAGGACCGAGAGGGCCTACCCTTAGATAAAAATAAAAAGCAAGAAAATCTCTCAAGGTGAGAGAGGAGAGGGGCGAGTGCCATAGTATTATTTTGGAAAATTTGTTCTCTTGGGGTTGAATTATTAAAACGACTCTGTATATGCATGTGTAGATGGTTGTGTGGCGCTTTAATAATTTTGAATCGGTGCCTGGGTTCCGCATGTTGTAGTACTGTATATTAAGCATTGAAGGCACCTTTCCTTTCATTTTGTGGTTATACATGCTTGATTTTACAAATGCGCATATGTTTATGTTTGTTCTAAGAACTCTTGCGACTTCCATTAAGTGGCTGTAGTGGATTTTGGAACTTTATAACTAAAGTTCTTACCATATTGGTCTGAGGTTGTATTGACGTTGAGAGGTTCGTTGAAACTGTTATTTATATGCTCGATTTACAAAGCCATCACTGTTATATATAATTACGTCTGCGTAAGCGGTTTGGGGTCATGTGGATTGCTTGCTATAGTGGAAATATGTGAGCTGAGGTGTAAACACTATATAACGTAGCATATATATATGTTGTGTGGCATAAGTCTGCCAATTGGAAATTTCTTTTAAGAGCTCCCGAAAAGCCGTTGTTTGTTAATAAGCCTGATAGTGAGTTTTTTCAAAAAGGATGAAACATCAGTTTAATGACTGATGCGCCCAGAGCAGAAGAAAGGGAGATTGATCGAAATATTGAAGAGCTTACCGACAGATTAGGGAGATTGTCTCTAAAGCCTGCACCCTCGCCATCAGCTTCTTTCTCAAAAGAAAAAGAACCATAACATTAGCCAAATGATGGTTTAAATTTCAACAACCAAAAAATTTAATTTACTCATGTAAACATTATTTTCAAATCTTTAAATCTACGACATGCAGAATATAAGTATATATTATTTAAACAAAATCAAAATGCAAATCCCATAAATAATATTCGTGAAATTTAATAAATTCTAAATAAAAAAATATTATTGAGAAAATATTTCAACAAATTCCAACAACCAAAAAAAACTTAATTTACTCATGTAAACATTATATTGATAGAAATATATATGTCTTAATCCAAAGCATTTGAATTATGTTTAGAGCCTTGCGTTACGCGCCGAGGGTCAACATGTAATGGGAAAGTTACCATATAATGATCAGGGTTTGATTTATGTTGATATAATACAAAGCCCAAGGTTTAGGTGGGTTGATGAATTAAACCCTTTTTTTATATTTTAAAACTTTCAAAGAAAAAAAAAAATACTTGTTTTCGATACCAGCCCATATATATATAAAAACCTTTATTATATAATTTTTCTATCACTTGATGCTTATAAGATATGGAGAACCATCCATTACTAAAATAATGTTCACCTAGCCAAAACCTTATTGGAATGGTGTAATACAAACTATAACAAGAGACCTCTTATATAAAAACCTTTATTATATAATTTTTCTATCACTTGGTGCTTATAAGATATGGAGAACCATCCATTACTAAAATAATGTTCACCTTGCCAAAACCTTATTGGAATGGTGTAATACAAACTATAACAAGAGACCTCTTATAGCAACCTTTGCATATAAAAACAAAACAAGATTGCATTGTGATCAACTTATTACGCCCATGGTGAGGGTACCCATCTAAAATTTCAATTTTATTTTTATTTTTTTTATTATATTTTTTTTAATTTTAGAATTAATAATAGATATTTGCAATGGTTTACATTTTTTTAGGTAGGTGTGTCAACAAATATGTTGTTTAATTGTTTATTATATTTTCTTTAATTTTAGAGTTAATAATAGATATTTGTAATGATTTATATTCTTTTCGTAGGTATGTGTGTCAACAAATATGTTAGATAGTTGCAAACCAAACTATTTTTTATATCGTGAGAACATATAATTTCACCTCCCCAATACCACCCCCCGATGCCATCACCAATAAGAGTCTAAAGCCCCAACAACTTTAAGGGGAATGTGACCATATCAACATCATAGAGCGAAATACAAAAAGTGGAAAGGGGTGTTGGGCTTGTGGGGAGTCCAGAAAAGTATTGTAGATTAAGAGGGATCTATCTCACCATCACAATCATCAAACAATTATATACCTAATTGGAATCAATTAGTTCACCCTAGTAAGCATTTTGATGTATTTGCTATCACTGCAAGAAGCACCATTATTTCGAACTATAACCTTCATCATTGGTCCATGGAAGATTGAGGGGAGAATTATACATCTATGCTCTCCCCTTCCACATGGGAGAAGCATTGATGATTGGCATGACCACTCAATCAAAATAATAAATTTATTTTATTTTTTAAACTATGAGATATTTAAAATATAATTTTTATATATTATATTATATTTATTTTTTATTGATTAAACTTATTTTTTGAAAATTATAAGAATTATTTAATACTGAGTATAAGATCAAAATTTATTTAATTGCCAATCGTTATTAAATGGATGGCAGAAATTTAACTTCCACATGATATTCTAGAATATTCTTGGTTGAATTCACAAATTGAAAGTTTTGATTTATTTCTAAAGTAGTTATGTCATTTATATTCTTTTACTTAAATTGATTAATTAAAAAAATCTCATATGAACTAGTGTCATATGAAATTAGTTATGGTATTTTGGCATGTGGTATTGATATGCTCTATGCGTGTTTGTGGTATTATAACAAAACCTATTTATAAATTAAGAAAATATATGATAAACTGGGGTGAATATCTATAGTTCAAAGTCTTGTTATATGTTTTTGATGTAATGTATATATGTGTAACTTATATATTAACTATTTCTATAGGTTTTCATATGAAAAGGAGAGAAGAGTGGACGGTTCGAGAGCGGATTAGAACGCGACGGCTAGGGTTCTGATCACAGCACCGACGGCGCAGCCTGCACAGTTCAGGATTCCTTCACGGGCCTGACCCAAAACCCTGTTTCGATACAGCGTTGCAGGGTTCTAGTGCAGTACAATGGAATCTCCCCAGGGGGGGCGTCAGAGCCCTCCCCCAAAGCAAACACCTCGCAGCACGGACCTGAACAGACAATTGTATTTGGGTCTGTTGATGAGGAAGTGATAAACAAAGAGAACAGGCAACAATACGGGCACAAGGAGGTGGGCGGTCAGAAGGACAAGGCCGGCGTCACACAAGGTAGAAAGGAAAAACCAGAAGAAGTTTCGAAAGTCTCTTCGACTACTTGCAAGCCAATAGCTACAGAACGGCCCAGAATAGAGCTGTCGGGACATAAGATTGACAAACGAATCGAATACATGAGGGATCATGCCCTTATTGGGAAATTTATAGGGTTCTGGCCGACAGAAAAAGCCTTATATGGCTGGATTGCAGCGAAGTGGAAACCCAAAGGAGATGTGACTTTGCAGCTAGGGCCGAAAGGTTTCTTTACTGCGATTTTCTTCTGTCTTGAGGACAAATACAGAATTCTGGGAGCAGGGCCCTACTTTTTTAACTCAGCGGGTCTGTATTTTAGGGAATGGATACCAAGATTTAACCCGGATAAGGAAGATCTCACCTGAGCGCCAGTCTAGATCAGAATGTATTCACTTCCAGATGAGTATTGGGACGAAGACATTCTCAAAGACATAGGAAATGGATTGGGGGAACACATCAAAGTGGCAGAAGAAACAAAAATACGCAGATACACTTCCTACGCCCGCATCTGCGTCTTCATGCGCCTGGACAAAGCTTTGCCAGAATCGGTAAGTCTCTCTCACTGTGACGAAGAATGGATTCAACCTCTGGATTATGAACATGTCCCTTTTCATTGCCGAAAATGCCACGCTCTCGGGCATCTATTCAGGGACTGTCCCCTAAATGCCAAAGCCAATGCTCCTGATCCCTCAGAAACCCTGACCCAGGATGGCTTCACCAAAGCCCCTAGCCGAAAGCGAGCGCACAAAAAACCCACAAATGGGAATAAGCCCCAGCAAGACAATGCCCATGGCCCAGCTTCAAAGAACAGCTTTGAAATTCTTGCTCAGACCTCAGAAGAGCAATCCCCGATTTCCAAGCCTAGCCCTATTCCTCCTTCTTCCTCTTCCCAACCCCCTCCTACAACCTCCCCCTCTAAACTTCAAATCCCCAATGTCATTCTAGCAAACCTCAAAGACATGGACGTTGATGGAAATCTAGATCCCCTCCAAAGCTCAGAGATTAACATGGAAGGAAGCAGCCAAGTGCAACAGATGGATGAAGAACCAGAAAGCATAGATCTGAACGGTCTAGACATTTTGGAACTAGAATTAGCATGCAAAAAGAAGGCTTACGACAGTATCCCAGAGCTTCAGCTCAACAAATTGGAAGTGGTCATTTCAAGGGCCTATAAACAGCAATAGTTAGGTATCTAGCTAGGAAGCCATTGGGACGGAAGCCTTCCCCCAAAAGACACCAAAAAGAGAGGAAGAAGAATGGATCTCCAGCGAACAATCGAGATCGAGAAAATCCTGGTGGAATTAGGCGGGTATGCTAAATTGACAAAGTACTATAAACCCTCTATTAATAGTTGATCCATGAAGCTTATATCATGGAACCTAAGGGGGCTCAATAGCCCAGGAAAACTCAGAATGTTAAAAAACATGATTAAAATGGAAAAGCCGCAACTATGCTTTCTCCAGGAAACCAAGTGTAACAGCTCTACATTAGGCAGCATCCTCTCCAAAGCATGGCCAGGCTGTCAATCGGTGGCGGTGGATGCATCTGGCGCTTCAGGGGGGCTTGCCATTGCATGGAACACACAAGCGTTAACTCTCTCTGATTTTCACGCTTCTCATCACCTCATCCAGGCTGCCTTCCATATTCTAGGCACTAATATTCATGGAAACCTATCAAATGTATATTTCCCGCAGGATACAGGAAGTAAAATCGCTCTTCTCAACACCATAGAAGCTTTGAATAACAACAGGAGGCATCCACTCTGGATTATTGGAGGGGATTTTAACATGATCACCAAGCTGGAGGAAAAGATTGGGGGGAGAAATAGAATGGAACAAGAGAACACCCATTTCAAGGATTTCATTCAGAACACCTCTCTCATAGACATGCCTTTTTGTAACGGCACTTTTACCTGGAGCAATCGTAGAGCAGGCAAACATGAAATTGCCTCCAAACTGGATCACTTCCTCATATCAGATAACGCGGTTCACCTAGGACGAGACATTTCAGCTGCTATTCTTCCCCATACAGGTTCGGATCACTGGCCTATTGCCCTCCAATGGCAAAGACCAGGCGACTTTACCAGAAGACCCTTCCGCTTCGAAGAGTTCTGGCTCTCCCATCCATCGTTCAAAGACTTTGTCAAAACAACTTGGACATCCTTCATTCCGTCAGAAGGCTCCAAGATGTACCAGTTCCAACAGAAGCTCAGATATTTAAAAAATCATCTAAAGCGTTGGAACAGGGAGACCTTTGGAAACATCTTTAGGGCGCAACATGACCTAAAAAAGGAATTGATGGAACTCCAGCAAAAAATAATTACAGAGGGTCACTCTGAGGGAACTCTGGAGCAGGAGCAGCGCATCCACAACCAGCTGGAGGAAAGGAGGAAGCAGGAGGAAATATATTGGAAGCAAAAGTCCAGGATCAGATGGCTGAAGGAAGGTGAACGAAACACCAAATTCTTCCACCGAACCACTGTTCAACGAAGAATGCATAACAACATCCCTTTCATTCAAAAACAAGGAGGGGCAAAAGTTGAGAAGCATGAGGAAATTGAGGAGGAGTTCCTTAATCACTTCAAACATGTTCATCAAGAGCCCGAGGAAGACAGGTGACCTGCAATTGAGAGAATCACTAATAATGTGCCAAAGCTAATCACGGAGGAACATAATGAGCTTCTCCTTCGCCCTATTCTGACTCAGGAGGTGGATGCGGCCATGTCCCAGCTTAAGGAAGGAAAAGCCCCTGGCCCGGATGGATTCACCACTACTTTCTTTCACACCTTCTGGGAGCTGATAAAACTGGAGGTCTGGCAAATTGTAGAAGAATCAAGAGCTCTCCATTGGCTGCTTCCCTCTCTCAATTCAACCTTCATTTCCCTTATACCAAAAGAGGAGGATTCAATCACCCCTGACAAATATAGGCCGATTGCTCTTTGCAACGTTATTTACAAAGTCATTTCTAAAGTTATCGCCAACAGGTTAAAGCCCCTCTTGCCACTGCTCATCTCTCAGGAACAATCTGGGTACGTGGAAGGGAGACAGATCATGGATGGCATTCTTCTCACGCACGAGATCATACACTCCCTCAAGCAATCCAAGCAGGCAGGTATGATTCTTAAGCTGGATCTTTCTAAGGCTTTTGATAAACTCAGCTGGACTTACATTCAGCAAATGCTAACTGCCTCTGGATTCTGTTCTATGTGGATCCATTGGATCATGAGCCTTATTACATCCACACACTTCTCCATCCTTGTGAACGGAATCCCTTCCTGCCCATTCAAACCATCCCGTGGAATCAGGCAAGGTGATCCCCTATCCCCCTTCCTCTTTGTTCTAATGGCTGAAGGTCTGGGTCGTCACATTAAACATGCCCTCCACTCTCAACAGCTCAAAGGTATTTCCGTTCACAACACCCCTGCAACTTCTCAACGGCAGTTTTTTGATGACACCATGCTATTTGGCTACCCTTCTGTCTAGGAAGCCTCCTGCTTCAAATCCCTTCTCAATGATTTCTCTGAAGCCTCTGGAACCAGCATCAATAGCTCCAAATCGCAGATCTTCTTTTTTCACACTCCTCCAGTTGTTAAGACTGTTGTTTCTCGAATCCTAGGATTCCCCATTGCCACTCTCCCCTCTAAATACCTTGGAGCCCCCCTCACTGCTTCAGCCATAAAGCACTCCTCATGGAGAACTCTCATTGAGAAGCTCGAATCCCGTCTTAACCTCTAGACGCACAGAACTCTGAATTTCGCCAGTCGTGTAGTGCTCATAAAGTCAGTTCTTCAGGCAATGCCGCTCTATCTGTTCTCAATCCTAGCAGCACCGAAATGGGTCTTAAAAAGAATCAGGAATCTTCAGCGTGGATTCCTATGGGGCAACACGGCAACTAATCGCAAATTGGATCTTGTAAAATGGACCACCGTCTGCATGCCCAAAGAAAAAGGGGGCATTGGGCTGAGAGACCCTGTACATAGCAACTCCATCATGAGCGCTAAAATCTGGTGGCAATGGCTCACTAACCCAGAAAAACCTTGGGTCAAAATTTGGACGGCCAAATATGCCAATCACAGACCTCACGAAGAGCTCATAAGGTTCACTCACAATGACAAAGGCTCGCTAATCAGGAATGCAGCCAAACAACACTTCCAGTTAATTCAGCAGCATAGTTTTTGGGAAGTAAGAGACGGCAAAACTGCTATATTCTGGACAGATGCATGGAACCAAATGCCACAGCTCAGCCGCATTCTTCATCCACCTCCGGACTTCACTAGGGAGGAGCAGCAGCAAGAAAAGATCCGACAGTATTGGACTCAGGAGACGGAACATGGATTCAGGAAATGGAAACAGGGTAACCAGTTAATCAATAATACAAATCATCGAATTGCTGAGGAGTTGGAGAAGGAGCTACGGAAAAGAAGCATCAGACATGACGAAGGCAGAGACATTCTTCGATGGGGATATCAACCAAAAGGTGCCTTCACCACATCTGAGGCCTACAAAATCATATGCAACAACCCTGCCCCCCCTGACCCAATTTGGAGCAAAATCTGGGGTCTCGGATCCTGGCCCAAAGTCTCCTACTTCCTATGGTTGGTTGGTCATCAAAGAATCCTCACATGGGACAAACTTAGGCGCAGAAACTTTCACGGTCCCTCCATTTGTTATAACTGCAATCACCATGAGGAAACTCTCCAACACCTCCTGGACTCCTGCCCCCTAGCCAATCAGCTATGGGAAAAGGCAAGCTTTAGATGTCAAAGAAGGTGCAGAATGGAGGACGACATCACCAACTCTTTAAGACACTGGCCACAGAATCCCTACAAAAGTGAGCTTCTTAACTATTTATGGAACATAATCCTAGGGCTCATCCTATGGAGCATTTGGAAGGAAAGGAACAAACGCATATTCAAAAACCAACGATCTCCGATAGAAAATATTTGGAATATGCTTTGTGGGAATCTCAAAGAAACGTTGATGCTCCGATCATGGACGAAGGAGGATTTTCCAACTCTAGACAATGAGAAAGCCATTTTAGATAACTGGCAAATGCATCTACCTCAGGGACTACACAATAACGGCCCTACTAAAAGCAGCATCATAAACAAGGTCACCTGGACTGCTCCTCCAAAGCATACCTACAAGCTCAATTTCGATGGTTCCTCTAAAGGCATTCCTGGAATGGCCGGTTTTGGTGGAATTCTAAGGAATCACGAAGGAACTCCCCTGCAGCTATACTTTGGGAACATTGGATGGGATACCAATAACTCAGCTGAGCTAGAGGGACTTTGGCAAGGGCTCCTTCTCGCTTGGAAACACAACTTCCAACCCCTGGAAGTGGAAGGAGACTCCCAGATCCTTATAAATATGGCCAAGCACCTCCTAAATGGATCTCAAGCAAGGAAAATTGCCACCAGTTGGAGGCTCGAAGCGAGGCTGGAAGCCATTGAACAAGCGCTCCACAGCAACAGGGCCATTACCTTCAATCACATAAAAAGGGAAGGCAACAAGGTCGCTGACCTCTTGGCCAACATAGGGGTGGAAAACGAGAATACCCTTCTCACAGGAAATATGGATATTATACCAAATAATGATCAGGCACAGGAATGCGCTCGCCTGGTCCAAAGTGATGCTGCTCCCCCGGATGCGGGTGATAAGGTGGACAGGACGCGCGTTTAATGAAGGACACATGCAGGCCATGCGCTGTCTCGAGGATCAAGCTTGCGAGACGACATGTTGCTGGCCGCCAAGGAATAAAGGGAATGGAATTCTTCAGAAGAAATTCAATGCTCCGTTCGGCTCACTAGTTCAAATGGAGCGAGTAGTAATGGCAGACGGGATTTGACGTGGTGGTGGGGATGTTAAAAGAGGTGGTGGGTTGGCTCTCTATGCGCCGGTTCACGCTCAGTTCATGGTGCTCTGTGTGCAGGTTCTTGCTCGGTCTATGGTTCTTCAGGCTATAGCTCTTGCTGTCAGAGCCATTTCCCTGACTGTTGGGGGTAGTCCTAAGCCTGGACGGTTACTCAATTTCGCGCTGCTCCATACCCCTGGTGTTCCTGCAAATATGGTAAGGCCTCGACAGTGAATGCTCAGCCGTCGAGGTTCTGCCCGGGGCGGGTCTTCGCGTCCTCCAGTTGATGCTTCTCAACCCCATTGTTGCCACTGCCATTGCCACCGAATCTCTGAGGCCAACCCCCTTCAGACTAGCCAATTTCTGGACTCAAGCGCTCCTGATTCTGACCCGGCTTCCACGCCTGCCTTCGGTTCCGCCATTTTCAACTTTAGCAGTTCTCTGAATAAACCCCGAATCAGTGCCCATGTGTCGGTTCTCTTCCTCGAAGACTCTCCGGATGGTGGCGATGTTCAATACAGTAGGGGGAAGCATCCTGTTGGCAGCTCAGAGGATGTCATGGAGAAGCCTGCGGATGCTCCAGAGAATGTATCTAATCTTCCTCAGGCTCAGGAGGCGTCGACCAGCAAAGGGGACAATGTCAACATGGACACCGTTCCCACTGCAGAGGAAGTGGAGAAGTATGGATGGTGTAGGGTGGTCGAGGAGGAGCCGGACGAATAGCCGCTCATCTGTTCGGAATCCCGACCTCCATCGCTGCTCAGGTCTTGTTTTGGTCTTACTGTTCATGTTATGTTGGCTCATAGTCTGTTTATGTTATGTTGGCTCAGGGATGGGTCTGTCTTCCCCGAGAGGGATTATGCTGAAGTTCTGTTGGTGCCCCTGCGGGGGATGCAATGTTTTGGTCCGGCGCCCCTGCGAGGGCTGTTTAGTTTTGGTTTGGCGCCCCTGCGAGGGCTGTTCATTTTTGGTATGGCGCCCCTGCGAGGGTTGTTTATCTCTGATCTGGCGCCCATGCGAGGGCTGTTCTTTTTTGTCTCACCTATTCTGTTAGTCTTAAAATGATGTAACTGTTTTTCTTGATACTATATATAATAGATTAGTTTTAACGAGAAAAAAAAAACTATTTCTATAATAATAATAATAATAATGATAAAGTTATAAATAGGCATGTCTATTTTGAAATAGGATCCACAATTTTCAAATAGGGGTTCCACAACTTTAATTTAATTATCAATAATTATTAAGTTGATAGTGGAGATTTAATTTTCACTAAAAAAATTCTAGAATATTCATACTAATATACACAAATCAAATATTGAGATTTATCTTCAAAATAGTGATGTCCTTTATATATATATATATATATATATATATATATATATATATATATATATATATATATATATATATATATATATATATATATATATATATATATATATATATATACTAAATGATTTTTTAAAACTTGAGTTTAGGTTGCCTAAAAATCACATTCTTGCTTGAAATTGTTTTGTCAGATTCCAATGAAAATGTCTATTTCGTTTATAAGTTAGACTACACATTAATATCATCGGCTTTTGCATTTTAGAAGAAAAATTGAAGGGCTTTTTTGCAGATTCAATGAAGATATTCGGTATATATATAAATGCGTCCCCTATGATAAAAATGGCCCAATGAATCGAAATCTCCAAAAGAAATTGCATCCATTTCTCATCTCTACTCCCGTAATCCAAATCTCCAAAAGAGGCCGCATGCATTTCTGGCTAAATTTCTTATTTGGTCATGAGATTTAATCAACAGCTAGGGTTTCATAATTATATTGCAGAAAGAATTTTAAATTCATCTTCAATTTTTTTGGAGCATAATCAACTTCTTTGGTTTGTCGTCTTCCATGTTTTGAGCCTGCATGAGATTTTTTTGGACATCTAGCCATATAAGCGAATTGTTGAAATTGAATTTTGGAAATTATCTTTGTCGTCTAGATTCACTCATCTCTGTTGCAAGTTGAAGGAATAAGAAAATAATACTTTGAGAAAAGTGAAACCTGCGTAAACCCTAGCCATTCTCTTTGGCGAAGATTGACTGCGAGGATCAAGGAAGATTACAATCATTCAATTTCTGTCAAAATCTCCGCGTCTCCGCCTGAAGAAAAATTTAAGGGCTTTTTTGCAGATTTAGTGAAGATATTCGGTATCAATTTCTGTCAACCAGAGATCAGAGATCCAATCCGTTCTATGGGCTGCGGTTCGATCCAATTCGAGGCACATGGGTCTGCTATCCGGCTTGCTGATATCATGTGCACACATTCCTTATCTCTTTCTAATACATATCTGCTCATATAATTTCAAGTATGAATAATCCACCACAGCTACCAAATATTACCAAAGGTAGACCTAACACAGTTACTCTATAGAGCCTCTATGAGTGTATAGAGTCTTTAGAGAAACGTAGAGAAGAAATAGAATTCAAGCTACAAAAATAGTTAGCAGCCATGCTGGAAAATAAATTCACATATCTTGAAGACAAGATCCAAAAACAGATAAAAAATAAAATAGAACTATTGGAGAATAAAATGGAGGCAATGGAGAATAGGTTACAGGTTATAGAAAAACAAAACCAAGATATGAACCAAACATCCCATCAAGGAGGAGATGATACTTTAGAGAGTCTTAAAATGAAGGACATGATTAAAGAACTAGAAGAAAAAGTTAATAGCCACCTCACCCTAAATAGTATGGAAGGTAAATTAGATATCAAACCAATTAAAGATGAAATGAAAAAAATGATAGAATTAGACCACAAGTTTAACAAAAGGGCCTTGAACCTTATAATCTTCAGTTTGAAAGAGGAGGTAGATGAGGATACTTTAGCCATATACCAGATTGAATTACATAACAGATTACAAATTGAAACAACGTGTCTCACAAAAGCAACAAGGTTGGGGAAACTAACTGAGAATAAAGGAAAGCTAATTGGAATAAAGGTGAGATCTACTGACCATAAGTATGACATACTTAGTAAAACCTCAAGTCTAAAAGGAACGAGAATATTTATAAATGAAGATCTCATTCCAGAAGATCAAGCAGAATTAAGAAAGGAGGTTCAAAAGGTAAAGGAAGCTAGGAAGGAAGGAAAATGGGCATATCAGAAATAGAAAAGCCATTATTCGAGATAGAAACCAAAAAGGTAATAATAAATAACAATTCAACATGCTACAGATTCTTTCTTGGAATTGTCGGGGCTTTCCATGGAATAAATACCCCAAGCTAAGTTGGATCTCAAATGATGTTGATATTATTTTTCTTTTTGAAACTTGGGAGCACGAAGAATCTAAGGTCCCTAACATAGATGGCTTTACACTATGGTCTACCTGGAACAAGCGATCCTCCCATAGAGGCATTGAGGGTATAGCTTGTTACATTAAGAAGAACATCTCTCCCCATGCTAGGATTTATAAAAACGACCCTTACAACCAATATAGTTGGATAGAGATTACTGATATTTATGATAAAAAGACATGCATAACAATCTGTTATTTTCCCCCATCAATTCTAATTTCTATAAGAAAAAGAATATAGATAAAAATAGTCCTTACAATGGTTTAGAGAATGATATTTCTAGCCTAAGGAATGAAGGTAATATCCTTTTAATTGGGTGACTTTAATGCTCGAACTTCAAGCAACCAGGCTATCCTTCTAAGAAATCATTCCAACCATCATCCTCTTTGGTTAGACGATGATCTTCCTCTGGCTAGCCTGTACAAAAGGAATTCTGAAGACCGCGGGGAGAATTTGTTTGGATCAGAGCTAGCCAAGCTCTGTAGTGCTCAGGATCTCATAATTTGCATCGGTCTAAAGAAGTGACCCAATTCTAGCCAGATGTCCTCCATCCATGGGCTTGGTAGTAACGTGGTAGACTATGTTTTCTCCAATCTCCCTTTATATAATGAAATAATAAATTTTGACATCTTAAACAAACACGAGCCTGACTCTGATCATAGACCTTTACTTATAACTCTCAATTTTGTCATACATAGAGATCCCATAGAAGATAATACTTATAACCAAAAGAACTTAATCTTCGATAGAAATAAGAAAGATCTCTTTCTAAATGAATTAAAAACTAATTTGATTCCTTTATCTAGTATAGACAACATAGAAGAACTCTATCATAATTTTACTACAACCCTCTCATATTCTATTAGCAAGTTCTCAATGGAAGTTTCAAGTAATAAAAGAAATAGCAAAACCAACCCATGGTATGAAAAAGATTGTAAAAGTGTGAGGAGAGCAATTAAGGAAGCTGTTGATGAATCTCTTAAAATTGACAAGATAAAAATATACAAAGCCCTAACTAAAAGGAAAAAAAGGCAGTATATTCATAAAAGACAAGACAATATCTTACACCTCTCTAAGGTAGCTCCTGAGAAATTCTGGAGCAGATTCTAACTAGGAAAACTAAAGATAATAATAAAATTGCTTTACACGACATGAATTCTATCTCAAAAAGCTTTATGAATCTCCAAATGTCATGGATAACTTTGAAACCCTGCTCACTACAAAAGAAGTTTTCTCATTAGAAGACATTGATTTTGGGATTAATTTTTTGGCTAATGGGAAAGCTAAGGACATTGAAGGTTACTAGGTGGAAATCCTAAAAATTGGATGTCCTGTCCTCATCCCCCACATCCACAAGCTTTTCAATCAAGCAGTCAAGCAATGGTTCCCTAAACCATGGACTCAAAGCCCCATTATCCCTATTTTTAAAAGTGGGGATACAAATAACCCCTCTATTTATTGGACAATTATGATCAGCCCTCTCCTAGCCAAGTTATATGGTATTATTTTGGAAAAGAAGTTGAGCATATGGCTTGAAAGTGAAGGTAAGATGGACAAAATATTTTTTATGATAAAATTAAAATTAAGAACCTTTGGTTAATAATATTTTATTATTGTCCATCTTCGTGATTAACTCCATATTTTGCTATATAGAGGAGGGTTTTTCATTCATTATGTTGAAAATCGCAACAAGAAATGATAAAAATAGAATCCATAAATTCCAGTTTAATTTGTCATTGAATTAAACTAAGAATTAAAATCAAATTTTATTCTCATAGCAACTTGTAATAGTTAACTAGAGTGAATTGGCTTAGTTAACTTAAGAATTTTGAGTTCAAAGTCATGTATATGTTCTCCCTATATTATAGGGGTCCGGGATGAGTTAAGTCTGATTTGTAATTAGTTAACTCAGTTTACTGAGTTAAGTCTAGTTAGATTTGTAGGAATTTACAGGGTAAGTTCCTCAGAAAGAACACCAAAAGGACACCGCTCACAACCAGATCACAGATCAATACACCAGTATTTTTGACGTGGTTAAAACCATCAAAGAGGGAAACAGTCCACGGCCTGCGCCAACGTGGCTACTACAGGAAATTTATTAATCAAAGAATGAAAATTTACATAAGCTTCTCTCATGCACGGATTACCCGAACAATGACCCTCCATGCGCTTTAAATAGAACTCATGGACCAATCGGGTGTCAAGCCACGGATCAAGTGTCGGTAATACCGAGGAGAGAGTGAACCGTCGGATCACTACATATCGTGATCGGCAGATTGTAAGTTACAAAATGTACAACGGTAAAGAAACACACTTTACCTAACTCTATACCTAACTCTATACTAGACCAAGTTGAACTTAACTATTTCCTATGTGTCGGAATATCCTAACATCCCCCCTTAAGAACAACTTGGGATAGGATTGAAGGATTTACAAATATGACATAATAGGAGAAGGAAGGAGGCACTAGAGCCTATCCCCCCTTAGTGACAACTTCCTGAACTCCAAGCATATATCGAAGTTTAGTGAACTTCGCCTCTGTGAGAGCCTTTGTGAAGATGTCTGCAACCTGATCATCTGTTGAACAATATTGCACTTCAAGAACATGGTTATGAATGAGCTTTCTGATGAAGTGCATGTGTATTTCAATGTGTTTGCTGCGCTGATGCTGGACTGGATCTTTGCATAGCTGAATGGCACTTTGATTATCACACCAAAGTGTGGTTGGATGCTGCTGCTCAAAGCCAAACTTTGATAGGATCTGACGAAGCCACAAGGCTTCCTTACTACCTTCCACAGCACCACGATACTCTGCTTCTGCTGATGAAAGAGAAATGGCAGCCTGTTTCTTACAAGCCCATGTAATAGGTCCTGAACCAAGAGTGAAGACATAACCGGCAGTAGACTTCTGATCATCAGGGTCACCAGCCCAATCAGAATCAGTGAAACCAACTAATAGAGGAGCTGCTTTGGCACTGTAATGAAGCCCAAACTATATTGTACCTCAAACATAATGAAGTATTATTTTGGCTGCTTTCCAATGACTTTCACGGGGGTTTTGCATAAAATGAGCAACAAGGCCAACAGCAAAGGAAAGGTCAGGATGAGTATGGGTTAAATACAAGAGTTTTCCTACAAGTTGACGGTATAAGGTAGCATCAACTTCAAGAGAAGTACAAGAGACTGAAAGTTTGACTCCAAACTGAAAGGGAGAAGGGGCTGGCTTACAGTCTTCCATGTGAAAATGACGAAGAATATCACAAGCATACTTGGACTGGGAAAGGGAAATACCCTCCTTGGATTGCAAGACTTGAAGACCGAGAAAATAGTGTAAGTTTCCTAAGTCTGTCATTTCAAATTTCTTTTCAAGGCTGGACTTCACATGGTTTATAAGGTTGGGATCACTACCAGTAAGAATAAGATCATCAACATAAAGAACAAGGATGATAAGAGAGTTGCCCACTTTCTTGGTGTAGACAGTATTGTCAGAATAACACCTAGAAAATCCATATTCTAAAAGAAATCTATCCATTTTGGCATACCAAGCCTGAGGAGCTTGCTTGAGACCATAAAGAGATTTCTTAAGTCGACGTACAAGGCTGGAGTCTATTTGGATGAAGCCAATGGGTTGTTCCATATAGATTTCTTCATGCAAGTCCCCATGCAAGAAGGCAGATTTAACATCCATCTGATGGACTTCCCATTTTAAAGAGGCAGCAAGGGAAAGAACAAGGTGGATAGAGTTCATTTTGGCAACAGGGGAGAAGGTTTCAGTGTAGTCAATTCCTTCAACCTGTGAAAAGCCCTTAGCAACAAGACGAGCTTTATGTTTATCAACTTTCCCATCTGGTCCATACTTGGTTCTGTAAACCCATTTACATCTAACAAGTTTGCGTCCCTTTGGTAGAGGAACAAGATCCCATGTATCATTTGCCAACAATGAATGATATTCTTCATTCATAGCTACTTCCCAATGTGGATGGCCTGAAGCTTCTGCAAAAGTGTCAGGATCATGATTTACTAGAGCTTGAGCCAGTAAAGAAGAGGCTCTTTCAAACTGAGAACGTGTACATCGCTGATCTGTAGGATCACCGGCAAGATCACCTGCTGCATCCCGAGTAGCACGGACCCCTCTTGGAAGTTGAGGATCCTGAGAAGGTGGGGGAGGATTTTCATCCTCACTTTCATCATCTGAAGAAGAAATGTTTTCAAAAGTAGAAGAGATAGGAAGAGGTGGCACATCCGCCGGACTAGGATCGCAGGCCGATTTATTTTCATCAAATTTTACATGTCTTCTAATGATAACATTTTTGGACTTAAATGGAATAAGTCTATAACCTTTTACATCTTCAGAATATCCAACAAAAGTACATTTCTCACTCTTAGGTTCTAAAGATTTATGCTTTTCATCTGGAATATGGGCCCATGCTTCACTTCCAAAAACACGAAAGTGACTTACATCTGGTTTAATGGAACTCCAAGCTTCTTCTGGAGTGATATTCTTTAGAACCTTAGTAGGAGTGTGATTGATTATATAATTTGCACAATTAATTGCTTCGGCCCAAAAACTAAGACTGAGTCCTTTAGATTGCAGCATACAATTAGCCATTTCCTTTAAGGTGTGATTTTTCCTTTCAGCTACACCATTTTGTTGTGGAGTGTATGGAACAATATGTTGCATTTGAATTCCATTTTCGGTGCAAAAGTTGATGAATGTGTTTTTAACATATTCTCCACCATTATCAGTTCTTAGCTTAAGAATTTGATGTCCAGATTGTTTTTCAACAAAGGCTTTGAAGGCCAAAAATGTGTTAAAAACTTCGCTCTTGAGTTTTAAGAGGTATACCCAAGTGCGTCTGGAGAAATCATCAATGAAAGTTAAGAAATACTTGCAACCAGAGAATGAAGCAACAGGAAGTGGACCACATAAATCACTGTGCACAAGCTGTAAAGGGGCTGAGGCGTGCCAAGAGGCACGTTTGTCAAAACTGTCCTGATGATGTTTTCCGAGTACACATCCAGAACAAACACCATCTCTGCAAGATATCATAGGAAGACCTGTCACCATATTTTCTTTACATAGATGCTGAAGGGAGCGATAGTTCAAGTGACCAAATCGCTCATGCCAAAGTTTGCTCACTTCATCATTATGAGCAACAAATACTGAGGGAAGATTTGATGACCCAAAGTTGTGAAACTTATACAACCTTGTGGAATCATCAGCAATACCAGTAGCTAGAACCTGTTTAGGATCTCTCAGATCCTTGATTACAACATCATGAGGTGAAAATTCAACAATTTTACCTTCACATGAATGAGTTATCTGATATACAGATAGAAGGTTGCAGGATAAGGTTGGAACACATAATACATCATTAAACTGACCATTGTCTAGATGAATAGTTCCAGTCCCTACAACATTAAGAGATCTATCATCACCAACATATATATTTTTGGTGTTACAATCATTTAAAGAAGAAAACATGGCTTGGTTTTTGGCCATGTGATAAGAGGCTCCAGAATCAATGAGCCACTCATGAGAATGAGAAGAAGAAGATACATTTAATGCATAACCAGACTGAGATGATTGACAACGACATGCAGAAAGTGCCATTCCTGAAGATGAAGTTGAAGTTGAAGAATGCTCCACATGGATGTTATGTTTCTTCATTGTGGCTTCCAAGGCTTCCATCTTCTTAAAGCATTTAGATTCTAAGTGGCCATCTTGATTACAAAAGTTACAATGTCTATCAGTCTTCTTCCATTTGTTTTTATTGGTCTTATCATTTTGCTGAAATGATCTTTCATTTTGAGGTTGAGTTTGCTTAGGACCCTTGTTTGGTTTAGGACCATTCTTTTTAGGATATGACTTCTTAACTGAAGATCCTAACAAGATTGGTTCCAAATTGTTTGGGGAACTAATAGAGAGTTAAGAGTCAATTAGTGCACTAATGCATTCATTAGTGCTACTCTAGTTAACTTAAGATTCCCTCATCAGAAACTCATGCATGTCGATTCTGAGAAAGACCCAGTTGGGACTAGAGTGCAGGGACAATGTACTATCAGTTGTATGATTTACAGAGTTGTATAAATCATGCATGCAATCAGGAACTAAACCTAGTGTGTATTGCGCATTTTTTTATGCATTGGTTTCCCATTAATATGGGCTATTCAACCATAGGAATTGTGCAAGGAAATAGGGACTTAGAGAGCTTGAGAATTGGCTAAGTGTTGGCCAAGTGTTTGCTTGTGAGTTGGAGATCGATTTTACTGAGTGCTAGGATTGTTATTGTGAGAACAATCATTGTATTATCATCTTGGATTTCTGAGCAATGTAATATAGATAGTGGGGTTTTGATTTGTGGCTTTCCCTAGATATTTATTGTGTTATGTGCCATTGTTGTTCTTCCTCTTGTCGATTATTTTTTTGCTCTATATTTATGGGCTTCTACACTAAAGAGTAGAAGTAGATTTTTGTCTTGTGTTTTAGTAGATTACATGATCTTGTGAATCTATAGAAAAATGATACACGGTATCGGAGCTAAGAACAATATACTAGAGGAGATTTCGAACTTTTGAGTTCAGGCTTACAGGTGAAATTCCAATTTTCAATACATACTTCAGGATAGACAGATAGCGTTCTATGGTTTGCAACTCGAGTATGCCTTGGATGGCAGCTTGAATTATATAGCCTAGAAGGGCATGATGGAGGCCGTGTTGGAAGACAATGGTTTGAAGGAATTCCTTGATCAGGAAATTCCTAAGCCACCAGCATCGGATGCTCAAAATTTGGCCAAATGGAAGAAGTGTGTGACATGGGCGAGGCGGATAATCCTTGAGGGAGTTCAAGACCACATTGTCTTGAGTCTCCATGGGAATGAAAATCTGCATGTTATGTGGAAAGAATTGAAGGACCTTTTCCATACATCAATGATCAAAATAAGTTGGGATTGAAAGATAAACTTCAAAAATCAAGATGGAGGCAGGTGACTGAATTCCAAATCACTTGACCAAGTTCACTCAATGTCGTCATGAACTTGGAATTTTTGGAATCACAGTTTCCAAGGATGATATGGTGATTCTTACTCTTCTTGGACTCCCAAAGAGTTGGCATAGTTATTGGGACTTTTTCAATGGTTGGGAGAAGTTGCAAGAATGGGAACGACTGTGGTCGGATTTGATGCAGGAGGAGATCATGAGGAACACCAGAGATGGGACCTCCTCCAAGGAAGTGGAAGAGGAATTTTCCTTAGCAAGTAAGGTAAATAAGGCAAACAGAAAGGTGTCCCAAGGTGAGGAGGGTGGAAAGAAGATGGACTTGATGAAAATCAAGTGTTTTCACTATCATGATCATGGGCACTATGCCAATAATTTCCCATAGAATAAAGCAAACAAGAAGGAGACGATAGTAGCGGTAGCAGGTGAAGCTCTAGCTTCACAATTTGAACTTGATTTCACTCTCATTACATGCATGGTCTGAACTGCCATGGGTAGTGTGTGGTATCTTGACAGCGGTGCCTCATTCCACATGATGGGGAATAGAGATCTCTTTAGTAATTTTGAGGAGAAAGACCTCAAGCAAAGCATAGAGTTTGGAGATGATGAGAAGTATAGAGCTATCAGGATCGGTATGGTTACCTTTCAGAGGGGGTCTGGCTCCCCTCTCAATCTCACATATGTTCAATATATGTTCTAGGACTAAAGAAGAATCTTGTTTCAGTCGCGGTATTGTAAGACCGTGGCTATGATGTGGTTTTTAGTAAGGAAAGGTTTTCCTTAGACACATCACCATGGGACAAGTGAAGCAGATCAGTGCATGGGTCAAGAACCTATACGCTCTTGAGGCTCAAAATGCATGCAAAGCCTTAAGGAGCAAGGAAAAGGCTAGAGACTTGGTGGTTAAGAGGGAGTGTAAATTAACTCTCAACATGCAGCCCCAGAAGAAGCCTCTAAAGCAGCTTCAGGAAGTTGTGGAGTAGCCACATCTAAGAAGCTCAAAGGAGATTGAGTAGAGAGATCCACTCAATTAAAGAAAAAGTAGTCTCAAAAGCAGTCTCAGACAATTGTGCAGCAGCCACAATTGGAGAAGTTGAGAAGAGACCGAGTGGAGACATCAAGTCATGCGGAGACCTCCAATAGGGGGAAATTTCAATCCAGGTGGGCAGAGGGATCACACGCAGCTATACCTCCATTTGTGAGGTGGGGCGATGTGAATTAATAGTCCCAAGAGGGTTGAAATTGGGCCAGATCCATTGAGTGGTTTTATCTCATGGATTGTACCTTGCTAATGGAGCCCAAAGTACATAGTAGTGGGAGGAATCAGTGGGATTGATATAGTCAGAGATCAAAGTGACAGAGGCTAGAGCAGTCAGATATTGAAGAAGCGTAGAGAAGGGTTGAAAACAATGCAGAAAGACAGATTCAACAAAAGCGCAGTTTTTTTAGTTGACAGAGGCAATATCAGTCAAAGACTTTAATGACAAAGGCAACATTCTGATTCAGGTTGGATGTTTTTTGTTTTTGGAGTTGTTGGAGAAACAACACTAGAGAAAAGTGTTGCATGCATAGCATTCTAAAGGTTCAGGATCCGGATCGAGCTGAATTCCTTTCTTGTTGAGAGGGAGTTTTGAAAATAGAAATAAGAAATGATAAAAATAGAATCTAGAAATTCCAGTTTAATTTGTCTTTGAATTAAATTGAGAATTAACATTGAATTTTATTCTCATAGAAACTTGTCATAGTTAACTAGAGTGAATTAACTTAGTGACTTAAGAATTTCAAGTTGGAAGTCTTTCTAAAGTCATGTATATGTTGTCCTAATATTATAGGGGTCCAGGCTGAGTTAGGTATGAGTTGTAATTAGTTAACTCAGTTTACTCAGTTAAGTCCAGTTAAATTAGTTCCAAATTGTTTGAGGAACTAATAGAGAGTTAACAGTCAGTTGGTGCACTAATGCATTCACTAGTGCTACTATAGTTAACTGAAGATTCCCTCATTAGAAACTCATGCATGTCAATCCTGAGAAAGACCCAGTTGAGACTAGAATGCAGGGACAATGTACTATCAGTTGTATGATTTACTGAGTTGTATAGATCATGCATGCAATCAAAAACTGAACCTAGTGTGGATTGCATAGTTTTGGATGCGCTGGTTTCCCATTAATATGGGCTATTCAACCATAGTAATTGCACATGGAAATAGGGGCTTGGAGAGCTAGATAATTGGCTAAGTGTTGGCCAAGGGTTTTCTTGTGAATTGGAGATTCATTTATTGAGTGCTGGGATTTTTCTTGTGAGAAGAAGCATTGTATTATCATCTTGGACATTTTATTAATGCAATGCAGATAGTGGGGTTTTGAGTTGTGGCTTTCCCAAGATATTTATTATGTTATGTGTCATTGATGTTCTTCTTCTGGTCGATTATTGTTTTGCTTGATCTTTATGGGCTTCTGCTGTAAAGAGTGGAAGTAGATTCATGTCTCTTGTTTTAGTAGATAACATGAGCTTGTGAATCTATAGGAAAATTCTACACATTCTTCACCGTGATCATTATCATTGTCAACATTATCGTCATTTTTATTGAGCTCCCATTTTGAGTTCGTCACTTTTGTTTTGGTTTTTCACACACTGAGAGAGAGAGAATAAATTTCTGAAGCATCAAGGATATCAAAGGACCCATCCCACTGAGGGCGACTTGCAAACCAATCTGTAGATCTCCTTCACCAAGTGTTATCAATAAGAGATTAATTCATTTAAAATTTCCTTTCCAATTGGGTTATTACACAAAATACTTTATATTTTTTCTTTCTATTTTTGATTATATCTTCTTTTATTGTAGGTTTTCTATTTTTGTTTCAGATCTAAGATGACAGCATCCATCAACTTGTTTTTTGGCTCACTTGTCACCTAGTGACTTAAGTGAAGTATTTTTGGTACATCTTCCAAGAATTTTCACACTAACACTGAACTCCAAACCCCTTTCAAAATATTATTCATGGGTTTTTATTTCTTCCCACTAACCTAACTATTTCAATCAATTTCTAAAATGTATTTTTGATAATGTTACAAATTATTCATTTTGTTTTTCTTTTCTTTTAAAATATTTGAAAAATAAGAAGAAACTTATATATATATATATATATATATATATATATATATATATATCTAATCTGTTGGTTACCAAAATAAAATCTCGCCCTCTTTCAATACATTTTGGATCTCAACTAATTATTATTGGGCTAGGAATGATAGACATAGGCCCCAAACTTTTCTTAAAGCCACATGGAATTGAGTTAGAGGAAAATTGACTCTCATCGTAGTTGGAGTGTGGTTCCCCGGTCAAAGTTTCCGCACGCACATTAACGCAACATATGCTGCCCCTTAAAAACCATAAACCACTCCATGGGAGCACTTGAGTAGTTTCTGGAATATAGACTGAGTGGTGCCATAAAAATCCTAGACTGTTGATCTTTTCTTGGGTATATTTGACAAATCAACTTACACATGCATGCTTTATCATAAACTCTGTGCAATTTGTTCCACTGGGGTGTCATTGGATCTGGGCATAATAATATATGGACCATCGATTGTTGCGATGATTTTTTTTAAACTGTTATCTAGTAATTTCTTTGCCATTGATCACAAATAAGTTATACTTGTCATAAAAATAATGCATTACTTCTCCACCTGTCTATTTACCAGGTCTATAAGAACCCAATACTCTTTGAAATTGGCACTCGTCAAAGGGTCTAATTTTCACTCAGACTTCTTGCCTTCCACTTATTATGTCACTCGCTCTACCCCTTTCCTTCTGGTCCCAATTCATGTATTTCTCTCAAGAGAAAAGGAAACTCTTTTAATGAATTTTACTCCTCAGATAGTGAAAACAAAATTCAGACAACTCTTTGTGTATTCTTCAAACTATTTGCAGGTGGATGACATACAAATTATCTTTTCAAAATAATGGAGATATTGGAGAAAGAGTAGATTCCTTTAATTACTTTTTTGTTGCACATCCTTTCACCACTGAAACTTGTTTCACTCCTTAATTTCTCAGAAACCCTCATCAATCTTCACAACATTTATAAGAGAATAGAACTATTTAACTATTAATGACACCTAGCTTGTTCTTTGCATCTGTGAAATGTTTCTCCAGAGAGGTTTTGATGGAATCCCTCAAACAAGAAGCTTCAACGGGTCTGAACCACTTTTTTCCAAACAATTGCAAAGAAGACATTATGAGCCTTCATGGAGCATCCTTGATGAAGCGCTCCATGAAGTAGAGAACAAATAATCCACAATCATAATCATTTTCCTGCTGGGGTACCTCAAGTTTTTTTAGTTTAAATATTGCTAATCAATGTCTTCCATATACTTTCTTCAATGGGAATATGAGTAGGGACCCCTGCCTGATTTAAATGCTCCCATTCAACCTTCAAAAAGCTATGAATATTCTGAAATATAATGTTACTAGTATGAAGACCCAGTGAATCCAGGTGAAGAATAATTGGACCAATTTTATCCTCTCTTGCAGGGATACAAATCACTGCCAAACTCCAGTGCAAATGATAATATATAGGTACAAATATATATGCCTTCTCAAAGATATTCACTCCTTTCAACCACCTCCAAAGTTTTTCAAGAGAAACACCATCCTGTTGTCTTCTATGGTTTTGTAATGCTTCATCTAGTGTATTGTAAAAGTACATATGGAAGAAATGATAGTCAGTGCAATGCTTTGAAATTATTATTGATTCAAGGATTTGAAGGTACTGAATGTAAAAAATCATGATTGATGAAGACAAATACAAAATTCCCATGAGAAAATACATGATTTCAAAAATGGTTTCCATTTACAAAGGAAGGCTAACCATTTCTTCTAAAAACATTGCACGTTGTATAACTGAAATACCCTAAATTCCTATTAGAAGAAGGGGGTGATATTCCCTTGGTACATGTGTTATCTTCAACTATAGAACTACGTAGAGATGCTAAACCACAACTTAATGAGGCATATTGTGTAAATTTAGCCATCAAATGAACTCATAGAGAGTTGTCCATGCAATTAATCATCTCAAATCTTTGAGCAATATCAGTTTTGTTAGCCTCACCCTTTTGTTGCTTTGAATTGAAAGAAAGATACTAGCACAAAGAAGGAATATACATCTTCTTTACTTATTATTATTCGACCAACAATACTCTTAAGCTCCAAAGTGTCCTCATATTCTCATTCCTCTAAACAAATTTGAGGATTATCAAACCCTGAAACATTGTTACTCAACCTTTTTCCCCCTTTTGAATGATAGCAGAGTCATATCCTCCATGCTTTTCTAAGTCAACAATAGCTTTCTCCTCCCATAAAGAACTAACTGATTCCCCAACTTGTTCTGATGACTCCAAGTAGCTTCTTTGCAAGCCAACTGAACAAATAGGTGGGTCCTTTGAAAAATAGTTATGATACAACCAATGAGCTTTGGTAACCACTCCTACATTTCCACATATATTACCAGAAGATTCATTTATTTGAAAACAAGTTAGTGATTCGACAAGGTCATCAGAATTTGTACTTGGTTCAATGTGCATGCAAGAATTAGAAATTCCCTATTTACTTTCCTCCTATGAAGCAACACAAGTAGAATTTAAAGCATGACATACTTGTCACCAAGGCTCCTCGCATACTTGAATATTCTCTATCTTCTTCCATTTTTTACAATTGATATATTGTGCCTAGTCCCTGGTATGTTGATCCTCACTCATCCCATGCTATTGCATTTCACCTTTGTCCCCAATAGGAACAAAAACAATAAGATCCATGCTAGAATCATCGAGCAGATTTCCGTCTTTCATGTCCGTGTTGACATCGGCCCCTTTTCATATGTGGTCAATACCACGTTGAACTTAATAAGGCATCTAGTCTTCTTCTTGGTATAAATTCATACTCTTGGAAAACCTCTCTACTTGCATAAAATGAAGCCCAGAAATATCCCTTCTAACATCATTTTATCGTTTTTAGGAGCACCAAGAATGCCCTCTATCTGTAAAGCTTCCAGAAAATATTATCAGGTACGATTACATTTTTTTAAATTTAATCTTGTGCTGGAACTTTCCTAAATATCTTTGATTTTACAGTTGCACCATAATGAGCTACAATATCTAGCTCCAATTCAGGACAACATTGTGGTTGCAGAGTGCTGAGAATTGTAGATCAGTAGTCTATGTTGGGCATGGAGTCCACAATTCTAAAAACCCTGAAATTTGAAAACTAAAACTTGATATTCTTGAAATTTGAAACCTATACAAACTTATATCCAACTGGGATAGTCAACCTTACTTATCAGCTAAAATTTAACTGAAGAACTACAATTGGAAATCAAATTCTCAACACCTGCTCTTATTTATGTAGAGGTTCCTACCAATGTAAATGACTGATCTCAATCAAGTGAAGTTAGTCTTCCAATAGCACTAGGCCAACATTTGAGTGTTGGACATAATTCCTCCTTGATGCTGAAATTCAAAACTTAAAACTGACATGCACCATAAAATATTTTCAAATAAAATGTTTAGAACATACCCAATAATTAGTCATTGTTGCTAACCAAAGAGAACTGTCATATCGTCAGCCATGGGATCATAAATATGGTGAGAAAAGATTTCGACTACTTCCCTCTCTTGAATAATCTGTTGACTTGGGTTTGTTTTACATGGAAGCTACATCCATTGTTTGGCTCTTCAATTTTGGGTTGTTCATGAAATTTATGTGGGAGCTCCAAGCTATTCCCTGAGACAATATACGATTTATCAGAAAACTTAGACACTTCCCTATATACCTTGGGTTTTGTAGTAATTTTGTTTTCTCCCATGAATTGATGATCATCTTCTTGGCTAGCATCCTTTCCATTTATACTCATGACAACCTTCTTCACTTTAGAAAATGGTTGTCCAAAAATGTCTACTTGTTGGTTTTCTTCTTGGCATTTGCCTAGGAATGAATTTTCTTGGGGACTAGTATCCAACTCTTTATCACAACCATAGGAATCATAAACAAGAGCATGTTCAAAGTCTACAAAATAAGATTTATGAGGATTTATTTGTAGCTGAATTCTTTCCTTATCCACCAGGGCACAAGAATTAGAAAATATATACTTTTCATTAGTAGGGCCAGAGGGTTGTTCCATAATTTATTTTAAAAGAATTATGATACATGTATTTGAATTAGTATCACCATTTTCTTCCTCAATGCAATGGTGTAACAATTCTATTCAGAAACAAGAAAAATATTTCTTGATTTATATTTACCTCCATACTCTATAACAGTTTTTTTAATATGAATTTCCTCACTTTCCTCATCATAAAGCGGTGGCCCTTTCCACAGGTCTGGAATTTGATTATTTTCAAGAACCTCTTCTCCATTCCCAAGAGAGATCAACATGATGCCTTATTTCAAGGTGGCTATCAACAATACTTCATTTACATTTTTCGGACAATCTTGGAAATATTGTTTGTCAGAAAACTTTCTAGTCTTTCCCAAGAAATATTGCTTGCTATATTTAGATCTTTCTTTTGAAAAATAATGGTTGAATACTACTTTAAGATCATGAAGGATTTGCAAATATAAATCAGTCTTTTCACATGCGACTTCATCTTTAATTTCTTGAGAAGTATCTACATTCTTTTCAATAATTTCCTCCTTATTTTCAGAGAAATACTTTCTTTCATAACTAGATTTACCACCATTAACTTTATTATCAATTTTATAACCACAATCTTGTTTGCTTGAAAAACACTCATGAAAAGCTTCAAAATAATTTCTAATGGGTATAAATTTCTGCAAAAAGAAATCAATGCTGCATGAAAATCCTTCAAAGAGGAAACACTGGATTGAGGCAAGAGTCTATACTAAATCTGAGCATCTCAATCTAACGAGTAGAAAAATAGTTTCATTAATGTGTATTCATGTGTGATCCCATGCTAGTCCATGCTTACATGAAACTCCCTGAGGCACTGAGTTGGATCTTCATATTCATTTTCTTTCAATCTTGGAAGAAAGGAATTCTAGTCATTAATTGAAGGCACTGGGTTTGGGTAGTTGGATATGGAAGAAAAATCTAATGAAACAAAATTATTTACCAAGAACACCAGTATTGCCATTTTTGTAACTCAAAAAGGAAAACCCCAAAGTGAAGACAACAAGTGAAAATATACAGCCAACTGTTGAGACTTGTCACCCTCAAGAATCAACTTCAAGCATTATAAACCCATTGAAACATAATTCGTGTCTTCATTCCCCAGCAATGGCGCCAGAAAATGTTGTACCTTAGGAGACAGTTCCTGGCTGTGGGGGAACCAGTGTCTGAGACATTTCGAGATTGGATAAAAATATTGAAATTAATTACCAGAAGTACAGGCCATGAAGGTTTGTAACCAAAATTTTTGGTTTTGAAACCCTAGCCTTCCAAAGCAGAATGGCCTAAGAGGCTATGAGAGTTACAAGGCATAGGTGTAAAGTAGAAAATGGAGGAGGCAGAGTTTTGGCATAGGCAATTAAGAATCTATGCTTGAACTCTGTAGAAACAATAATGTAAGGCTGAAAAAATATAATGAAATTTTTGGAGGTGGAGTGCCCATTAAGGGCTTGACAATTAATCTTAATGAGTACAATTGTGTAAATTCATAAAAAATTAAACTAAAACATCAATTGCGTCTTACACTATGCAAAATAGAAAAATACATAGATTTGAATGTTGAAACTCAATAGAAAAACATTCACTGCAACTTCCCAATGCTGGAATGAAACTGCATTATATTATTCAGGCTTCAAACAGATTTTGGATTACAACACTCAATCATGAAGATTGAACTCCAAACCTCTTTCAGAATCTTCTTCCTGGGTTTTTATTTCTGCCCCCTACCTAATTGTTTCAATCAGTTTCTAAAACTGATTTTTGACATTGTTACAATTTATTCATTTTGTTTTTATTTTATTTTAAAAGACTTTACAAATAAGAAGAAATATATATATATATATATGTGTGTGTGTGTGTATGTATGTATGCATAATAGGTTGGTTGGAAAAACGACATCCTGTCGTTTGTCGATACATTTTGGATCTCAACTAATTATTATTGGCTAGGAATGATAGACATAAGCCCCAAACTTTGCTTAAAGCCACATGATATCAATTTGGAGGAAAATTGACTCTCATGGTAGTTAGAGTGTGGGTCCCAGGTCACAATTTACCCATGCACTTTAACACAACATGTGTTTCCCCTTAAAAACCATAAACCACTCCACGGGAGCACTTGAGTGGTTTTTGGAATATAGAGCGAGTGGTGCCGCAACAATCCTCGATCATTGATCTTTTACTGGGTAGCTTTTACAAATCCACTTAGAGGGGCATGATTTATCATAAACTCCATGTGATTTGTGCCATCGGCGTGCCATTGGATCTGGGCATAATAATAGACCATTGATTGTTGCTATGATTTTTTTTTAAACTGTTATCTAGTAATATCTTCATAATATAAACTAGTCATAACAATGTTGCAATACTACTCCACCTATATATTTACCATGTCTACGTGAACCCGATACTCTTTGAAATTGGCGCTTGTCAAAGGATCTGATTTTGACTTAGACTTACTTCCTTCCACTTATTATGTCACTGGCTCTGCCCCTTTCCTTCTGGTCCTAATTCCTATATTTCTCTCAAGAGAAAAGGAAACTCTTTTAATGAATTTTACTCATGATGTTGGAACTACTACACACTTACATGCGGACTCTTAGTTAGAGCATGGGACTACATGCACGATTCCTTTTACATGATTTACTCCTTGATTTTTTCCTTGTTTAACTCCGCAACTGGTTAGTTCTTCTGCATGATTTACTCCCTGATTTGCTCCTTCTTTCACTCTGCAACTGGTTAGTTCTTCTGCATGATTTGCTCCTTCTTTCACTCCGGAACTGGCTAGTTATCTCCGGAACTTGTTGTAGGTGTTGATTCTTCTCATTGATCACCACTATGGTGCATTACCTTGGGAACTTCACCCAGTAATGCTATATCATGAGGATTGTAACCTATTTTCTAATGTATCATTCTTTTCTTCTTTCGATTTTCTTTAATTGTTTTTTCTCTGCAAAGCTGTGTGTTCAACCTTTACTAGCTAGATTCATCTGTGTAGGTTTTCTAACACATTTACATGGTATCAAAGCCCACAGGTTGATAGATAAAAGTCGCACCAGCACTTTATTTTGCAGGTATTACATCTTGGAGATCAAAGATCGACAGAAAAATGGAGTTTCCCAAAGCATCGATCCTAACACCGTACAACTATCATGAATGGAAGGACCAAATGGCTCGATAGCTTCGTCATAAAGGGTTGTATAGGATTAACATGGCTACAGAAGTGGAACCCACTTCAGCCATAGAGAAATCCAAGTACCTCACGTATGGATGAGGCCCATGGATCCATATGCATGTGCATCTCTCTAGAGTTGCAGTTTCATCTCTCTGCCTGCAATACTCCCAATGAGATTTGGAGAAAGGTTGAAGATCTCTACGGGAAACAGGATGAGATGAAAGGACATATGTTTGAAGTGGAGATGTTGTCATTGGATCCACAGAACTATGACAGAATTCAAGACTGCTTCACCAAATATAATGATCTACTGCTGCAACTCAAGGGTTGTGGAATTGACAAATCCAAGGAGGATAGTCGCCAAGTTCTCTCTATTATGTCAAAGCTCAGACCAGAATACTCCGTCTTTGTGTCTACATTTCATTCAGTAAGGCTCACAACAGGCAAATCCTACACTATGCCTTCTCTCAAAGAATTTATGGAGTCCCTTATTTTTGAGCAAGATAAACTCACTAGAATAGGGAAAATCAAACCTCCAAAAGCGCATGCACTTGTTGTGCATGATGGCAGCCACAATAAAAATCACAGATCTGATTCAAATCAGAAAAATCAGCAACAAAAAGACAAGGGAAAAGCACATTCCCATCCAAATAAGGAAGGGTACACCAAGCCCTTCAATGACTCCTCTGGCTCGAGAAATGAGAAAGGGAAGAAAGGAAATAGATGCACCTACTGTCAAAAAGGATTCCATCCAGAATCCTCTTGCATGAAGAAACAAATTGACCAAATGATAGAAATCCTTCAGAAGCACAACCTTGGGGACCACATCCCTCAGGGTGCCAAAAAAAAAACTGAGGATCCGCCACACAGGAAAGGTAACAATTTTCATGCTTTAGTTGCAATTAATTCTTCTCCTAATGCATGGATTATAGATTCTGGTGCATCACATCATATGGCTACTGCAAAGGAAGTCTATTCCTCTTTGGATGCATGTAAAGGACCTCCCATTCTCAAGGGAGATGACTCACCTATTGAGGTCACCGAAAAAGGTAGAGTGGAACTTTTACACGGAAGCTTTGAAGATGTGCTTCATGTTCCAAAACTTTCAGTAAACCTACTTTTAGTTTATCAGATCACTCATTCTGGAACTAGAAAGAGAGTGGAATTCACTCCAGATGTAGTGAACATATATGACCTACATAGCAGCTCCAAAATTGTAACAGGTGAGGTAAACAATGGAGCCAGACTGTATACATTTTCTGAATTTATTAAATCTGAATCATCATTATTGCTTACACATGTTGATGATAGTAGTAGGCTTTGGAATGAAAGGTTTGGTCACTTAAATTACAGGTATATGTAGCAGCTAAGTAAGAATGAGATGGTGGAAGGCTTGCCAAATATCAGTTTCTCCAAAGAAGTTTGTGAAGGGCGTGTCCTTGGCAAACATCCTAGAGAAAATTTTGACACCGACAAGACTCACAGAGCATCCTCTCCTCTAGATTTGATCCATAGTGATCTCATGGGGCCTTTTCCTCATCCTTCCATCAACAAAGCAAGGTATGTGCTTACATTTATTGATGATTTCTCATGGTATACTTGGGTGTATCTTCTCAGGGCCAAATCTGAATTTTTTGCGCACTTTGAAGATTTCAAAGCACTAGTTGAGACATAGTTAGAGAGAAAGATCAAAGCCCTCTATACAGACAATGGGGGGAATATGTTAACACAGCACTTGGGAACCTTTTCCTTCAGTACGGCATACAGTTGTAGTACGCAGTTCCATACACTCTGCACTAGAACGGAGTTGCTAAGAGAAAGAACCGATCTCTAAAAGAGATGGCTTCCTGCATGTTGCATGCTAAGTCACTACCTCATAAGCTATGGGCTAAAGCACTTAATTTTGCTAACTACATCCAGAACATATCTCCTCATAGGTATATCAAGTATCAGACCCCCTTTGAGGCTTGGAGCGGCACTAAACCATAGGTAACCCACTTCCATGTTTTTGGCTCCCGAGCATGGGCCAGGATCCCCTCTGGAAAGAGGAAAGCTCTTGATCCACAGAGAATTGAGTGCATCTTTGTTGGATACCCTAATGGTGTGAAGAGATACCAACTCCTGATTCCCTCTACGGACAAGCTCATCATTGAGCGAAGTGTCAAATTTGAGGAAAGTCTCTCGCATGCACCTCAATCGCCGCATGCACACACCTTTTATCTACGTCATGTCCGAGATGATGACTCAGTACACTCAGATGTGAATACAGAGCATGCAGATGCCGAGGTAGAGCATGCAGATGCTAAGACAGAGTCTTTAGATACAAATCTAGTGCATGCAAATGATGATCCACATCCAAGCCCAGATCGAGCTTCCAGCAATGAATCATATTCCCCTGTCATAAATCAGAGAACAAGGAGTTTACGTGAGATATATGCACAACATCACCCAGCTACTAGAAATGGTCTTGTGGGGGATAATTCTGATCTGCAAAGGACTAGCTCATAGTTTATTGAGCCTCCTCTTGCCCTCACTGCAACTGAACCATCGCCATCCTAGCATTGTCATTTGGTTCAGTCTTCTGATCCATAGTCTTATGTTGAGGCTACTGGGCATCCATCTTGGGAGTCTTCCATGGAGGAGGAGTATAACTCCCTCCTCGAGAAGTAGACTTGGGATCTGGTCCTCCTTCCTTCAGGAAGGTAACTTGTCCGATGCAAATGGGTCTACAGGATCAAAAGTGCTGCGGATGGGAAAATCACCAGATGCAAAGCGAGGCTAGTAGCTAAAGGCTTCCAACAAGTGCATGGCATTGATTATGATGAGACATTTTCTCCAATAGCAAAGATGGATTCCATTTGCCTTACACTTGCCATTGCGGCTGCCCAGGGATGGGAAGTACATAAGATAGATGTGAAGAATGCCTTTCTTCATGAAGACCTATCTGAGGAGATCTACATGGAGCAGCCACATGGTCTCATTCAGGATTCATCTTTGGTCTGCATACTGAAGAAATCTCTCTATGGCCTTAACCAGGCCCCAAGAGCTTGGTATGCGAAGATGGATTCTTTTCTCTTATCACAAAACTTTGAAAGATGTAAATCTAATCTGAATGTTTACATGCTTAGGACACATGATTCTCTTCTTATCTTAGTTTTGTATGTGGATGATCTCCTAATCACTGGCAGCTTGGCTTCAGCCATTGCTACAGTCAAGAGGGCCTTACATGATAAGTTCTTGATGACGGACATGGGTCCATTACACTTCTTTCTTGGTCTTGAGATCAGCCAGGATTCCACAGGCATCAAAATCTCTCAGGCTAAGTATGCACGGGATCTCCTCGAGAGATTTTGCATGACTGACTGCAAGCCAGCACTGACTCCTTTTCTGTCTGGGGTCCGCTTGGAGGATGGAGGTGACACTCCATTAGTTGACAGCACTTTCTACCGACAGCTAGTTGGGAGCTTATTGTACCTCACAAACTCCAGACCAGATCTCTCATATGCAGTAGGGGTAGTTTCCAGATACATGCAGGAGCTGCATGAGCTACACTAGAATGCTGCCAAGCGCATCCTCCAATATGTGCAGGGCACCATCACCCTTAGGATTCACTATGTAGTAGGCACTACATTGAATCTCCTTGGCTTCACAGATTCTGATTGGGCAGGAGACAACATTGATCGCAAGTCCACCTCCGGATATTCACTCAGTCTAGGATCTGGCCCTATCTATTGGTCGAGCAAGAAGCAGGTTGCTATTGCTCTCTCTTCAGTTGAGGCCGAGTACAGAGGAGTAGTCAACATCACCATTTAGGGTCTATGGCTACAGAACTTTCTCACTGAGTTGGGCATCCAGTTCCACCAGCCCATTTTCATCTGGTGTGACAAGTAGAGCACTCTCAAATTTTGCAGGGATCCAGTACAGTGGCAGCGGATGAAGCACATAGAGATCTATATGCACTACATCAGAGACTTAGTACATGATCGAGTCATTGATTTGCAGTTCCATCCCTCAGCAGAACAGACTGCAGACATCATCACCAAGACATTCACTGAGAAGAAGTTTCGCTCTTTGTGTGATCGTCTTGGAGTGAAGGAAACAATTGCTTAGCAACTGTCTTTTCTTCCTCGTTTTTTTTTATTACATTGTATTTTGAGGGGGGGGTTTTCCCATGAGGTTTTCCCTCTTTCCTCCATTTTAGTACAAGTTGCACTGTATTTTGGGTGACCTTTGTCCTTAGTTGCCAGGGCCCATTTTCTATTTTTCCCCATAGTGGTGTTTAGGGGGGGTATTGGAACTACTACACACCTACATGCGGACTCTTAGTTAGAGCATGGGACTACATGCAAGATTCCTTTTGCATGATTTACTCCTTGATTTGCTCCTTCTTTAACTCCGCAACTGGTTAGTTCTTCTACATGATTTACTCCCTAATTTGCTCCTTCTTTCACTCTGCAACTGGTTAGTTCTTCTGCATGATTTACTCCCTCATTTGCTCCTTCTTTCACTCTGGAACTGGCTAGTTATCTTTGGAACTTGTTGTAGGTGTTGAGTCTTCTCATTGATCACCACTATGGTGCATTACCTTGGGATCTTCACCCAGTAATGCTATATCATGAGGATTGTAACCTATTTTCTAATGTATCATTCTTTTCTTCTTTCGTTTTTCTTTTAGTGTTTTTTCTCTGCAAAGCTCTGTGTTCAACCTTTACTAGCTAGATTCATCTGTGCAGGTTTTCTAACAAATTTACACCTGAGACAGTGAAAACAAAATTTATACAACTCTTTGTGTATTCTTTAAACTGTTTACAAGTGGATGACATACAAATTATCGTTTTAGAATAATGGAGATATTGGACAAAGACTAGATTCCCTTATTGCTTTCCGTGTTGCACGTCGTTTCTTAGAAAACCTCATCAGTCTTCCCCACATTTCTAAGACAATATACCCCTTTAACTGTCAATGGCACCTAACTTGTTCTTTGCATCTTCTGAATGTTTCTCAAGAAAGGTTTTAAGCTTCAGCGGGTTTGAACCTCTTTTTTGCAAATTATTGCAAATCAGACATTTTGAGCCTTAATGGAGCATCCTTGATGAAGTGCTCCATGAAGTAGATAACAAATAAGCCACAATCATAATTATTTTCCTACTGGGGTACCTCGATTTCTTTAATTTTGATATTGGTAATCAATGTCTTCCATATACTTTCTTCAATGGGAATATGAGTAGGGACCCTTGCCTGATTTAAATGCTCCCATCTAGCCTTCAAATAGCTTTTAATATTCTGAAATATAATGCTACTGCTATGAAGACCCATTGAATCCAAGTGAGGAATAATTTGACAAATTTTATTCTCTCTTGCAGCAATACAGATCACTACTAAACTCTAGTGCAAACGATAATATATAGGTACAAATATATATCCCTTCTCAAAGATATTCACTCTTTTCAACCCCTCCAAAGATTTACAAGAGAAATACCATCCTGTTTTCTTCTATGGTTTTTTAGTGCTTCATCCAATTTATTGTAAAATTATGTAGGGAAGAAATGATAGTCACCGCATTACTTTGGTGACCCATTGATCTATCACACCCATCAACACAATACAAACACAATACTTATGATTTTTTGTAGTGAAATAGATACTTGGATTAATACAAAAATACCTTGAAATAAGTGAATCTATAAAATTTGTGATACATAAAAAGAATTGAAGATGACTGAAGATGACTGTCAATTATTTTAAATTGTGTAATAAGTTTTATGAATATTAAACTACATTATCTTGGAACATGAAAACGATATTTTAAATATGGCTTGATTTATTTGTTCATTTGATAAATTAATTTTAAAAAATAATAAATATGATCGTTTTTATTAATATAATAAGGAAACCATTCCATTAAATAAAAATGCTAATATGAATAATAAATTTAGTTTAATTTGATATTTTTATTAAGATTTTTTTATTGATCTAAAATATAATAAATATTATTATTAACATTAATATAATAAAAAAATCATTATAACTTCATATTTTCATTTCATTATATAGAAATAATATTTAAAAAAATCTATTAAATTTAATTTGATATTTTTATTTTTCTATAAAAATGACCTTATATAAAAAATAATAAATTTAATTTACCTTATATAAAAAATAATAAATTTAATTTAATTGGGAAAAATATTAGTTTAAAACATTATTATTATACAAAATTCATATCAACTTTGATATTTTCATTTTGCTAGATCAATTTTATAAATAATGTTTAGAATAATATTTGATTTAACTATTTTTATTTATCAATTACATTATAATAAATTTTAAAAATTACAAATATCAACATTATTATTAATATAGTATATATTAAAGACTTAATTTGTTTTTCCCTTCTAATACAAATAAATGTATATATTATTTCTCATATATATATAGATATATAGATATAGCTATAGATATATAAGTTTACAGGTTACATTATGGCTATGTTTATGAATTAAATAAGTGAGTTAACATCTAGGAGTGCCTTAACAACATACCCTGTCACTTTATCTAAACCTCTTAGAAAAAATAAATACTATATAATTTGAACTAATAATTAAAGTTATTGAAAAATAGAATAAACATGTATTTTTAAAATTTAAAATAAAATTTATAAAATTTAAGTAATTCATTAAATAAATTTAAAATTTATAGAAAAGTTTAAGTTATAATACTTTATTAAAATTATAATACATAAGTAGTCACTCATTATTTAGGGAATCTTATTTAAAATATTTTTGTAAGGATGTAAAAATTTTAAACTTCAATACAATATAAGAGTCAACCAAGAGTGTCCCTTATTCCCCACTATTTTTGCAATAGATATTGATGAGTTATAAGATCCTTTGGAGTATGTAGGTTGTGTTCAACCTATACTCAATGATATAGTCATAAATATTATCCTTTATGCTTATATTTTTTGGCAAGTACCTATTATGATCTTGGCAAACAAATGAGAATCCTTAAGAATTTTGGTCCAAATGGGTCCCACTCTTAACATAAAAAAAAACAAGTCATGATAATTAAATCCAAACCTATCACCTATGATACATTCATTCATGATAAAAACTACTACCTTCCAACCCAGTTCCGGCAATGCACTTCTCGGGTCGAAAAAGTGGAACTGCTTGACGCTGCATATTAGAACCCATTAGAGCGTGATTCGCATCATTATGTTCGAGAAAAGGAATAAGGGAAACTCCAACAGAAAAATATTGGAAAGGAAAAATACTTATGAAATGGATTTGTTCCCATGCAATAACTATAAATTCTTGTCGGTATCGAGCTGGAGTAATTTGTTCCTCTTGAATTCCTTGATTTAACGCCAAAGAATTTCCCTTAGCTATCCGATAGTATTCATCCTCATCTTCTCCCGGTAGTAGATAAACCATATGTTCTTCTCTCGATCTCTCAGAGATCTTATAGAATGGACTTTGTAAAGAACCACAATCACCAATCTTTGCATGAATAGATAATGATGCAAGAAGTCCAGCATTCATTCCTTCGGACGTATCGATTGGACAAATACGCCCATAATAACTGGGATGAATATCCCGTGTCCGAAAACTAGCAGTTCGCCCTGTTAAGCCCCCAGGACCTAAATGGCTCAATTTTTGCCCATGAGTTATTTCCGTCAATGGATTAGTTTGATCCAAAAATTGGGATAAGGGGTGTGAACCAAAAAAATATTGAAAAGTGTTTTTTAATAGAGTTGAAGTGACCAAGTTCTGAGGAGTTGATCTGCGCTTGGTTGCTCTGTGTATAGTTCTTTTAACTGCATCTTCTAAACGACCTAGAGCTAATATAAATTGATTCTGTAATAAATCTGCTACAGAACGAATCCGTCGATTTCTGAGGTGATCTATATCATCGAGTGTACCCATTCCAAATTTCACCCCGATAAGGTAATCCACAGCAGCCAATACATCTTGTGGTAATGAAAAAATCTTGTTCTCGAGTATATCAAGGTTCAGTTTTTGGTTCAGATTTCGTCGACCAATCTTTTCCAATTCACATCTTTTTCGGAAAAAAAATTCTTGCAATTCTTTACATAGAGGCTCGGAAAATACCAAATCGCCACTTATACAGTAGAGTTTTTTATAAAACTACAGAATGGCTTTTTCCCTTGACCATAGATATTCCTCCCGCTCCCACGAAATTCCTCCATACAAATATATGGGAATTAACATCCATCATAAGCTTAATTAGAATTATAGCATTGGGAAAAGGATAAATGGAGGGTGGAAAAATTACTATGTGATTGAAAAAAATCACAAGACGACAAATATTTAGATATGGGATAATGAAAAAACTCCTCTTTGAGACTATTTTCACTCCTATTATTTCATATGGAGGTGAGGTTTGGGGTTGAAAGAGTGTTGGAGGGAGGCTAAATATATTCCAAAGTAGTTTATAACCTACAACCTAAAGAATAAATGTAATACTCCCTACCCTATCCTCTTGATTGAAGAAATCCTTTCCCCAGTTGAAAGCATGACTATGACCATGTATGTTATTTATAAGAAGTTATACAATATGGAAGTCAAGAGGTTTCTTAAAATTTCTTCTAACTCTAGCCAAAACTTTGATGTTCAACTCAAGTGAAGATCGAATAACGATGTCCAGTCTTGGATAGATCATTAGAGGATAAAGCAGGAGGTCATATTTCAAAACAAGGATAATATTAAAAATATTATTACTTCCAAATTTAAGGAGAAATTGTGTGGTGATGAAGAGTTGGAGGAAAAAGCGAACTAAGATATTATAAGGAAGTGATCAACCCCAATCTAGGAAACCAACAATATATTTTTATCTTGACTAGAGTTAAGAAGAAAATGAATATTACTAAGGAAAGAGCTAATTTTCCTAAGCTTCATAGTGAAATTGGGTGTTGGTCGATTTCCAAAAAACCTTGGGATATAGTAGTTTGCCACGTGCCCAATAATAAGAGGGTTATTCACTTTGTTGGTGGCTAGAATTGTCCTACTTTTTGGTCTCTATCCTATCCCAGACACACCGCCTTAACCCATGTTTTAACCCTCAAGGCCTATCTATTCCTGTACCTTTTCCCAATTGCACACATTCCTGCACTCATCTTATGTTTTTCATATTCAAAGGTTATATATGTACTATTATCACCCCAAGAAACTCTCCTAGGTTGTATCTCAGAGATGCTCGGGAACATTACTAACTCAAAAAAATGTTGGAAATGGATGAATGGAAGGAATTATGCTTGTTCAAGCCAGATAACCACTTCTACTATGCGTAACTCCAGACATGGGTGAGCACCCCCAGACTACAAGGCTTTAGACCACCAATTACTCACAGTTTGAGGATTAGGTGCACATGGGGAATACTGACCACACCAGCAGATGCACAAGACCATGTGATGGCCGGCTGTAACTAGTAAAGAGGTTTGCAAATCTATTTCCTAATGCACAGGCAAGATGACAGCTCTCTGGTACTAAGTAAATAGAAACATGCATAACACATTCGATGATACATACTAGACTTCAACACAGAGGTGGGATGACAGCCCCTCTAATGCTAAATATCAAGAGAACATGAACAAATGCGTAACAAGAACAGCCTAGAATATAGTAGAAATGGAAAGTGAGCAATTAACAACAAAAGAAGCTTGTATTAGCTGAAAATGAAGACTAGACGCTGCAAGTATCAAAGTAGTTACAGTCTCCAGAAGTTGAAAGTTACATCAAAACAACAACCATCAACCCTCATCAGATATATTTTCTAGGTATATATAGAGTTTGATTACAAATGTATCCTATTGTTCTATGCATGGAGGGGTCATAAGGGACCACCAACCACATTACCTATCTAAAATGGGCTTCTGCTACGATCTGCTGCTTCAATGAATGAATTTGACATTCTCTTGTACTCTGTTGTACTCCTCGAGTAGGTGAAGTGTTGTAAAGGATGGAATTCCTTAACTGCTGAATGTAAGTTTCTTCTTTGGCATCATCCTTCTTCCTCTCGGGTACATAATGCGTTGAATGCAGTAGTTGAAGTAGTAATGCACCAGACACTGATAGATGGCCGCTTTTGTCCTTCGGGTGCATAGCATGACCATGGGTGAGGATTGCATGGCAGGTGGATGATCTGGTCAGGAGAGAAATACTGGCCGTTGGATGGAACAGACGGATGACAGAGATCTCTCAGCGGGAGGCGTCGGGAGGAAACAGAGGCACAAATGATTGTGAGCCATCAGATCTTGCAGATGGACAGCGGAGATTGATTAGCAGGAGCTATCGAGAAAAATATGATCAGACAATCGTGAGCCATTGGATCTCAGGCAGACAGATCCAACGACTATCGGGCAGATAAGATGCATGGGGTTTTAACGAGAAGGAATGGCAGTTTTGGTGGCGAGCGGTATTGCCTGCACTGCTTTTTGGAGGTGGGTGGTAAACATATGCGGGGGAGTGATGCGAGTTAGCGGGCGACGTGTGGCAGATGTGACGGGAGGTAAACCGCTTTCCTTGCGGGTTAAAGCATGGGAATGTTTCAGGAGCAGGGAAAGCGAATGAAGTTGGATCGTGCGGAAGGAACGATCGGACAGCAAGGTTTAACTGCACGTGTTTTTTGATTGATGTGACAAGGGAAGAATCGGATTGGCAGATAGCGTTTGTTTTGGAGGCAACGCGATTATATGGGTTTAAAACCTTAGCACTGAGAGGCTTGATGGAAAAGGGGCTAATGCCGGGCCTTGAAGGAAAACGGAGTTTGCGAGGGCTATGGGAGTATAAGAAAAATTAAGGAGAAGGAGAAAACAAACTGTTGTGAACTCCCTGCTTGCAAAAAACACACGGCTAAGCTAGTATTTGGTCCTCCAAACTCTAAAGTACATAGCAGAGCTAACACTGGCTCCTTCTAGGGATGAGATCCTCCCTGTGAGGTCTCAAGAACCTACAGATCAATGGCTTTCTGATGAAAACTAATTAGCAAAATTCCTAGTGTTCCATTGCGCATGGAGTTTACTAAGCTTACACTAAAACTGATAAAACGACATATTTACAATTTTAAGGCCAAATACCTTAAACCACATAAATTTTCAAAAAATGCTCATTAACTGGGCCATCAAAAATTGCTTCTCCTCCCATGCTTTTCAGCATGAAGGTATTGTTCCCTTGGCTTTGAGAAATGATAAAAGGCCCTGTCCAGAAAGCATCAAATTTCCCATGGTTGCATTTCTTCTCTTTCAGTGCATCCCACTTCAGAACCAAGTCTCCAACATGAAAATTATCTAATTTTGTCTTTTTTCAAAGGCTTCCTTGATCTTTCTCTGATGTACTGCAGACTTTTAAACCAATTGTTCTCTGATTTGATGTACCTCTGCTAAATCAGTGACCTTTCATGCCATGTCTTCTTCCTCATCTTGTTCTTCTTGCAGGAATTTTGCCATAGGGAGAGTTAATTGAATTGGGAACACAGCCTCAGTGCCATATACCAGCTTGAATGGAGAATTCCTCGTGGATTTCTTAATGGTTTCTCTATCAACCCACAGTGCATACTTAAGCTTAGAATCCCAATTCTTTTTGTTATCCTCCAATAGCCTTTTGATTATCCTTATCAGACTTTTGTTAGAGGATTCTGCTAGACCATTGCCTTGAGGGTAGTATGAGGTGGAATGAACAAGTTTAATACCCATTGAATTGCGCATGTCCACCAACTCTTTTTCTCTGAAAGCTGTTGCATTGTCTGTAACTAATTTATGTGGACAACCAAATCTGGTAAAGATATTTTCTGTCAAAAACTTCATGACCACATTATGATCAGCCTTCCTAGTAGGGATTGCTTCAATCCACTTAGTAAAATAATCAGTTGCTACTAATATCCATCTGTGCTGACCACTGGAATGTGGATTGATTTCTCTAATGAAATCCAAGCCCCACTGCTGAAAGGGTACTTTTTCATGTATTGGTTTTAAGGGTAGGGACTTCAACTGCGGTTTCCCTTCAAATCTTTGGCACCTGTCACAAGATTTAACAAATGAAAAGACATCATAAAATAAGGTGGGCCAATAGTACCCAGCTCTGAGGATTTTATGAGCTGTAGTCTTCCAATAATGGTGCCCTCCACACATGCTAGAATGAAGTTGTTGCATAACTTCCATTGACTGTTCTTTGTCCAGACACCTCAAAAGTAATCCAGATGGATCCCTCCAGTTCATTAATGCAATATTTAGCTGCCCTAAGCTTAATAGTTCTGGCTTGACTTTGAGTAAGGCCTGGAGGGATTTCTAGCTTCAGCAAGAATTTAACTATTGCAGAATACCAATCATAAGAAGCTAGATTTTTTGCCACTGACTGCTTTCTCTCTGGTTCAGATGCTTCCTCTTCTTCTGTTTGACCACTTTCTGAAATTGAGGGCATGAGGTTTATGTCCAATTCTCTGCAATTTTCTTCAGTTAACAATCTGGCAAGACCCTAACCTCTGACAAGTTTGGTGGGCTTCAATTCTATATTAAATTCAATTAACTTTGCAATCCATTTGGCCCTTCTTCCATCCGCATCAGGTTGTGTTAAGACATCTTTTATTGCAGCAGAGGGTACATATGCAATTATCTTGGAATGCAGAATGTAAACTCTGAAAGCTTCAAGGATTTGATAAGAGCATATGCTTGTTTTTCAATGATATCATACCTCAGCTCAACATCCCTTAATGTTTTGCTAAAAAATTCCACTGGATGCTCTGAACCTTCTTTGTCTACTTGCAATAACACTGCTACAAGGGTGTCATTAGAGGCAAAAGAAAATATATGGAACTCCCTGCTGTAATCCAGACTTATTAAAGTGGGAGCCTTCTTAATGGACTCAAAGGATTTTCTTGCTGAATCCGTCCACTTGATTTTCGTCCCCTTCTTCAGTATGGAGGTAATATGCTTCACCAATTCTGCAAAATTTGGTATAAAATTCCTTACAAAATTAATCTTTCCCAGAAAGGACTACGTTTCCTTCTTTGATCTTGGTACAGACAGGGTTTGTGTCACTTTTACTCTTTCTGGGTCAATTCAGACACCTGCAGCAAAAACAACATGTCCTAACAGCTTGCCTTCTTTTAGAGCAAATTGTGATTTTTTAGGATTGACTGAAATACCAAACCTTCTGCACTTCAGAAACAGGGTATATACTGTTATGTCATCAGGGTACATAAGGACAAATTTATCATTCTCTCCCACAAATGCTATATCCATAGCTCTCTGAAAGGTGGCTCCATCATGGTCATCAATCCCTAAAAGGCCATCTTGGAACTAGCAGGTATCTTGGAGGGCTGAATGCTAGTCTAATCTCTCCCAAGGATGTGGGTGCAATCTATTATCTAGCCTGAAATCTGGATCCAGAATCCAATTCAAACAGTCCTAGAGACCAGGCAAGGCTGCTTCCTGCAGATTCTCTTGGGCAGCAGGTATATTCCATCATTGGGTCTTCATTGTCTTTCTTTGAGCACTTGTTTATGTACGCTTTCAGCCTTGGGTGCTTTGCTTGAAATGTTCTCTTTACTTGTTGAATGATCATATCATCATCTCCAAACACCTTTATGTTCTTGATTCCTCTGTCCTTAGTTGCATTAAGGCCCAATAATAGAGCCTCATACTCTGCTATATTGTTTGTGACGTGAAAATCCAAGTTGAAAGATAGATGGGTGCTTTATTGTTTTGGAGATACCAGCACCACCCCTGCTCCTGCAGTCTCCCTGGAACATGCTCCATCAAAGAACATCTCCCAAACCTGACTTCCTTTCTCTTCCTCGGCCTGATTTGTTGGTTCCTTGAGCTGCATTGAGGCCTTCTGGGATTCTTCTATTTGGAGGATACATGCTCCAAAATCAGTGTCCACAGCATAAATGGGATGATTGGATGGATTCTTTTTTTCACTGATTATGTATGCTAGTTGCGCTTCTATGTACAATCTCCTACTTTCTCCTCCAAAGACTGGGATAGTGGCATAAGATAGATCATTCTGTAATGTCCCACCTAGTCTCTTAATCCATCCTCTAGATAGCAAGATGCCAAACTTAGGAGGGACATCTACTACCACAACATCCATCAACATACTCTTCATGGGCAGCTGAGTTAAGGTAATGGCCAGGTCTTCGATTAATCCTAGGCATTTCACTTTCCTTGAATCAAAAGAGAATAAATCATGATATGGTCTAGTGATGTCAAGGCCTAACTCTTCCATGACAGCTTTAGGCATCAAATTGTGGCTGGCCCCTATATCTAGCAGGAAATTGTGGAGGATTTTGTCATGAATGGTCAAGGAGACATAAAATGAGGAAGAATTATTATCAGTAGGTTCGATCATAGGGCTAAGCACAACTGCAATTTTTCATCTTGCAAATTGACAGAACCAGTGGAGGTTTGTGGGTTTCCAGCTGAAGAGCTTCAAGGATAAACTTTCTAAATACTTCACTCTTTACCAACTCTACCAGAGGCACAGATATTTTTATCTTCTGGACTTCTGACTCAAAGCTGAAAGAGGAAGGTAACTTGTCAGAACCTCTTACCTCTTGAATTGGTGCTTTGAGGATAACTGGATCAGCTACTGGTCTTCTCTGCCTGATATTCTGTGACTCTATTTGGACAAAAGCTCTTTAGGCAAGATTCTCCTTGACATTTTTTGCATTTGACCTCAAATTGTATCTTTGTTGTTCATTAGTCTGCAGAACAACCTCTCTATCCCATTCTTGACTTATTTGGTCCTATAGTAGTGATTCTTCATATGTAGCCAATGTCAAAAAGGTAGCATTGCCTTTATCTTCCATGCAATGAATTTCATCCTCTTCTTCAAATTGTTCCTCTTCCATGACTACATTTTGAAAAGGAGCTTTAACTTTCTGTTCTTCATTTGGTTATTTTCCCCTCTGAATGATTTTCAACTGTTCATTTGCTCTTCTGAATTGATTTGGATTTCTTGGAGAAAATGTGTTCTGTTGCCTTGTCTTTCTTGAATTCTGCTCAACCTTCAGCTTAGATATTTTAGCAGCCAATGACTCTATCATCTTAGTCATTTTGTCTAATATGGGTTCTGAAGATGAAGCAGAGGAAGAAGAAGCCTCACCTCTCTGCCTCCTTCTATCAGCATGACTCTTTAGCTTTTCTGTAGCCATAATATTAGATTCCACCTCTAGTGCTCCATCTTGCATATCAGCTAGAGTGGCCATCTTCTTTCTCTCAAAAGTAGGCAGAAATCAGAGTCAAAAGAATTGGCATAAGTAAGTTTGGCAGAGGTGGGGGTAGGCTTTACCTCAATTGGTATCTTACTATACATATGATTGAATCTTTTATTAAAATTAGGCAATGATTCCCCATTTTCCCTCTTCAGGTTACCAAACTTAGTATGGTAATACAACAAGTCCTTTTTATCTCCCCAGTGCTTCAAAAATGCTTCATCTAAGGCTTCAATATCAGCGATAGATCTAGGGGGAAATTCTTTGAACCACTTTCTAGCCTCTCCATCAAGGCTCTTTACAAAAACTCTCATCCACACATCATTTTCACTTATATCTAAGTTATCGACATAGCTATAAAAAGATGCAAGGTTCTCTTCAGCTGTTACCCCTTCTGTACTAGTAAAATTACGCAATATATTTTTGATATTCTCATGTAGGCATGGCATTCAAAGGAACAGGCAAGACCAAGAGTCCATACCTAGCATCAATAATTTTTTCCATCTTCGTAGGTGCTTGTTTTCCTACCATGACTGGGGTATGTGGAAGGATATTGGTAGATTGGGTAGTTTGAAGCAACGTAATGGATGACAAAGACAATGGGATGTTCTGGACAATATGGGAAGCTTTCTTTGGATTGAGATTCAAATGGGAACTAAATGGACAAGGAGCTTTATGAATCTCTGGAGTTGTTTCTTTACTAGCAGCACCAGGCTTTAAATCTTCAAACTGTATATCCTCAGCTATAACCTTATCTTTCAGAGATGCATAAGATTTCTTAGGCTTACCTGATCCTCATGCTCCTTTTTGTGATGTTTTCTTCAGCTTAACAATCTTCTTAGGATCAGGCACTCAAATAGCTGGTGATTTCTGAGGATTTCTTCGAGTGTGTCTCATGAACTGAGCTAGGACTATGATGTGGAGTCGCCAAAGGTTGGTCTTCCCCTAGTGGAGTCACCATATAGATGATTACAACTAGAAATGTGCCCGACTTTGTCTATCATCAAAATCTAGAACTGTGTCATCTCCTAGGGAAGTTGAGCTTCAATCTCCTCTCCCTGGAAACGGCGCCAATTAATGTTAGCACCCCAAGAAAATCTCCTAGGTTGTATCTCAGAGATGCTCGGGAACATTACAAAATCAACAAAATGTTGGAAATGGATGAATGGAAGGAATGATGCTTATTCAAGCTAGATAACCACTTCTACTATGATTAACTCCAAACATGGGTGAACACCCCTAGACTACAAGGCTTTAGACCACCAATTACTCACAGTTTGAGGATTAGGTGCACATGGGGAATACTAACCACACCAGCAGACACACAAGACCATGTGATGGCCGGTTGCAACCAGTAAAGAGGTCTGGAAATCTATTTCCTAATGCACAGACAGGATGAAATCTCTCTGGCACTAAGTAAATAGAAACCTCCATAACACATTCAATGATACATACTAGACTTCAACATAGAGGTGGGAGGACAGCCCCTCTAATGCTAAATATCAAGAGCACATGAACAAATGCATAACATGCACAACCTAGAACATAGTAGAAATGGAAAGAGAGCAATTAATAACAAAAGAAGCTTGTATTAGCTGAAAATGAAGACCAGACGCTGCAAGTATCAAAGTAGTCACAATCTCCAGAAGTTGAACCTTACATCAAAACAACAACCATCAACCCTCATCACATCTGTTTTCTAGGTATATATAGAGTTTGATTACAAAGATATCTTGTTGTTCTATGTGTGGAGGGGTCATAATGGACCACCAACCACATTAACTATCTAAAATGGGCCTCTACTATGATTTGTTGCTTCAATGAATGAATTTGACATTCATTGGTACTCTGTTGTACTCCTCGAGCAGGTGAAGTGTCATAAAGGATGAAATTCTTTAACTGCTGAATGTAAGTTTCTTCTTTGGTGTCATCCTTCTTCCTCTCGGGTACAAAATGCATTGAATGCAGTAGTTGAAGTAGTAATGCACCAGACACTGATAGATGGCCTTTTCTATCCTTCGGGTGCATGGCATGACCAGGGGTGAGGATTGCATGGCGGGTGGATGATCTGGTCAGGAGAGAAATATTGGTCGTTGGATGGAACAAACGGACGACAGAGATCTCTCGGCGGGAGGCATCGGGAGGAAACGGAGGCACAAATGATTGTGAGCCGTTGGATCTTGAAGATGGACGGTGGAGATTGATTAGCAGGAGCTATCGGGAATAATATGATCAGACAATCGTGAGCTGTTGGATCTCAGTCAGACAGATCCAACGGCTATCAGGCAGATAAGATGCGTGGGGTTTTAAGGAGTGGGAATGGTGGTTTCGGTGGCAAGCGGTATTGCTTGCATCGCTTTTGGATGTGGGTGGTAAATGTAAGCGGGGCAGCGATGCAAGTTAGCGGGCGACGCGTGGTGGACGTGACGGGAGGGAAACTACTTTCCCCGTGGGTTAAATCACGGGTAAGTTTCGGTAGCAGGGAAAGCAAATGACATTGGATCGTGCGGCAGGAACGATCAGATGGTGAGGTTTAACTACGCGTGTCTTTTTATTGATGTGACAAGGGAAGAACTGGATTGGCGGATAGCATTTGTTTTGGAGGCACGCAGTTATATGGGTTTGTTAGTGCCTAGATTTACCTCAGGCCGAAAAGGTAGGATCCAGGGCCAACATCAAACCACGCTCAGCCTGGTAGCTAGCCCTACCAGGTCAGGAGAGGGGTCTCTCCGGGTCAATCTCAACAAATTATGATCTATAGGGGCTTGAGATGACTGAAATATCTACTAATCTTAGGCTAGGTATAAGTGCAAGAGAATTTGATTGATAAAATAATCATTTTGTTGGCTCAAAGGGAAAGATGGTTTTTGGGTGCAGGGATTGAGGCTCAGTTCTGCAGAGATCTCGATGGGGCAAGGTAGGAAATCATTTTGGCACTTAAATTTGAATGAAATGGAAGGGATAGACAGGTGAGGTGTTGAAGAGGGCAAGAGAAACCATGAATCCTCCCCAAACAGATGAAAACATCAAATAACTAAAGCAAACTTCAAGTAGAGCACTGCACTTTCAATGGATTCTACTTACACTCTTGTTTTTTTAGTTCAGAAGACATAAGATAGATAATACAATCACATAAACAAATTCACAATTACTAAGAGAAGCATTGTACCAAGACAAATTGCCACATGAATCCCAAAGAGTGATGCAAATCCTGGTCTCAATTCCTTAGCCAAAATACTGAAAATGAATGTACAATGAAGCTCAAGGCTTTCTCAAGAGTCCAACCATGATAATGACTGAAAAAACATAAGATATAGGCAAACAACAACTCATCCTAATTCTAAACTGAGAACTACAAATTAGGCAGTGGAACAACTTGCCTCTATAAACTAGGGAACTGATTCATTCAGTTGCAAACTACCTTTTCATGGATGAATCTACCTCCATAAGTGAAAATTTGACATATTTACATCATGATCCATCAATATACATCCAATTAAATCACAAATTTTCCATTAAGAAAGTCAAACTAGGCAAACCTGGGCGAAAAACAGAGCAAAACCTGCAAACATGCGTCGTGCTTGTTTGGACCCACTTCTAGAGGCTTTCCCGATGTCTACATTTTCTCCGAGTGTGCTTGTTGGAAAGGCCTTCCTGTCTACTTTCCAACCCAAGTGGAATTTTTAATTTTTTCCTCCATTTGACGATCCAAAACTCAATTCTCCCAACACTGCTTCATGTGTGTCAAAATAGGGTCGGTGAGGTCATTTTTTGAGTGTTTTTTGACCTTTTTGAGGGCTCAAAACTTGCCCAAATTTCTTGGCCACAAGTAGAAAAGCATAATTTTTTATGAAAAATCCAGAAATGTTGAGTTTTCGTGATTTGGAGCCTCCTAGAAAAAGCGAGCGCCATGTGGCGCGACGCATAGGGCAGAAAATTCTGTGTTTTAGTTCAAAATTTTTAAAAATTCAAAAAGTGTCCCAAATTTTTTGGAATTTGGGCTGAGTCTTCTCCATCAAGTGTTATGATGGGCCAAGGAAGCCTCAGCCAAGATCTGAAGTTTATTTTGCGCTTTTTGCCTCCTCGATCTCTTCTTCAACTTTGCTTTCAAGCTCCTGATTCTTGCCTTGCACACTTTGTTTCTCGCCAAGGTAATGATATGCCATGTTCCACAATATGTTTTTCTCCTTGTTGGTCTTCTCCAACAATCTCTCTAAGTGGATGTTGGCTCTTTTAATCCATGACTCCCGATCGGCATTGATCTCTTGCTCAAGTGAAGTGAGCTCCACCCTCCTCCTTTGGGCAGCTTGGCAATTCACCCGAATGTTTTTCCACCTTTATGAGGTCTCCTGAGTGCATGTACCTCTATAAGAGAGTCACTATGTGTCTCTTCATCACGGTCATATGAAGGATCAGATGCCATCTCTGCTAGTGGATGAACTATCTTGGAGCTGCCTTGATGAGAAGAAGGTGATTTGTGATGTGTTTTGACTTTTGCCACCAATGGAAAAGTGATTTGAGGAACTGTAGAGGGAGGGAAAAATGAGGGATTTTAGGATTGTTATGATAGGATAGGGCCTATTTAGGGAAATATTGTATTATGAAATGATTTACGAGTTTTGGGTATGGCACTAGGGTTTGGTAGTTCGTGTTTGAGATTTTGGGGAAATGGGAATTGAGGTATGGGATTAGTGAATTTAGGGGTATGTGAATGTAGGGAATAGGAAAATCAAGGGAAAAATGGAGTAAGGGAATGGTAAGTGGACTTGGTAGCCAAAAAAGTCACTACTAACCCCAGGCATCAATTTCCTTTGAAAATTTTGGAGAGGTAGGGTTTGATTTGTTTAAACAATCACCATACATCAACCACCATGAAACAACCATCAACCTGGGATGAAAAGCTATGAGAGAAGCTCAACCTACTTGTACAAATGATGATCCAAGCATACCGGGCAATTTTGGAGAAATTTTTTGAAGTTTTTGGGCTTGCTAGCTGTATGCGCCGCGCATCAAACCCAATGTGGCACGCCTTCTCTATGCACCGTGCCAGTGTAAATTTGCACTGGAAATTGCAGCCCAATGCGTCACGCCAGTTATGTGCGTCGCGCCACCTGCCCAATGCATCATGCTTTTTTCCAGGAGACTTTTGGAGGCCTTATCTATGTCCAAATTGGGTACAGGATAGCCCGTTGGAAAGACCTTTGAGTCTACTTTCCATCCCAACTAGAATTTTTTAATTTGGAGTTCATTTGCCTTGTCAAAAATCAAATCTCCCAAAACTGGTCAAAATGTGCCAAATGAGGCTGCCTAAAGGCAGAGTGATGTTGCAGTCAACGTTTGAAGGTCTTCCTCAACTCCAAATTGAGATCATGATAGCTCATTGGAAATCCATTTGTGTCTAGTTATCACGGGACTCATCAAGAAAATCATTTGGCCAACCGCGATAGGACAAAACTTGATTTCCCAAGGTCACTTTAGAGGTGCATCAATTCTCTCGAGGCAACTGTATTTTTTCCATTTCTCCTAAACCATGACACCTGTGTAAAACTTGAAGGAGGGTTTTCTTCCTTGGCCAATTTTTGAAAAAAACCTCTCTCAAGTTTCCCAAATTCATCTTTTCTTGCTCAGAAACATCGTTGGAATAAAACCTATCTCGATGTGTGGAACAAGGGATTTGTCAAAATGAAGTGAAATGAAGCGTATAAGAGACTTCTAAATTCTTGAGAAAACTTTGGGAAGTAGAGAGGAATGTTAGGAAGTAGGGGAAAGTGGAATTTCAGATATTGAGTGAGGGGAAGGGGTCCAAAAGGGCTAAACATAGGCCCAACCTAGAAAATTGTCAAGTTGTAGCAAGAAACTAGGGTTTGTGCGAAAATGAGGAATTTGGGGGATCTCAGTGATAGGAAGTGTTTAATAAGGCACATTAAGGATAGGGGAAGGTGTATGAACATCAGGATACAAGTTTTGCTGATGATTTGACCATCCAAGAGAAATTACCTTCAAAACCCTAGGAGAGGGAAATTAACCTTACCTAGGCACAACTCAAGCATGAACAAGTTGTAAAATGACCCATTGGACCCTAACATGATGATGACAACCCTATGAATGATGGTGCACTCAGCTTAATGGTGACATGGACCAAAATTTGGACAAATTTGAAAGGAGTACAAGCAAACCATAGTCCTAATACCTAGTGACCAAATTTTGCTTGAAGACTCACTGAAATGACAAAATTTGACCTTGACACCTTAAAATCACTTTGTAAGAGCATGTTTGATCACTGGAGGAAGGCTACAAAGACTAACACTAACATTGGCTCCAATGGGGATGGTAGCTCCTTGGAGGTGCCAAGAACTACAGATCTTTGGAAAGCAGACAGTGCCTTCATCCATTGGGCAATGGAGTCAAAAACTCAAGCTGAAATGCATGACATAAAACTGATGACTCCATGACACAAACTGACTCTCACTCAACTAAAAATTGACTCGACACTTAAACACAACCGACAAACTGGAAATGATGCTCAAAGTAGAGCTTATTCATCAAAACCTACTCTAACAGTTTCATTCATCACCTGATCAAGTGAAATGAAACAACAAATGCAACCAGGTAAGCATTTCGGTTGCTGTTTGAATTCTCTGCAAGTTCTTGCTTATGAACAACAAGAGAGAAATACTGAAAGGCAACTCCCATGACAACTCAAAAATAGATCTGTTGAATGATATGGATTCTCTATCCGCCTCCAAAAACATTGCATAAGGATCTTGAATTTCATGCACACTGGGACTTAGCTCATCCAATGGATTACTTCTCTTTTCCTCATTCCATGAATGCAAACTTTCATCTGAGCTTTGTGACGAGACTCCTACTGAAAATAATAAAGAAACCTGCTGCCAGATCAAGTTTGTATCAACACACGTTTCAAGCTCACATGTAGTCAATGGAGAAGAACTTTGATTGTAGACATCATCCAACACATCAGCTATTGGAGCGTGAAAAACTCGAAAAGACTGCTGCAACCCATTTTCTATTGGTTCCAATGAGATTGCATAACTTTCTACAGGGTGGTCATTTGAAGATATACTATGTAGTTTTCCCTTTAGAAACTGAAATGATTCAAAAAAAAATGGCACGGAATCATCTTGTATCATTTGATCATATGTGCCAGCTTCCATTTCTTCATTTGCAACTTGACAATCAATTGCATTCGGGGGCTGCAAATCTCGGTATGAGAAGTCTTGAACAATGTTTTCATTGCCTGCAAGATGGTCCAAATCAAGACTTGTCAACAATTGATTTCTGATTGCATGAATGTTGTCTCTGATGAACTGAAACAAAGCAAAACAAAAAGGCAAAGATCCTTCACTTACTTCAAAATTTGCTACACTTTCGTCTTCACTGTCATAGCTGATATGCATCAGTTGATCACTGTTTTCGAGTTGTTGTAAGTGAACTTCCTCCGCCCACAAACTAGCTACTAATTTGTCACAAGATTAGCTTTTGTTTGGAGAACATAATCATCATCATACTGATAAAACTAAGGCAAATCATCAGTATAAAAGACATCATCAAGCATACATGTCATATCAATATATCTCTCTTCTCCAAGATGATCTATAAAACAATCATTATCAGATCTATGACAACTCGGATAAGAAAGAAGATGTTTTGGATCAACAACTTGTTCTTCTTCAATCAGCAAGCCATGGGCCTGAACATCATAATGATTCCTTGTGGTGACCTTTTGCATCATCTCTTCTACTGCACTTACCAAAATTTCAAGCTTTACCTCTAGAGATGTTGATTCTTCCAGATCTATGTTTTTCATTTCTTCTTCCTTCAACTTTCCCTTCGAATCAGCAAATGAGCCTCTACATCTACTGCACTGTTCTGCATCTCTTCAAGTGTTGCAAGATTCCTTTCTCTCAGTTGGAACTCTATTTCTGGATCAAAGGCACCTGGGTAGTGCAAGAGAGTTGATCCAGGAGGAGGTCTCATATTAACAGGCATTGAATAATAAACTTGGTTAAATCCAGTAGAGAATTGTTGTACTGTCTCCCCTGGCAGTCTTTTCAGCTAGTTATACTCTTCTATAATCAAGAAAGGGTTTTTTCTTACCACCCACCTGTCGAGGAAAACTTTGACGAACTGTTGTAAATCTAAGATGCTCGCATCAGGCAGGGTTTTGAACCAACTCTTGACTTTGCCTTGCAAAGAAAGAGCAAAAATCCTAATACTGACATCTTCTTCATCAACTTCAAAAAGATAAAGAAAAGACTCAAAGTTCAATACATGTCTCTCAGTAGTGATGTTGTCGCATTCACCATCAAATATTGGTAGATATAGACCATGATTTTTAGGGAAAGCATGGGATATAGGAGGTAAAATCAGAGTCTTGTATCGATCTGGAATTTTACAAGGTGTAGGAGTAAATACAGAAGGTATAGAATCAGTCTTGGTCTCTTGGGGCTCATCAATTTGAAGACGGTCATCACAATATTCAGAAGAAGGGTCTTGATCAAGCTTAAAGGCATGCAAATCTTTGGTATTCACAATCTTCAAAGGGAAGGAATCAAATGTAGGCCAAGGATCTCTTCTCAAACATAGTATACTTTGAAAAGCCTTCTTGACATTCTCGGGAAAAGAGAAGAAATAATTTAGAACAAAGAACAAAATTTCTTCGATGAAATTCCAACTTGAATACCTGATCTGTCCATATTTTCCTTTCATGTTTTTGCTGGTCAGGTTCATCCTCCAGTGGAGTCTTTGGATCTGATCTCAAAAACGATTTCAAATCGCCAGGTGAATGATTTCAGCCTTGTTGTGTCTGATCGTTGTCCACCATCACAATCATATTTGAACTTGAAACATGTTACTGGGGCAATTTTCAAGTCAGATGTTCAGCTTATAAAACTAGACCGGAGATTGACTGAAGGAGCTTTTATCTACTTTCGCTAATGCAAAGCAAGAGCATTTCGAAGGCTACCTGGCATAACTTCAGGTTCCGTCTGTAGTTTATGAAATGAGAACACTAACAAACAAATAATTTCTTTCCCAGTATGGTCGGAACTATGTTAGTGCCTAGATTTACCTCAGGTTGAAAAGGTAGGATCTAGGGCCAACATCAAACCACACTCAGCCCGGTAGTTAGCCTACCGGGTCAGGAGAGGGCTCTCTCCGTGTCAATCGCAGAAAATTATGATCTATAGGGGCTTGAGATGACTGAAATATCTACTGATCATAGGCTAGGTATAAGTGCAAGAGAATTTGATTGATAAAATAATGATTTTGCTGGCTCAAAGGGAAAGATGGCTTTTGGGTGCAGGGATTGAGGCTTAGTTTTGCAGAGAACTCGATGGGGCAAGGTAGGCAATCATTTTGGCACTTAAATTTGAATGAAATCGAAGGGATATACAGGTGAGGTGTTGAAGAGGGTAAGAGAAACCATGAATCCTCCCAAAACAGATGAAAACATCAAATAACTAAAGCAAACTTCAAGTAGAGCACTGCACTTTCAATGGATTCTACTTACACTCTTGTTTGTTTAGTTCAGAATACATAAGATAGATAATGCAATCACATAAAAAAAATTCACAATTACAAAGAGAAGCACTGTACTAAGAAAAATTTCCACATGAATCCCAAAGAGTGCTGCAAATCCTGGTCTCAATTCCTTAGCCAAAATACTGAAAATGAATGTACAATGAAGCTCAAGGCTTTCTCAAGAGTCCAACCATGCTAATGACTGAAAAAACATAAGATATAGGCAAAAAAAAACACATCCTAGCCTCTAGGGGTCGATCTCATGAGTTTAGGAGCTGTGCCAACTAATTCTAAACTGAGAACTACAAATTAGGTAGTGGAACAACTTGCTTCTATAAACTAGGGAACTGATTCATTCAGTTGCAAACTACCTTTTCATGGATGAATCTACCTCCATAAGTGAAAATTTGACATATTTACATCATGATCCATCAATACACATCCAATTACATCACAAATTTTCCATTAATAAAGTAAAAAAGTCAAACTAGGTAAAGCTAGGCGAAAAACAGAGCAAAACTTGGTCAAACTGGCAATTTTTCCTCTATACGTCGCGCCTGATTCTCTATGAGTCACGCCTGTTTGGACCCACTTTAGGAGGCTTTCCCCATGTCCAAATTTGCTCCAAGTGTGCTTGTTGGAAAGGTCTTCCTGTATACTTTCCAACCCAAGTGGAATGTTTCAATTTGGCCTCAACTTTCCCCTCCAAAAAGCAGTTCTCCCAACACTGCTTCCTGTGTGTCAAAATAGGGGCAGTGAGGTCATTTTTTGAGTGTTTTTTACCTTTTTGAGGGCTCAAAACCTGCCCAAATTTCTTGGCCATAGGTAGGAAAGAATAATATTTCATGCCAAATCCAAAAGTGCTGAGTTTTTGTGATTTGGAGCCTCCTAGAAAAATCGAGCGCCATGTGGCACGACGCATAGGGCAGAAAATTCTGTGTTTTCATTAAAAAATTTCAAAAATGAAAAAATTTTCCCAAATTTTTTGGAATTTGGGCTGAGTCTTCTCCATCAAGTTCTATGATGGGCCAAGGAAGCCTCAACCAAGATCTGAAGTTTATCTTTCACTTTTTGCCTCCTCGATCTCTTCTTCAACTTTGCTTTCAAGCTCCTGATTCTTGCCTTGCACACTTTGTTTCTCACCAAGTAATGATATGCCATGTTCCTCAATATGTTTTTCTGCTTATTGGCCTTCTCCAAAAATCTCTCTAAGTGGATGTTGGATCTTTCAAGCCATGGCTCCCGATCGGCATTGATCTCTTTCTCAAGTGAAGTGAGCTCCAACCTCCTCCTTTGGGCAGCTTGGCGATTCTCCCGAATGTTTTTCCACCTTTATGGGGTCTCCTGAGTGCGTGTACCTATGTAGGAGATTCATTGTGTGTCTCTTCATCATGGTCATATGAAGGATCAGATGCCATCCCTGCTAGTGGATGAACTGTCTTGGAGCTACCTTGATGAGAAGAAGGTGATTTGTGATGTGTTTTGACTCTTGCCACCAAGGGAAAAGTGATTTGAGGGACTGTAGAGGGACGGAAAAATGAGGGATTTTAGGACTGTTAGGATAGGATAGGGTTTATTTAGGGAAACAGGGGATTATGAAATGATTTAGGAGTTTTGGGTATGGCACTAGGGTTTGGTAGTTCGTGTTTGAGATTTTGGGGAAATTGGAATTGAGGTATGGGATTACTGAATTTGGGGGTATGTGAATGTAGGGAATAGGAAAATCAAGGGAAAATTGGAGTAAGGGAATGGTAAGTGGACTTGGCAGCCAAAACAGTCACTACTAACCCCAAGCAACAATTTCCTTTGAAAATTTTGAAGAGGTAGGGTTTGATTTGTTTAAACGATCACCATACATCAACCACCATGAAACAACCATCAACCTGGGATGAAAAGCTATGAGAGAAGCTCAACCTACTTGTACAAATGATGATCCAAGCATATTGGGCGATTTTGGAGCAAATTTTTTAAGTTTTTTGGCTTGTTGGCTGTATGCGCCACGCATCAAATCCAACGTGCTTCGCCTTCTCTATGCCACGCCAGTGTAAATTTGCACTGGAAATTGCAACCCAATGTGTCGCGCCAGTTATGTGCACCGCGCCACCTTCCCAATGCATCATGATTTTCGAGGAGACTTTTGGAGGCCTTCCTGGTGTCCAAATTGGGAATGGGATAGCTCTTTGGAAAGGAATTTGAGTCTAATTTCTAACCTAATTTGAAGTTTTCAATTTGGAGTTTATTTGCACTATCAAAAGTCAAATCTCCCAATTCTAGTCAAAATGTGCCAAATGAGGCTTCTTAAAGGCATATTGTTGTTGCAGTCAACTTTTGAAGGTCTTCCTCAACTCCAAATTGAGATCATGATAGCTAATGGGAAATTCCTTTGTGTCTAGTTATCATGGGACTCATAAAGCAAGTCATTTGGCCAACCAAGCTAGGAGAAAACTTGATTTTCCCAAGGTCACTCTAGAGGTACATCAATTCTCTCGAGGCAACTGTAATTTTTCCATTTCTCCTAAACAATGGCACTTGTGTAAAACGTGAAGGAGGTTTGTCTTCCTTGGCCTATTTTGGACAAAACACTCTCTCATTTTTCCCAAATCCATCTTTTCATGCTCAAAAACATCATTGGATTAAAACCTATCTTGATGTGTGAAATAGGGGATTTGTCAAAATGAAGCGAAATGAAGGGGATAAGGGGCTTCTAAATTCTTGAGAAAATTTTTGGAAGTAGGGAGGGATGTTAGGAAGTAGGGGAAAGTATAATTTCAAATATTAAGTAAGGGGAATGGGTCCAAAAGGGCTAAACATAGGCCCAACCTAGAAAATTGTCAAGTTGTAGCAAGAAACTAGGGTTTGTGCGAAAACGAGGAATTTGGGGGATCTCAGTGATGAGAAGTGTTTAATAAGGTACATTAAGGATAGGGGAAGGAGTATGAACATCAGGATACAAGTTTTGCTAATGATTTGACCATCCAAGAGAAATTACCTTCAAAACCCTAGGAGAGGGAAATGATCCTTACCTAGGCACAACTGAAGAATGAACAAGGTGTAAAATGACCCATTGGACCCTGACATGTTGATGAAAACCCTCTGATGATGGTGAATTCAGCTGAATGGTGACATGGACCGACATTTGGACAAATTTGAAAGGATTAAAAGCAAACCCTAGGCCTAATACCTAGTGACCAAATTTTGCTTGAAGACTCACTGAAATGACAAAATTTGACCTTGACACCTTAAAATCACTTTGTAAGAGCATGTTTGATCACTGGAGGAAGGCTGCAAAGACTGACACTAATAGGCTTAAAAACTTAGCGCCAAAGGGCTTGACAGAAAAGGGGCTAATGTTGGGCCCTCAAGGAAAACTGAGGTGGCGAGGGCTATGGGAGCATAAGAAAAATGAAGGTGAAGGAGAAAACGGACTGTTGCGAACTCCCTGCTTGCAAAAAACATACGGCTAAGCTAGTATTTGGTGCTCCAAACGCTAAAGTACATAGCAGAGCTAACACGTACTTTTTTTTTAATCAAGTAAGAGTATGACCTTCTATTAAGCTAGCCAAATATACATAATTTACATGAAGCCGCACCCGCTCTGTGAGAGTTCAACAGTTAGCAGGGCAGGCAGAACTGAACCATTTACCCAAAACCAAGAGAAACCTAAATAGGAAAACCAGGGAGGAACTGCGAAAAAAATAAGGCACGAGGCCATCTAGTAGTTCTTTCGTGCACCAAATGAACCTATAATTCCTTGGAGGACAAGTCCATCGAACTGGGGGCCACAAAAGGCCACATAAGACCCACCGAGGGTCCATAAGAGGTCCCACCACAAACCACACTTAAAAATATCAATCAGACTCGATGAAAATTAAAAGCATAACACTCTAATCTTTTTTCAGGTCTGACCAACTAGCACAAACAAATCCCCACCATTAATCAACTGACTAAGATCCAATGTTCTTCGTGAATATCAGGAGGACGAGAAGTGCAAGACTTAACCGCCCGATGAGGGCGGGGTCTTTCACCTCACTCCACAATGTGTCACATGGAGAGTGGAATCAGAGCCAATCTCAAAAAAACTAGAAACCATTCTGACCCCACTTGATATACCACTTGTGGTTTTTGAAATTGTTGTTTCGCAGAAAAAAACAAACACGTCCTTTCACCACGTGATTTCCTTCAATTTCGTCCAGCGAGTAGTTCTTGAGATAATCCATTCCACCTAGATTCTCTGTCAAACACCAACTAGGAAATATGAAAATGGACACTGTAACCTGTGGTGCTATCCGGGTCAATCCTTTCATCATTCAATCAAAAGTACTCCAAACTTTGGAAAACAGCCAAACTAAAGAGGGTTAGACTGTATAGGGTTCTCCATCCTCCCGCCGGTCTTCTGAGTCCCTTCAATTTGTCCTATTAGTCCATAGTTCCATATCTTGGGTTGCCTGACAGAGATAGTTCTCCCACAATTTTCCTGGAGGTAGCGAATCCCAGGCATACCTAGAATCCCTATCCCTATTGGTGACTCCTTCGTTCACCAACCAAACCGCTAACATGTTAGCTTTCCTTTTCACGTGAAAAAATCTGACAGTTTTAAGGGTTCGTAGGTGAGAGTAGATGCGGTGAAAAACTTGCAAAAGCTTCCAGTGCTTCGACACTTTATTTGGAAAGGTTCCATTGCATATTTTCTTAGCCGCTCTAATAATTAATTCTGAATCCGCTTCAATTATAACATTGTGTGAATTTGATTCCACCAGGATTTCCAAGCATTGCTCTAATGCCATGAGCTCAACCATGTTATTAGTGGCCTTCCCCAAGTGGCCAAGGAAGATTTTCTGTATTTTCCCCTGATCATCTCTGATGGCACCCCCAAAGCCCGCTAATCCTGGGTTGCCCTTAGATGCTCCATCAATATTAACCTTTAAGAAACCATAAGGAGGGGGCTTCCAAATATTAACACCTTTATTTATTAGGCTCACTTCCTTTATTATTCCCAGAGGACTAATGGACTAGAGACCCAAGTGAAGTATAATTCTCTCCTCTTGGGGCAGAAGAGGATCTTTAGGAAGGGTCCTCAACAAGCTTCTTACTGTGTCTTTGAGTTGCCTTAGAATTTTATCAATTATGTATTGGGGCATGCTTGTTTTGTTTTTGAATATCCAATTGTTGCACTCTTTCCAAACATTCTAGATGACAAAGCCTAGAACCAGAATCTAGGCTTTATTGACAATCTCATTCCCTGAGAAGTTCTTCCTCCAGTTCTTTAGAGTGTTGGATATGCTAAGACTATCCATATTAGTTTGTCTAAAAATAGAGGCCACCCAGTCCCACACCTTTGAAGTGAAAGGATAGAGGTTGAGAAGGTGTTCAATCGTCTCCTCATGTTCGCCACATAGGTAACATTTGGAAGGATCGATGAAGCCTTTCTTAAGGAGATTCTCCCAAGTTAAGATCTTCCTTTTATGCACTAGCCAGATGAATAACTTTATTTTCATCCAATGTGGACTTTGCCAAAGTTTCTTCCAGACTTGATCATGATTCACAAAGTTAAATCTTGTGACTTCCTGTTTAGCGTCTTTGAGGTTAAAGTTACCTTCAGTGTTCTTTCCCCATCTTAGTTGGTCCAGTGAGGAGGAAACCTGAATCCTTCTATGCTCTAGATCCTGGGTGAGTGCATCTGCCTTGGTCTTCAGTAGGCTTTTATCACTGTATCCGAGATTTTTCCACTTCCTCCATTTTCCATTATTCCTTCCCTGGTCCCAGAAATCTTTTACCAAAACCATATCTTTGCTATCTGTGTCACTTTTGAGAGATTCAAGTTCATCCTTATAAATGTTGGGTTCCTATTGCCAGTTGTCCTCCCAAAATTGAGCAAGGTCCCCTGCTCGGATTTCCCAAAAACAATGTTGCTGAAGAATACTTTTATTATCCCATGCAAGGTTCCAAATGTGGGAGCCCCTGATTTGCCCTGGCATTCTAATGTGATCCTTCTCCTACCAATACTTGGCATACTTTTGTTTCCAAAGCTTAGCCCAGGGGGCATTTGGTTCCTTAATCCATCTCCACCAAAGCTTAGCTCCCGAAACTCTATTGAGGGTCTGAGGATCATGAAGCCCTAAGCCACCATGGCTCTTGGGTTTACAGAGCTTGTCCCAGGCTACTAAAGCCCACTTATTTTTCTCTTCCCCTCTGCCCCACAGCAAGTCCCTTTGTATGCTTCTTATCTGTTTTTTAATACCTTGAGGAGCAGGAAGAACTGAAAACATGTAAATGGGAATGGTCTGCAAGACCGCTTATGTGAGAACGAGGCGCCCTGCCAAATTTAGTGACCTGCATGTCCATTTTCTAACCTTGTCCTAAAGTTTATTTAATATTGGCTCCCACACTTTCTTGCTTAGAGGTTTTTCAGTAAGAGGAATGCCAAGATGTTTGGAAGGTAGTTGTTCCCTTTGAAATCCAAGAATTTTGGTAATGTTTTTTTGAATAGTAATATTAGTTTTAAAGAAAAAAACTTTGGACTTGTTGAGGCTTACGACTGTGGTTGCTGCCATAGCAAAGTCATTTAAGATGTTTTTGATTTCTCTAGCTTCCTTGAGTATGGGTATGCCCTGCAATATTGTATCATCCACAAATTGTTGATGAGTGTTTGCCTCTCCATCCGTGGTGAGTTTGATACCCTGTATTCTTCCTTCAGCATTTTCCATTTTGATCTCTCTACCTAGCAATTCCATCATGAGGATGAAGAGGAATGGTGAGAGTCAATTTCCTTGTCTAATTCCTCTGGAGGGTGTGAAGGGCCTTGATGGAGCTCGATAAAGTAGTGTGGAAAAGCTGGTCGTGGTAACTAATGACATAACCCATCTTATTTAATTTTGGTCAAAGCCATAGGCTTTTAGAATTGCTCTTATGTAAGACCAACTTAGTTTGTCATAGGCTTTTGCTAGGTCCAACTGAATGATCATACTAGCTTGTTTGTTGCTTTTGAGAGATTGTACCACCTCATGAGCTTGGATGATATTGTTGAGGATTTCTCTTCCCTCCACATATCCTGTTTGGTCCTCCAAGATGAGAGAGGGTAGAAGGGGCTTGAGTCTATTAGCTATTACTTTGGAAATAATTTTATACACCACATTACATAAGGCTATGGGCCGAAAACCATCCGGAGTCATGGAATTTTCCTACTTTGGGATAAGAGGTATCAAGGATGCATTCAGAGCCTTTAGTACCTTTTTGGATCTTCTTGAGTCTTCCACAACCTCGAGGATATCATGTTTGAAAGTTTCCCAGTAGGCTTTGAAGAAATCTACATTGAATCCATCCAGGCCTGGTGCTTTTCCATTCCGCATTTCATTAATCACTTCACTGACCTCCTCTTCCGATAATGGCTTGTTGAGATTGTGGCTGTCCTCTCTGGTAACTAGCTGAGGGATATACTGAGTGAAATGGTCATTGAACCTGGATCTGTCCTCCTGTGGCACCTTTGCAATATTGCAGAAGTGTTGTACAAGGACCAATTCCATATCATTGTGAGATACAAGCTCAATACCTTGAGAATCTTTGATCTTTGTGATTCTGTTGTGTGCCCTATGAGCCATAGTGGATTTATGGAAGAATTTTGTATTTATTTCTCCCTCTCTAATCCATTGTATCCTTGATTTTTGCCTCCAGAAAATTTCCTCTTGTAAGTATCGATCCTCCCATTCTTCTTACAAAGAATCAATTAGTTTTTGCCGCTCTTCGGTGAAGCCATCTATGATATTGATATGATTGATTTCCTGGAGCTTCTGCTCAGTTTCTCTTTTGGCTTTGAAGATATCTCCAAATTCCTTTTTGTTCCAAGCTTTAAGATGGGATTTGATATGTTTAAGTTTCTACTGGAGCATGAACATTTTTGTGCCTTGAATGTTCAATTCCTCTCTCCACCATTTATCAATGTTACTAGAGAATTTAGGGTGTGAGAGCCAAGCATTTTCAAACCTGAAAGGTATGTTTCTCGGTGTGCCCATAAAGGTGGCTTCCAGCTATACAGGCCAGTGATCCGATCCTCTAAAGGGTAGAATGGAGGCTGTTATGGTAGGTCCTATGAGAAGGAGGTCCTCTGAAATAATAAATCTATCAAGTTTGGAAGCAACTTGAGAAGCCCCTCCCCTTTTGTTGCTCCAAGTGAAGGTTCCACTAATTATTTCAGTGTCCACTAGTCCCATGTTCATAATGAAGTTTTGGAAGGCCATGGAGTCTCTGCCTAGCTGTCTAGTGCCTCATTTTTTCTATGAAAGAGATCTTATCATATTCAAATCTCCTCCAACGATCTGGGGAAAAATGGGATGTCCTGCTCTTAGATCCTCCAGGGAAGTGAGAAGCTTGAGTTTGTCTTCTTGCTTTTGAGGTCCATAAACATTTGTAATCATGTATATCTCCTTATCCCCTACAGGTTGACATATCAAGGAAAGATAGTTCCCTGATGCTTCAACATCTAGGATTCCAAATTTTTGTGGATCCCACAATGTGAGAATCCCCCCCACCGAGTTATTTTCCTTAACTTCTAAATACTCATACTTGATTAACCACTTATTATGAATATCTCTTATCTTATCCATCGAACAATTTGTCTCCTAAATAAAAGCCATGTTTGGTTTTTCTTCTTTCATTATGTTACTTAGATTTCTTTGTTTCCTTCTATTCCCTATTCCTCTAATGTTCCAGGTTGTGAGCTTCATTAAGAAAGGTTAGTAAAGGAATAACTGGTAAGATCTTTCATCTTACCTTTTTCCACATTTGTTCAACAACTCATTTTGTCTTTTTCTTCCTCTTTTCCTACCTGACTTCTTTGGAGATTGTGCCTGTGAATTATCCATCATCTTGACCCCACCTGGCTCTTGGCTTTCTTGATTTCTTTTGACTCCAACTCCCTTCACTTGTGACCTCCATAGAAAGAGCTGTTGTACTCTGTCATAATCCTCTTTAGGCAGGGAGTCCACTCCTATGTTCTTTCCTTGTTACAGAAATTTCTCTAGATCTAGATTTTCCCTATCCAGAATCTCCTGTAGCTCATGGTCGTCTGTTCCCGCTTCACTTGGATTCATCTCTTGATCCCTACTAATCTCCATCAATCTTGGTAGATCATCTTTTTGCTGGTTGTTTACTGTGATATCCTCCATGTCAGCTACTTTATCCTGCTCCTTTGTTACGTTCTCCAAGTCTTGGACTGTTTCCTTGTTCCCTTGTCCTTCCTCCAAGATCTTGAAGCTATTGTGTCTTGTATGTATGTCCTCATTTATATTCTTGTGTGTACATTTTTGCCCTTTCCCTTTACTCCCGACCTTGGTGTAACCCTCGTGATATTTATCCACAGTAGTTTTCTAGTTACCTTCCATATTGATTGTGGGGTAGTCTCTAAATAGATGCCCATGTTCATGGAATTTGTAGCACCTAAATGGTATGTGCTCATAGTCCACAGTTTTCACCCATTCTTCATCATATACTTCTAAAATAATCACTTCCAAAAGGGCTCCACATAGATCCATTTCCACACATATTCGGGCAAAGGAGGTATATTTTCCTTTCAGAGTTGCCTCTGAGATCTTTAGAAAATGCCCCAGCTTGTTGCCTATGGTTTTCAAAGATTTTGGTAGCCAATAATCTAGAGGGAGGGAGTATAGTATGATCCAAACCAGTACTGATGTGAAAGTTTCACGTTCCAGGACAAAGTTCATCATCCATGGCCGCATGTAGAGTCCTGTCGCAGCATAGAAATAAGGCCCCCCTTCGAACACTCTGTATTTGTCCTCTAGGCTTGTGAACACTACTGTGAAGAAGCCCTTAGAACCCAGATGTAAATGTATTTCTCCCTTTGGCTTCCAGTGGCTCTTTATCCAAATGTGTAACGCCCTCTCTGTCGGCCATAACCCCATGAACTTGCATATGATTCCATGTTTCACCATATGATCCCTATGTGCTTGTATCACTGGATCGCTCAATATGACTTGGGTAATAATGCTTGACTTGGGTTTGCAGATACCAGTTGTCCTTATGGAAGCCGTTCTTTCACTGCTGCCTCCATTCCCCTTTTCTTTACTTGTTTCTTGTTGACTCCCTTCCTGATCCTGATGTCCATTTTTTCTAGATGTCCCCTTGCTTCGTGCTTCTGAAATCTTCTCTGGAGTTTTTTGAAATGCTTATTTCCCATGTCCTTACTTCCCTCTGTGACTGCCTAACTGTAGGAGGGAGCAACACTCCCCCTTGTGCACCCCACCATGGTACCCTGAGTCAAAACCCTAGCTCCAACTCCAACCATAGCTCCAGTTCTCTGTCCCCAACTCTAATCGCCCTCCAATAACACATCAAAGGTTATATATGTACTTAATATTTAAATTTACAGGTTTTATATCTTAAAATTTCACTGCAACTAATATATTCCTTTCTTAAGTAATTCTATGGAACCAAAGTATTAATCTACATGAAAGATTGGGTTGGTGTAGGAATCGTGCTTGTACTGGTCAACATTCCTGCACTTTCGAGGCAACTGTCAATTTTTATTTGATTCACCGCTTATGGATGGGACATCATAGTAGACCGCAAGGATTTCTTGCTAAGAGATTAGTTTCCTTGCTAGGCTCTACGCTTAGGAAGGCGAGATATGAAGGATAGACTTTGGCTGCAAAACCCTTGTTTAGACTTTTTGCAAACAGCTGAAAGGCTTAATATATCATGTTTTTATATTTTTGTTGTGGCCAAGAGCCGAATTATGTATTTGATAGGGTTTCACTATAGATGTTAGAGAGAGATGCTGTATTAAAATTTTTGTATAATTTGTAGCTTCCGAGTATTGCCATTTTTGGGCTGGATCGGGGATCCACGATGTTCATTTGCTATTTTTGAAACTTAATACAAAGGAACATGCCAGTTGTGAAGTATTTTGACAAGTTGACACGCATGGTCACCAGCACACACTCAGAGATTAGCACAAACACTATACCTCAGTATTTTGCTAGTCTAGCTGCACTCAAGTCAGTGATGCACATATTATCAGGTGAGTTGCATAAAGGATCCATAACAGTGTACAAGGATGAAAAAGGCCCCTATACTACTAGTGTAACCCCTTATTGTTATTAGTATAACCCACTTATTATATTGATGTACCCATGTAGTGCCCATATTGTTACTATTATGCCACATAGAAGCCCACCATTGTTACTGTTGTGCCCTACAATATTATTGTTATGTAGGCTTTGATTGTATTGGGACCACTTAGACTCCTATATATATAAAGGAGGTATTTTCATTTGTATCATCCAAGAATTGTTCATTTATGTAATGTAAAGGAGGTTTCCCCCTCGAAGAGGCTTAATTCTAAGGCGTTGATCTCTCTTTTCTATCTTTTCTTGAGCTGGTTTCATAACATTTGGTATCAGAGCTTTGGATTCTAGGGTTTCGCTGCTCCAAACAGGACATCGTGGCATTTTCGCTATAACTTTTTTCTGTGACGTTTCAGAAGTCGCAAAAAAAACCCATTTGACAAGAATTGGTGCTGAACCTTGGGTCCAAATTTCAGATCTTTTCGCGTGATAGTTGTGGAGATATTATCTACGGAAGTTGGTCTTTTTGCAGACTCCTGAAATACACTCAAAACAGGTGACCTGGGGAAAATCATCATAATTTTCTTTCTGAGCATCGGATTAAAATTTCGTAAGAAGGTACAGAAAGAGGACGGACTGTAGTTTCGGTTTATATATTTTTAAGAGTCAAAGGTTGAAACAGTGACACGTGGAACGTCATACAAGTTTGCTCTACTGAACTAGTCTATAATCAGGTCACTGCGGGAGATTGTGCATAACTCTTTCTTGGAGAATCCAATTTGGATCATACTTGTGGAATTGGAAAGAGGACACAGAGGGCTATGACAGATCACAAGTTCAGAACTTAAAGATCCGAAAGTACAGAGTTACAGTCGTTTCAAGGTAGAGCTCCTAAAATCAAGAAAAAGCAAGATGAGGAAGTTTGATGGCAAGGATCCGGTAAATTGGATACTTCAGATGGAGCAATATTTTGATATACATGGTGTACAACTATTACAAAAGGTATGTATTGCATCTTCATATTTAGAACCAGATCAATTTTTATGGTACAAAGGGCTTTGTTCTCGTAAAAAACTTGTTACGTGGTCAATTTTCACGGAGGAAATGATAGCACATTATGAGGATATAAAGAGCAAAACCTTCTTTAGAGCAACACCACAACAATTGGAAAGAGTAAAAGGGCTTTGTGACATAATGGAAAGAAAAATTATGGAAACCAGGAAGCATACCCCTCACAACTATAAAGATGGAAGTGTTGTTTCTCCCAGCCTTCCACAACCTACAAGGGTTACACCACAACAATTGGAAGAAAAAAGAGAAAAAGGGCTTTGTTACAATTGTGATAGCAAATGCACTAAAGGTCATAGGTGTGCTGAGAAGAAATTATTTTACATAGAATATGAAGAGGAGGAAGAAAAGGATCAAGAAACATCAAAAGAAGAGGATATACGTCAGGATACCACCCCAGAGAAAGAAGAAATGAATCAGACCATATGTTGTAAAGCATTGGCAAGAATTACCACTCCTCAAACTCTCAAGATAGAAGGACATATCAAGAAGAAAAAGGTGCAAGAAGTGAAAGATCACATCGAGAAAGAAGAAATGAATCCAACCATATCTTGTAATTCAATGGATGAAATTACCACTCCTCAAACTATCAAGATAGAAGGACACATCAAGAAGAAAAATGTTCAAGAAGTGAAAGATCACATCGAGCATCAAGAAATGAATCCGACCATATCTTGTAAAGGACTGGAAGAAATTACCGCTCCTCAAAAGATAGAAGGTCATATCAAGAAGAAAAAGGTTCAAGTAGAGAAAGATCATATCGAGCATCAACAACAAGTTCTCCAACTTTTAAAGGATAACGCCACTTCGGTGCAAAATCAAATGAAACAACAAGTAGATCAACATCGTAGTGAAAAATGTTTTGATGTGAGTGATTGGGTATTTTTACTGCTACATCTCAAGCAAGCTATTTATGAGAAGGAAATGTTGGCAATACCACATGCACTTAAAAAATGGCGACCTTACCGAATGGGAAGATGCTTCAAGGATGAGGATGTGGAAGCATTGTTTTGTGCTATTTATATTATCCAACCAAATTGGATAAACGAAGCAACGAACGAATGGAAGAAGAATGAAGAAGTATGGCCACTTATTCAAAAGTTGCAAAAGATCCCAATTCAAGCAATATTGCCAGAAATTGAAGAGGAAGGAAAAATCATATTGGAACCTGGAGCAGTCACAGAAACAAGAACCCAACAGCTATGAAATCGATCAATTTCAGAGTATCTCATCAAGTGGAAGAACTTACCCGCTGAATATTCCACATGGGAGGACAAGAATTTTATATAGAAGCATCAAGAACTACTCAAGCGTTGAGGACAACGCTTTTTGAAGGAGAGGGGCATGTTAGGCCCCTATACTACTAGTGTAACCCCTTATTGTTATTACTATAACCCACTTATTATATTGATGTACCCATGTAGTGCCCATATTGTTACTATTATGCCATATAGAAGCCCACCATTGTTACTGTTGTGCCCTACAATATTATTGTTATGTAGGCTTTGATTGTATTGGGACCACTTAGACTCCTATATATAGAAAGGAGGTATTTTCATTTGTATCATCCAAGAATTGTTCATGTATGTAATGTAAAGGAGGTTGCCCCCTCGAAGAGGCTGAATTCTAAGGCGTGGATCTCTCTTTTCTATCTTTTTGTGAGCTGGTTTCATAACACTCTACGCTTAGGAAGGCGAGATATGAAGGATAGACTTTGGCTGCAAAACCCTTGTTTAGACTTTTTGCAAACAGCCGAAAGGCTTAATATATCATGTTTTTATATTTTTGTTGTGGCCAAGAGCCGAATTATGTATTTGATAGGGTTTCACTATAGATGTTAGAGAGAGATGTTGTATTAAAATTTTTGTATAATTTGTAGCTTCCGAGTATTGCCATTTTTGGTCTGGATCGGGGATCCACGATGTTCATTTGCTATTTTTGAAACTTAATACAAAGGAACATGCCAGTTGTGAAGTATTTTGACAAGTTGACACGCATGGTCACCAGCACACACTCAGAGATTAGCACAAACACTATACTTCAGTATGTTGCTAGTCTAGCTGCACTCAAGTCAGTGATGCACATATTATCAGGTGAGTTGCATAAAGGATCCATAACAGTGTACAAGGATGAAAAAGAGGCAAGAGTTCACTTTGAACAGGATGTCACCATTGAGCGCACACACACCATCACAGACAACCAAGCTTGGCATCAGTTCACCACCGTCGATCATCGCAAGGATGTCGAATATTTGGTCTTACCACAACTTTCTGAGTGTTAGTGATAGCTTGCATGGCTTGCTCAAGCCTATTTTGTCTCACATGGGTACATGTGTAGATTGTATGTAACATTTCTTCAAGTATAAGTTCAAGTGTCTATAGTTGAATGTAACAGTCATAGAGTAGTTGAAGAGTCATGAGGGTAGGTGAATAGTCACAAAGGGGAATGTGAAGGGTCACCCCACCCTTTGCTAGATATAGTACCTCATAACTCATTGTAGAGGCTTTTGGTTAGCCAAGCTTCCGATAGGAGTATCTAAGAGAAAGCTTGGAGAGTATTGTAACGAGCCTTGGCTTCTCCACTGTGCAGAGCTAGTACATCTCTTTGGAGGAGAAGGCGGAAGTGACTATAACGTTCCGCTATTAGAACTAGTGGTTGGTCATGGTTGTATTATATGATTGGAACTTTCACTTCTTAATATAATAGAGCCAGCACGTTTCATGCATATGTCATATTTTATTTCAGCTATCTTGTTTACTCTAAATGATATATGTATCTATTTTCTTACGCATGCACGTATGTCTTATCTATATATATATGTATGAATCTTATTGAAATGTGATATTGGTTTAACCATCACATTGGATTGCTAGCTTACCCGCCTTCCAGTTTGTGATGCATCTTTGCTCGTTTGTTCCCTTCTTAACTCCGTGCTTTCACAGGTTTCCAAGGGGCGCATTCACCTCACCCTCCATGTGTTAGAACCATTTATGAACCTTCCTTGACTTGCTACATATGTCACACCCTTGCTACCAATAGGGACATCTTACTTGCCTCTACGTGCAACCATGATTAAGGAGATATCATACGACCCATTTCTAGGACTCCTACACTAAATGGTTTGAGGTCTAATTGGGACTTCTTACCATGGGATCCCCTGACATGTTGGTGGGTCCAACACCGTCAATATTTTCACGCTAGAAGGAGGGATAGATGAGAAGATGTGTCCTCTCATCCTATTTTGAATCTTCACACATCTGTCATGGATACCATCATAATCATCCCTCCAGAATGCTTCTCGCATATCGACCACCTCGATGTCACAAGGAAGTTTTTCAATCTCTTGTTGGAATTCACATATGATGGTGAAGGTGAAGTGGCCTGGCCCAAATATTTACATGAGTTATATGGATTTCTTGACAATGTAGATGACTTCTATGATGATGAGGTCAGCATGTTGCTTGCACGCACACTTCGTGAATCTCCACAATGATGGTGCTACAGTCTGCCACCTGGCAGCGTGCACTCACTTGAACAGTTTTGTGATCTAATTGAATCTAATTTCCACCATTTTGATTAAGAACCTCTTGAAAAAAACCTGTTACAACAATGGAAGGCCCCACATTCGCCTATGGATTTTTGGCAATGCTTCTATGATTTGCAATTTGAAGCTCCAAAAATCCAAATGAAGTTTGCATATCTTTGGGATAGATTTGAATACTATCTTAACAAATCAGCCAATCCCAAGAAGAAGTTCAAGATCAAGCCCCACTCAACATACTTCAGTGATGGATTTGTGTAATCACGGATGGACATGGCCACTATCACAAGGGACTGTTCATCACCCCCTCATCAAAGAGCTCCACATCTTAGAGTGATGTGGGAGAGCATGCACACACATATGTTCAACGATCATATCCTCCTGACATTTCTCATTCCAATTTTCCTGCAATCTTGGTTGCAAATAAATTGGGTTATCACATGTATTTTGTACTTTAACATCCGTCTTCGTACTCGAATGATCCTTCGAATGACACTATCTTATGTTCTTCCATTCCACACTCTACACTTTTTTTGAACGAGGATCAAGACATCGACGGAGTTGGTGTTGCAAGAGAAACATGAATTGTCATTCATGAAGAGTATGATTGGGAGCTTGAATATTCACCAGCAACAGAGGACCATCCCTAATTGTTTGTACCTCCTCATTTTTTTCCTGACATCCTTGATGATCCTCCTATCCTTGATTTTTCTTGTGTATCTTCGTCCACGCATGCACCCATTTTTGATCATTTGAAGGACACACCATATGTCATCCCATCATCTGAAAATGGAGAGGACCAATAATTCATTGAAAATCCACTTGATATTTCATCTGCTTTTTCTAGAAATGTAGAGGGTGAACATCCTTGCTTCTCATCTACCCCTCTATGTGATTAACCAAATCCTGAGGATGCTGACAAACATCTTGAATTTTATGATCTTGGTTGTTGTGATATCTCTACTTCTTAATCCAATCACGATATTGATTCAATTATTGTTAATCCTTCTAAGACACTAATCTATAATGATCTATATGTCGATGAAGTCGAAACCTCGCAGATTGTCGAGGCAGTTCCGCCCGAGCTAATGATTATGCCAGGTCCTCATTGTCCTGAGGTTGGTCTCACTTCCAATTAGGAAATTGTTGAAACACTTGAGGCTCCTCATCAATCATCTCTATGCATTGAAGATCAATCACACACAAAGATTGTTTTTCCTCCACTCTAACTACACGATCCCATCGCTCCTTCATTAGAGGAATATTACACAACAAGAACACATGCACGACACAAATTATCTTTATTTCTTTCGTTTTCTTGCATGTCAGAGTCAAGAGTGTGTGTTTGTTCAACATCTTCATGCAGGATCACACAATACCATGTTGAGTCCACGGACCGTATGTCATGCACTTGCACTCAGGTTCGTTCTGTGGAGCATTTAAATAAGGAGTGTGTTGATCTTCATTGTTATATCTTTCACATCTGTTGGTTCGCATAGCTGTGTTGTTCGAGAACCATTCCTTCACTAACATGGGCCGACCAATGCGTCAGTGGCTACATTGGAAGTATCATTTCATGTGAGACAACCCATACACTAATAACTTAGGAGTACAATTAGTGTTTGCTTTTGGTTTGCTTTCTTGCATGCATGTTTTCTTATTAATTTTTGTGTTTGCTTTTTTTTTTCTTACTCACTTTGCATACGCATTTGCTTCTTCTTCTTACTTTATTTTCTTGCTTGCTTATGTTTGTAGGTTAGTTCCACATGGATTGTCTGTGACTCTTGAAACAAGCTAGGTATAGTGAAAGAGGACTTGTACAACTATCAAAATTTGGTTATCTATTGTCTGCTCCCTTATGAAGATTTTGTTATCTACATCCATGATACGTCAATGGAATATACATATTGTGGGAGAGCATGCACACACATATGTTCAAGCATCATATCCTCCAGCATTTCTCATTCCAATTTTTGTGCAAGCTTGGTTGCAAATAAATTGGGTTATCACATGTATTTTGTACCTTAACGTCCGTCTTCATACTCGAATGATCCTCTGGATGACACTGTCTTGTGTTCTTCCATTCCACACTCTACACTTGTTGTGAACGAGGATCAAGACATTGACGGAGTTGGTGTTGCACGAAAAACATGCATTGTCATTCATGAAGAGTATGATTGGGAGCTTGAACATTCACAGGCAGTAGAGGACCATCCCTAACTTTTCATACCTCTTCAATTTTTTCCTGACATCCTTGATCCTCCCATCCTTGATTTTTCTTGTGTATCTCCGTCCACTCATGCACCCATTCTTGATCATTCGTAGGACACACCATATGTCATCCCATCATCTGACAATGGAGAGGACCAATAATTAATTAAAAATCCACTTGATCTTTCATCTGAGTTTTCCAGAAATGCAGAGGGTGAACATCCTTGCTTCTCATCTAACCCTCTGTGTGATTAACCAAATCCTGAGGATGCCGACAAACATCCTAATTTTTCTGATCTTGGTTGTTGTGATCTCTCTACTTCTCCATCCAATCACAATATTGATTCAACTATTGTTAATCCTTCTAAGACACTGGTCTATGATGATCTATCTATCAATGAAGTCGAAACCCTGCAGATTGTCGAGGCAGTTCCACCCAAGCTGATGGTTATGCCAGGTCCTCATTGTCTTGAGGTTGGTCTCACTTTCAATTATGAAATTGTTGAAACACCTGAGGCTCCTCATCACTCATCTCTATGCATTGAATATCAATCACACACAGAGATTCTTTTTCCTCCACTCGAACTACACGATCCCATCGCTCTTGCATTAGAGGAATATTACACAACAAGAATGCGTGCACAACACAAATTATCTTTCTTTCTTTCATTTGCTTGCATGTCACAGTCAAGAGTGTACGTTTGTTGAACATCTGGATGCAGGATCACACAATACCATGTCGAGTCCACGAACCGTATGTCATGCAATTGCACTCAGGTTCATTCTGTGGACGCATTTAAACAAGGAGCGTGTTTTTCTTCATTGTTATATCTTTCACGTCTATTGGTTCACATAGTTGTTCTGTTCGAGAACCATTCCTTCACCAACATGGGCCAACCAATGCATCGGTGGCTACATTGGAAGTATCATTTCACGTGAGACAACCCATGCACTATTAGCTTAGGAGTAGGATTACTGTTTGCTTTTGGTTTGTTTTCTTGCATGCATGTTTGCTTCTTAATTTGTGTGTTTGCTTATTTGTGTTCTTACTCGCTTTGCATACGCATTTGCTTCTTCTTCTTGCTTTCTTATATTTGTAGGTTAGTTCCGCATTGTATTTTTCAATCTTTTCAAAGGTTGGACTCAGTTGGATATTGTACTAGTGATTAGAGACACTATTGTATCAGATTTTGGCTAGTATTAATAGATGAGTTGCAACTATTTCCTTGGACCGTGCGTGACTCTTGAAACAAGTTGGGTATAGTGCAAGAGGGCTTGTACAGCTATCAAAATTTGGTTATGTATTGTCTACTCTCTTATGAAGAACTTGTTATCTATGTCCATGATACGTCAATGGAAAATATATATTGTTCGAAGTGAACCTTGGTGAAAACACAATGCTTGCGCACTAATTAGTATCACCTACTCTAGTAAGTTGTTTTGGGTTAATCCTCGTTAGCTCAATCAAGTAGAGTAAGGTGAGGGGGAAAACCTTAACAAGCACGTCATAGGTATATATAAACTAATTCTCTAAAGGAACAACCTCTTCTGCTCTCAATAAGACGAGATCCCTCTTTCGCCTCTGAAATGAATAAATGTTATGCACAGTCACGAAAATGAAAAATGAAAAAATGAAAGTGTAAAAATTTTCAAAAAATGAATAAGGCACAAGAAGATAGGTTTCATGTATGAGAGGTGATGCAAGTAACTCCGCCAGGGTACTGACCAAGCTCGCTAGCAGCGGAGCGATGCTTGTGTTCCTACGTGACTCTATCGGGTACTGCTCAGGCCTGCTGGCAGTGGAGCAGCACGAGAGATGAAACTAAAACTCTGACGATCATATGACTTGTGCACCAATATACCCCTCATCCCTAATTGAAACAAATGTGTTGACTTGGCTTTGAATGTGTGTCAACTGACTAAGGGCTTGGTAGATGCTACATCTTACAATCAAGCAAGTGCAGAAACCAAGATGAAGAGAGAACTAAAAAATACTTCTGGAGGTGTTAGACTTTATTTTTATGAAGAAGATACATTTAGAGAGTTGGAGTTGTACCAATGTGTCACCAAATGTTGTAGCAGCTACAAACAGCCTCCAAAATTTTGCCTTAGCTTCGTTTTGGAGCCTCCCTACCAACCATCTTCAGCAGCATATCTTGCACTGTCAAGCATATAAGCTTCAGCTATTTCTCAATGTATTGTCAGCTTGTGCATGTTAGTTTTCTTCACTCCCCTCAGATGCTATCTTTACGGACTTAGACTATGTGCTCGTTAAGCGGTTCCCCCAGAATTTTGCATAATTTTGGAGGGAAACTAGCCTTCCCTCTAGAAATTCCTCAAATCAATCTATGAGGCTTCCCTCTAAAAATTGTGCAATTCTGGAGGGGAACCAACCTTCCCTCCAGAAATTGCACAAATTAGCCTGGCAGCTTGTTGGGCTCCATAATTATGTAGAGCAGTTAGGCAGTCCTCCTCTAGAAAATGTGCAATCTGAACTAGCACTGCTGCTCAACCCAAAAATTGCACAATTTTGGGAGGCATTCACCTGTTGACCCTAGAAATTATGCAATCCTTTTGGAACAACTAGCCCATCTTAGCCCAAGAAATACTCAAATTTTCATCATAGGCTTGCAAACTAATGCATGTGCCTTTAAGTTGACCGGTTCCCTCCGCGACCGATCAAAATTGATTTGCATGCATGGATTGATTTTCCCAAGGAAGAATGTAAAGGCATCCCTTGATTTAGGGATCTATTTTTAGTAGCTAGAGGTTACATGCAATTCTCATTTTAGAAACCTCCCACCAAGTGTTGTTTTTTTTATATTCATGGCATGCGCGTCATAACTTCGATTTTATCAAAACTTATGAACTGAACACTGCAGAGCTCATTCCTCACATTGATCTTGGAGCTCTGACATCCCACATCACATCTAGGAGTCATCAGCACATTCAACTCAGTTGTTTCGGGGTAAGTTCGCTTTGCATGTCTTGCACTGTGTTTCTATCGCTTTTTGTGTTTCGACTGTGTGAGTGTTGTCTGCTTGATTTCAGTGAGTGCTCGTTGTTGTTTCAATGTATGTTAGCTTCTAGAAGAACCATTTCAATTTTCAATCGCATCTCACAATTGTCGCATGCATGACACTTTTTTGGCACCGACAGTCATCGATGCGGCGACTCGCTTCACACACATGCATGCTTTCATATTTTCTAAATCCTGCATTTACTTTTTGCATGCATGATCATTCACTCTTGTTGACACTCAGTATCACCATGCATTCTGAATTCTCATGTTTTCTGTCACCCATCGGCGGGTCTGAGTTGCCTCAGCCCGAACCTTGCCTTACCTGGCTAGAATTGCGCATTTCTAGAAGTGAAGGCTCTACCTTCCCTCCAAAAATTGCACAAGTCTAGCCAATCACTAACCTCCAGGCTTGCATTGCGCAATTCTGGGAGGCAGTGCCTTGATGGCCCCAGTTTTCTTGTTTGCATGTCACTGCTCACTGAAATTGCACATTGCGCAGTTAGGGTCCCTAGCAGGCCAGGCTAGACTATACATTGTGTAGTTCTAGTAGTCAGTCAACCTCTCAACAGCCCAGACTATGCCTTGTGCAGTTTTGGCAGTTCATCTCCCAACCTCTCAGTGAAAATTGCGCAATCTTCACAAACAGTCACACAGGTATGTCGCATGTCAGTCCTCCAGTTTGTTTTGCTTTTCGACTGACAAATTTCTTGTCATGAGTGTTTCTATGTCTCTAGTTATCACAAATGTTCGTTTTCCTCTCAACAGCACAGGGACAATGGCTTCCAGGAGAGCTGAGTCGATGACACTATTCAGAACACAACTGGGGATGCATTCGATCAAGTGTCTATGAACTTGCCTATGTATGAAGACTTCAAGTTATTCATGGACAAGGATATCAAGATGAAATGGTAGTGGCATCATAATGAGTAGCACCATTGGAAGTAACAAAAGGTATCACACCTACATGTAACACATGCAAGAGGAAGGTTGTTGGTAGCGTATAGGCGAAGAAAAGTTTCAAGTTCAAGCAGATCCACTTGTGATGAAAGCAGCTTTGGAGACTGAGGCTATGAGCCAACGATGCGATAAGAGGATCACATGAAGGAAGAACACAAGCTGCGCATATGAGAGAAGGAGATGTAGTAGTAACAGGTACAATAGGAGGCACAACATGCATAGACTCATGAAACTATGCCCATACAAGTTATAGATCCGATCAGCAGACAGGCTGAGTACTGTTGTTAATCGCATACAAGAGTATTTAGGAGCATGGATGTCATTGTGTGCATGAATGCAATCCAACCTGTTTGGAACAATCACCTAGGCGAAGACAAGAAGCAAGTCTGACTAGAGCTGAACATGTATTTTGACAAGTTGATGCGCATGGACACCAGTACACACTATGAGATCAGAACAGACACTATGCATTAGTATATTTATGGTCTAGCTTCACTCAATATAGTGATGCACATATTATCAGATGAGTTGGACAAAGGAGCCATAGCAATGTACCCAAATGCTATGGAGGCAAGAGTTCACTTTCAACAGGATGTCACTATTGAACGCACGGACACCATCACGAATGACCAAGATTGGCATCAGTTTGCCACTGTCGATCATTGCAAGGATTTCGAAAGCCTATTTTGTCTGACATGGGTACATGTGCAGATTGTATGTAACGTCTTGTCAAGTGGAAGTTCAAGTGTCGACAGTTGAATGTAATAGTCATAGAGTAGTCGAAGAGTCATGAGGGTAGGTGAACAGTCAGAAAGGGTAATGTCAAGGGTCACCCCACCCTTTTCTATATATAGTACCACATAACTCATTGTAGAGGATTTTGGTCAGCCAAGCTTCTGACAGGAGTGTCTTAGAGAAAGCTTGGAGAGTTTTGTAACGAGCCTTAGTTTCTCCACCGTGCAAAGCTAATATATCTCTTTGGAGGAGAAGACAACAGTGACTATAACGTTTTGTTTTCCGAACTAGTGGTTGGTCATGGTTGTATTGTATGACTGGAACTTTCACTTCTTAATATAACATATCCATCATATTTCATGCATATGTTGTATTGTATTTCAACTATCTTGTTTACTCTAAATGATATATGTGTTTTCTTACGCATGCACATATGGATTTTCTGTATATGTATGTATGAATATTATTAAATGTGTTGTTGTCTTAACCATCACTTTGGATTGCTAGCTTACTTGCCTTCCATTTTTTTATTCATCTTTGCTCGTGTGTTCCCTTCTTAACTCTGTGCTTTCACAAGTTTCCAAGGGGTGCACTCACCTCACCCTCTGTGTGTTAGAACTGTTCATGCACTTTCCTTGACTTGCTGCATATGTCACACCGTTGCTACCAACAGGGAAATCCTATATTCCTATGCGTGAAACCACAGTCAAGGCAATACCATATGACCCATTGTCGGGGATCCTACACCAAACAATCTGAGGTCTAGTTGGGACTTCTTAACAGGGATATCCCCTTACATGTTGGTAGGTCCAACACCATCAAAAGTATCTAATTGATAATGTATTGTAATGGTTTCTATAATTGTCTCATCCTTGTGGACTATTCCACTAGATGTTAGACAAATCCTTCTTGTTTATAATGGTTGTAATGATTGTTGCATCTTTGTGGACTATTCCCCTATATGTTAGACAAATATATTGTGTGTGTGTGTGTGTCTACTAGGGTGGTACTATTACCTCTCTCCTATAGGCTCACTTTCTTTTCCCTCCATAGTATAAGAAACTTGACATACATACAACTGAACACTCACCAAATATACTCACTTCCTAATCTGAGATTATCTATGCATAACTCTCTTGTGTTGAAATTTGTAGCCAAGGAAAACTTATAAGAATATATGGCAGTTGGGCCGATATCCAGGATGGGGCTCCTATTCCAAATGGTGCGAGGTCTAATTGGGACTTCACATTAGGGATTCCCCCTTGGTTGATGGATTTCCAACACCATCTACACATCCAAACTTGAAATTCACATAAAAAAGAAGACCACCTTGATACCAACATAATCTGAGATCTTTTGTTTAGTGATGTTAAACATAATTGCATAAAATAGCTTGTAATACCATAAATGCAACACCTAAAAGAGGCAACATATAAAAGAGACCATAAAGGAGATAATGGATCAATATTTGATAATAGAGTTCACTCACAATGTGTGAGCTACATCTTGGGGCCTAGCTTCAAAGTGGAGAGGCCTTTATATTATCTTAGCGAATTGAAAGGAAAGTACATGTCAAAATACATGATTATACCTCACTTCTAAGAGTGACCTAAAAATGGGTTGCTTGAATCCCAAATCTAACTACACTAGTTAAATCCTTGCAGAAATCAAAGTAAAATGAGTATAAACTCGACTAAATTTTGACACTATTAATTTTGGAATCCCTAAGATTCTCCAAAATTCCACAGTAGAAAGAATATATTGGAATATTCCCTAGGAATACTACTTAGAATATACCACAAAATATTCCATAAAATATTCACTTCAGATCTATGCTTGGCTCAAGGTTCTGCAGGCCTAGTTTTGTTGACCCTCCATCCTAGTTGTACCACACTATTTTATGCTCACCTTCACATCTTTGTTCCTCTCCTTTGCTCGTTGTTCCATCGAATGGAATGTGTGGGTTTATATTAAATGAGGTCAGTGGATATTCCAATGATATTGTTGGTGGTCCTAGTTGGCAAAGATATGTTAAGACATTATGGTTAGGGAGGTCCAGGGGTCAAGCCAGTAGACCTCTTGTTTTTTTGGTTTCTATGGTAATGGTTACAATAATGTTTAGTGGGGATGCCAAATTTGATGGTCCGTCAACCCACCATTCAAACATTCTGCCAATTAAACGATAACTCTGCCTTGTTGGTTGGGACCTATTTGGCCACTAGTTCGGTGCCACACAACACCATTTGATTGGGCCATGTTATCCCCTACTATTGGGCCAACAAAACACCCAACCAAATTGCAACTAATTGTACAGTCCCACATGGAGGGTATGGTGGGGTCCACCCTTTTGACTTTTTCCAAGTTCCACCAGAACTTTGACTAGCAATAACTTTTTCATATGAACTCAGATTGACATTTCGTTTGCATCATAGGACACATCTTGTCAAGCTATTCGAATTGATGCTAGTTTCATTGAGATTTGAGGACTTCTAATTTTTGGCCTTTTGGAATCCTCATGGATCATTATCTATTATGTTCAATTTTCTTTCCATGATCAACTAAGGCTAGAGCTTCTCCTCCCTAGTTTTCTACAATCTGTAATTGACGTGTGCCATAGCTCCTTATTAATTAAATTGTTTTTAATATCATTGAACTTTAGGGTACTTGTAGTTGTTGAAATGCTCATAGCAACTATCAAATTCTCTCATATGTTTGGCATGGAGTACATGAGTAGTATGGCTCTAATTTCATCATCCATAACAATTTTTACTGAGGCAAGTTGACGGGTAATTATATTAAATTCATTAAATACTTTGTAACTAAAGAAACCTCCTTCATCTTGAGATTATATAGCTTATTACTCAAGAAAACTTTGTTTAATGTCACGTTTTTCTCATACAAATCATGCATCCTTTTTCATAGTTCTTTTGTTTTCTTACTAGCCACATGGAGGTAGACATGGTTTGCTAGGTATTGATGGATTGTAGAATTAGTATTTCTTTCCAGCATTTTCTAGGCTTCAACCATCATTCATGAGGGTTCCTTCGCCACTCTTTCAATCAAAAAATATTAATCCTTTAAATTTAGTGTATCCTTCATATGTGATTTCCATAGGGAAAAATTGGCCCCATATAGTTTGATGCAATTGTCTTTGTATTGCTTAATATACTTAACTTATACCAATAACAATAAGAACTTGCAGACTTGAATCCATTTGTTGAAAAATAGAATAGCAAAAGATAAAATAAACTTAAAAATAAAAAGGCAATAAAGACAAAATTATCACAATACACCAGATTTACATGGAAAACCCAACAATGAGAAATGAACATAGATATGTCCATTTACTTCTTGCTCACCCACTCTTTTACCATAGATATTTCCTAACATATAAATAGACTTTGTTAAAATACAATAATTTTTCAATATCATATACTCAAACAAATAATTGATTTGATTCCTTTCATAACATGCTAAATATATAAAGAATTAAAATATTATAGTTTTTTTATTTAATTTGAATCATGGTTCCTTAACTTATAAAGAAAATTTGCAGTTATTTGTTTTAAAAGTATTTTAATTTTTAGCGTTTGACATTTGTTTGAAGGAGAGGGAGTTTATTGGATTAAGGTGCATAAAATAAGAACATTAATGCACTTATTAGGTTTAAAAAGAGATAACTATCCTTTTATGCTCCCAAATTAAAGATGGTGGTACAAGCTTTCTTCCTAACAAACACGTGTTCAATATAACAACCATTATGAGGATTGTCATCATTTTTAGTGAAATCTACTCATAAAAATGGAAGATCATGAAAGTAAAAGGTTCAATGGTAAAGCCTAATCAAACATAAATTATTATTTGCCATGGGAGCTTTATAAGGGTTGATTTATTTATTTTCGAAGAGGCATTGAAAACAAATGAGAAACTTAACATCTGCTATTTAATATTAAAAAATAATATTGAAATATTTGGATCAGCTCAATGCCAAGCATCATCCTTTGGAAAATTGAGGGACCCAAGGACCACCTTTTTCGCTTTGGACAAAGTAAATGGTATGCCCCACTTAGGGATGTGTTTGGTATATATTTTGGCAATATCAAATGATTACGCACACAAACGTTCCTTTTCTCTCGAGTGGGCAACCTAGATTCCAATTGTCTCATCTACGTCTTATGCTTTCAATTTTAAAGAGACGATATATAAATCATGAGAGTGAGACAAAGGATAGAGACGTTGATAAACAAATCATGAGAGGGACAAGGACCGGTTCATAAAGGAAAAAGTTGACTAAAACTCCTAAGTGTTTTTTAATGTCATAGTGAGAATCGTAATAGATGTGGTTTTTTCATTAAATATTTTTCCATTGGTTAGCCCTAAGAATCGTTCCTTTCCGATAAATAAGAGACGATAATACGAGCACTTGCGACAAAGACTCTGGTTCATTGACTTCACCTTGTTCCCCATTTGTCCCCTTACCAGCCTACCAGCTTTATGAAATCGTTAAATAGAAAATCCAAATCCAAACGTCAAATCTCCCCCACCCCACTAGACTATATCAAATTAAAACTATAATATAAAATTTTGATTTGGTTTCTAGGTCATAGGTCCCTATCCCAGCTCTAGAGGCCATAAAGTTAAATAAACAATTTTGGTCACTACCCGGTCCGGCTTTCCTTCTTTGAAATTAAGTTTTCGACATCATGAAAATGACGTGCACAAAAAATAAATTTGCTTTCAACCCCAGTGACGTTATTTGCTGTTGCCAATCATGTCCAGCAGCACGTCAAGAAGATGCCCCTACGCTGTACCTGGCACCATCGCCAACGGCATGATTGTTAACAATCTCAGCATATTCTAAATTAATTCCTAGTTGTTGATTTCAAAGAACAGTGAGAAAAAAAAAACCGCGGAAAATAACGTTATACTCCTCGTCAGCAATCATTTTTCAAACCAGGATTTTACACACATCTGACCCAACGTTGGAAGCGTGAAGCTTGTCAAAAATCATTCCTTTTCTATGTGTCTGTGATAAGATTGTAGAGTTTAACGTACGCTCTTATATGTGCGTGTATACGTTTCTTCTATATACTTTTCTGCGATAAGATTGTAGACTTTAACGTACGCTGTATGTGTACATTTTATGCAATCTACACAGGTCTTCTGAGACCAGAAGCAATTCAATATACAGAGCACTTCTGCTTTTCAGAAAGGAATCTGCAACTTGCCTTTATTCATCCGATTTAGCACACAATTGTCCAATCAGTGAGTAATGGCTGTGTATGATTTGACTCATAGAAATTTAGAAGAATCCCAGAAGTTAATTGATATCAGAGAATTTGATCCACAGAAAGATATCCAAAAAGTAGAAGAGTTGGAGAGACGATGTGAAATTGGGCCGAGTGGCAGCGTCGCCCTCTACATAGACGACTTAGGTGATCCCGTCTGTAGGATTCGCAACAGTACTGCCTATACGATGCTGGTACGTTTCATTTTATGTTTGGACGTTAAGGGCTGAAAATAAGTTAAGTAGTTTGTTATAGCTATTAAATGAACGGGAGCTGTATATGCCCATCACGGTAGGAACTGTATATGCCCATCTTGTGGGTATATACAGCTATTTCTATGAAAATTGTATATGTCTACTGTTTATAGTTTATTTAATGTTGTCAAAATAAAATGGTGGATATCATTATCTTTTATTTAATATTGCCAAAATCGAAAAATAAGTATATACAGCCGTCATTGGGTGGGTATATATGGTCATCCTTTATTTAATATTGCTAAAATGTGTATATATACCAGCGTCATTTATTTAATGTTACCAAAATCCAATAGTATACATATACCGCAGCCATTAATTTAATACCTTACAACATACCACAGTTCATGTAATGCCCTATAGTATACTAAATATTTGTTGGCTATAACATACTGAAAATTTGTTGTTCGTAAGTATCACTCAACAACTTTTGACCGTTCAAATCATAAATTTTGATCGCTGGATTGAGAATAAATCCCCTATAGTATACTGAATATCTGTTGCCTATAACATACTGAAAATTTGTTGTTCGTAACTATCACTCAACAACTTTTGACCGTTCAAATCATAAATTTTGATGGCTGGATTGAGAATAAATCCCCTATAGTATAGGAAATATTCGTTGCCTATAACATACTGACAATTTGTTGTTCGTAAGTATCCCTCAACAACTTTTGACCGTTCAAATCATAAATTTTGATGGCCGGATTGAGAATAAATCCCCTATAGTATACTGAATATTTGTTGTTCGTAAGTATCGCTCAAAAACTTTTGACAGTTTAAATCATAAATTTTGATGTCTGGATTGAGAATAAATCCATTCAAAAATTCATTTTCTTTAATGCAGATTGCAGAGTACGGGGTGGAGAGAGAGATGGTGGGGCTCATCAGAAGCTCCGTAAAGGCAGTCGTGTGCGGAAATAAGCAAATACGGCCTGGGGAAGAGCATATACCGTTGTTCGCCAACGTAGGTTACATTCTTGGTCTCCGAGTATCGCCAACCCACAGGTACCACTATATTAAATAGTTTAATTATTATGATAAATAGTAACTGTTAATTGATATTTTCTTACAGGTACCACTATATTAAATAGTTTAATTATTATGATAAATAGTAACTGTTAATTGATATTTTCTTCGATGATTTAACAGGCGTATGGGGATTGCGCTAAAGTTAGTCCAAGCTGTGGAAGAATGGTCTAGAAGAAATGGTGCTGCTTATGTGTACATGGCCACGGAAAATGACAACGAACCGTGCATCAAGCTTTTCGTAGAGAAATGCGGCTTCGCCAAATTTAGAACACCCGCCGTCTTAGTCCACCCCGTCCACTGCCACTCGAAACGTATCTCCATTGGAGCAAACATACTGAAGCTTAACGTTGTGGAAGCGGAGAGTTTGTATCGGCAGTGCATGGGGACGGCAGAATTCTTCCCCAAAGACATGGACGCCGTGCTGGGCAACAGGTTGAGCCTGGGAACTTGGGTGGCTGTCCCTCGGGCTGAACAATGGCAACGACACGGCTCCTCTGGTGCTCGTGCCGGTGGTACCACTTCTTGGGCGGTTGTCAGCTTGTGGAACACGTCAGAGGTGTTCAAGATAACTGTCAAGGGCGTGCGCATGGCGACGCGTGTATACGCCACCACGAGTAGGTTGTTGGACACTGCGCTGCCGTGGCTCAACATCCCGTCGGTACCGGACGTGTTCCATTCCTTCGGTGTGGCTTTTCTGTATGGAGTGCACGCTGAGGGACCAAAGGGTGGAGAGTTAATGAATCATCTCTGCCGCTTTGCTCATAATATGGCAAAGGAGAAAGGGTGCCGTCTTATAGCTACCGAAATTGGTGGTTGTGACCCGTTGAAGCACTACATCCCCCACTGGAATCGTTTCTCTTGTCCAGAGGACCTGTGGTGCATCAAGAAGCTGACTCCTCCTTCAAGTGCAAAACAAGAAGAGGAATATGATTGGAGCAAGTCAATCCCCGGTGTTAAGCTTTTTGTTGATCCTAGAGAATTTTGACAATGCTCATCTCATGGTGTCCCGGTAAGGTGCTCAAGTTGGCAAAGAAATGAAAGGCCTTTCTGTTAAAGGGATTGTCATGGAGAAGTGAAACTATTTTTGGATTCAGTTTTAAGTTAGAAATTTAATTGGTCATGTTCAGCGTTCAAAATTGAACACGTCAGAGCCCTTCAAAGGGCTGGCATGTTAGAGAAGTAAGGAGAAATTTTTGCCCACAAATTTAAAATATGATTTTTGTCATTCAAAAAAAATTGGAATAATATCTTAAAATTTTGTAAGAAGGGCTGTTAAATTTTCAACAATTTTTTAAATTTCATTTTTTTTGAAATTAAAATTTTAAGAATGTTGAATTTGTGAATTTCCTTTCATGTTAAAACTTAAATTCCATTTGAGAAACTCGCATTTCAAAAACAACAATTTATTTTTGGCTTGTTTTTTTTAATTGTGCATATGATGCAAGTTCTTATTACTTATTATGTCAAAATTACCTTTTCATACCATTACATTTGTCTGTTTCTAAATTGCTCTCATTTAAAAAACAACAGTTTCTTTTTGAGTTGTTTTTTTCTAATTGTACATATGATCCAAGTTTTTATTAATTATTATTTCACAATTACCCTTTGATACCATTTCATTTGGTAGTTTCAATTGAGAGCCACTAGATGTCAATATGGGTCATGTATTGGATCTGTAATTTTATTGGGCTATGCCTAAAGGCTGCCCAAAGCAAGGTTTGACAACGATTTAAGCTGGAGAGGAGCATAGATTCATGATTCAGTGAACACCTGTCAAGCAAGGTTTAAGCACAATTTATGCTTGGAGAGGAACGCATTCCACAGGCTTCCTAACGTACTGGATTTTATTTGTTTGCAGATTCCCAATTCCTGGTATGTTTTCATATTCCCAATTTCTGAATGAGTTACTTGTATCAGTGTTAGTAAATGTGCTAGTGACTTGGAGGCAAGATACTAGTAATCAGAGAACAGAGTTATCTTTCTTCATAATAATTCTAGATGCCACCACAAATCTGGAAAGTATGTTACAGAATGCTTGTAGTTTGCTTAACTTATTTTTCTAGAAAACAACAAGTCATCCATAAACATGAGATGTGAAATACCAGTGGTTTTTATTACCCCGCATCTAGCAATTAGTCCATTTTCTCTAGGCAACGTCATATAGTCATCAAAATTAGCCTTAGATCTCAACAACATTATACACAACACCTTGTTAGATTAAGCTACTGATGTGAGCCCTCAAATACCCATAAGAAATATTTGAGTGTGCTGTTATGGCCTATAGCCTAACACATAGTTTTCCTATAGCAGCATAAACATTACTCTTGATCTTCCAATGATATCCCAACAAGTTGATCCACTTCTTCTTTTAACTCGACGTCCTTACAAGAAGGAACCATCCTCACACAATTGCAAGAGGGAGGCTCAAACCGTCCCTTAACTTATTCCAGTTTATGATGGCTACTTTGCTACGGCTAGATGACAACAAATAGAAGCCCTTCTAAACTGCATATTTAGGGTCCTTATTACAGTGTATGGGTTCACTACTGATCAACTCTCCTTCGTTGCGAATATGGCTTCATCATTACTGCGGATTAGGGCATCATCAAACAATAGATTAGTAGGCTTCGTTAGGGCTCCTTTGATAGCGTGTAAGTGTCACCCTTAATTGCGGATTACATTAACTTTGAGGACTGCGGCTAGGGCAGCTTATATAGACTCCTCTTTGACTGTGTCTAGCGCTGGTTAAGGCCTCCTCTTCCCAGTGTATAATGTTCCTCTTCTTGCTACGTAGACAGGTCTCCTTTTGATGCATGTAGAAGGGAGACTAATGAGGAGTATCCCCACAAACCAACTGGTATACTTTATACTATGTCCATAAAAAAAAAATTAAGTGCATCAAAAATGATTTTGTGAACTATATAAACCTATTGCACTCACCTAAAACGATCGTAGCTTTGTCTTTGGGTTTAGGAAAAGGATATGAACTGCCCTTCTTCAGATAGATCACGATTGCTCCAAGGACCCTAGCTCGGAGCCATGAGACATGAGCGTGCCACCACAAGGTTCCTTCCTGATCAACATTGATGAATCTGTATGTGTAACTTCCACCCGGTTGAATTGGGCACTATGTAATATACTCGCGTCCATCGGCCCAACCTGTATGTAATTGGTGTATTCCATGCCTGCCATGATTGAAACATCTATCACTCTCAACTTTACATTATTTCTTTCATATAGTCAGAGAGGTAGGTTAACATCCCAACAAATTACCCTCTTCCACAAGTTTGAAATACAGAGAGGTTAAGAAGTCGATTTCAAGGGATATACAACATAAAGTATTCTTGTTTGCTGAAATTATTTTTGTTCATTGAAATTATACGCAAGACTTATTTATGCATAATCTAAGATTGCACGTATCAAAGGCAATAGGGACTTCCTAAATGGCTAGATTCATTTTTACTATAAATATCTGTGATTTTAAGAGATGGTAGATTTGAATTGAATCTCATATTCCATGAATCTGTAATGCATATAAATTAATAGATGGTAGATTTTAATTGAAGCAGATATTCCAGGAATCTGTAATAGTGGTAAACAATAAATTTGATTTAAATAAATTATTTTAGAAATATGTAATTAATATAAGAAATTGAATCTCCAAAAATCTGCCCGATGAATTTGAATTTTGAATTTGAATCAAATTAACTTCACCAAAGATTGAATCACCATATTCCAATTAAGGGATGTCCAAAAAATAGTGGGTCCCCGTTGCTTAAAAAATAGTTGGTCATCATAACTGGCCATTTACAATGACTATATCGTGCATCTAGCATAATCTCTTAATAGGGGTGATTTCAATATGTTCCAATAAATTGAGATTGTAACAATATAATGAGCCAGAATTTAGTTCAATTCATAGTTTGGTATATGCCCATTAGTTTATTCATCTCCTTTCACTCATAATTATTATATAAAATTTTCACAATATATCAATAAGAGTAATTCATTTACTAATGCAGCGTTTGAAGTAGTGGTATCTTTTTGTTTGTGAAAAAATAAATTTAAATTTGAAAATAATTTACTAGTGTCAATTGAATTGCTTCTTTTTTTATGCTTTTCATTATAGAAGTGCGACCTAGATGTGTGCCCTTCTAAATGAAATTAAGACCCGCCCTTCAAATTTGATCACTGGTCATGTTATGTTTTGTTTTTTTATAGTTGTTAAAATTTATCATAACTTAGTTGTCAAACCAGCAGTGAAGATAGCTATTTCTAGTTGCTAACCTCTAATGTCAGCTGACTCATCACCTTTATTCAAGGAAAACCACGCACTTCGCTTGTGCCAGATGCCCTGTTAACCTATTTTCTTAGGTCATAGAGGAGCTCTTAGCCAAGCTGAAGTAGTTTTAAAACATAAGAGCATACTCCAAGGCCTTAATTGGCCTTAGCCAAGCTGAAGTAATTTTAAGACATAAGAACATACTCCAAGGCCTTAATTGGCCATGTTATTGTAATGTAGTCATAATATCATGAAAAAAAAATGAATTTTAAAAATAATCCATTTTTTTCTAATTTTTTAAAATTTATTATTATTAATTTAAAATATATTGTGATTTGATATCTATTAATATTTATAGTTATTTAATTTATATGACTAGATTAATATACATATATTCATCTTTTGTTTCCAAATATAATTGGATATTGTAATAGAAACATAAAGTAAGTTTAAGGTTTTTAATGGTGGATTATTAAATGATTATCATTTCAGGGTGAATTTAAAAACCGGATAAGTCCATTTTTATGATTTATATTTTTTAAAGAAGTAAAACAAAGTGTAATTATGTTGTCATATCAAAATTATATTTTAAATATTTTATTGATTTTTTCTATAAGATATAGAATTGTTAATGATAAAGTATAGTGTTAAAGAATTTTAAAATGTTATTTGAAATATATTTTATATATATAAAAGAAGGCATATTTTAAATAAAGAATAAAATTTTAATAATATTATTAATTGAATATAATTTGGGTGGTTGAAAGAAATGTTTTTGTTTTTTTTATGAAATTTAACGTTAATATGTAAAAGATTGAGCTCATAATAAGTATATTCTTATAATAATTTTAAAGCTATGCAATAATTTAAAATCATTTCTCATATGCAATATAAAGATATTTCTTCCTGAAAAAATATTGATTGTTTTTTATATATTTATTTTATTATTCAAATTATCATTTATAAATTTATTTTCAACTTTAACTTTTTTAATATTTTTACTTATTTAAATTTTCAACTTTAAGAAATAATAATTTATGGATCTACTTTTTAAATAATTAAATAATAATTTCATGTTCACTAATAAATTTATTGATGGTGATGATGATTATTAACATCCACTAATGATCTACATACCCTGATGAAGGAAAGAGATTAAAATGAATTCTTTAACATTTTATTTATACGCTCAAAAAGAAGTGAAAGAATCATTTAAAAAGTCAATAAGGTTCCCACTGTTAGGAATATATTGAAAATTAGATAAAAAAGTGCTTTTCATTTTAATCTTCTTAGTATTGCACATGCGGCAAACTACTACATCCAAGGTGTTTTGGAAATGGACCAACACCCAATTTCACTATGAAGCTCATGAAAATTAACTCTTTTCTTAGCAATGTTCATTTTCTTCTTAACTCTAGTCAAGACAAAAATATATTGTTGGTTTTCCAAATTGGGGTTGATCAACTCCTTATAATATCTTAGTTCCCCTTTTCCTGTAACTCTTTATCACTCCACAATTTCTCCTTAAATTTGGAAGTGGTTCTACAAGATAACCTCTCGCTTTATCCTTTAATGGTCCATCCCACTTTATCCTTTAATGATCCATCCAAGACTGGACATCCTTATTACATCCTCCAACTTTATCCTTTAATGGTCCATCGAAGACTGGACATCCTTATTACATCCTTTCTTGAGTGGAACGTAAAATTTTTGGCTAGGGTTAGGAGCAATTTTAGGAAACCTCTTGACTTCCATATTGTATAACTTCTTATACATAACATACATGGTCATAACCATGCTTTCAATTGGGGAAAGGAATTCCTCAATCAAGAGGATAGCGTACAAAGTACTACATTTAATCTTTAGGTTGTAGGTTATAAACTACTTTTGAATCTATGTAGCCTCCTTCCACCACTCTTTCGATTTGTTGCAACCCCAAATCTCACCTCCATATGAAATAATAGGAGTGACATGAGTCTCAAAGAGGAGTTTTTTCATTATCCCATATCTAAAGATTTGTCATCTTGCTATTTTTTTCAATCACATAGTAAGTTTTCCACCTTCCATTTATCCTTTTCTCATTGCTATAATCTTAATTGAGCTTATGATGGATGTTAATTTCCAAATATTTGTATGGAACAAATTCCTAATATTTTTTATCATAAATGAATGTATCATAAATGATATTTTTTTGATTTAGTTATCAAGAAACCTACATCTTCTAAATCTTTTAAATGCTTTTGCAATTTATCAATGTCTATTGCAAAAATAATGGAGAATAAACGACACGGTTGGTTGACTACTATATGGTATTGAAGTTTAATTTTTTTACATCTATACAAAAATATTTTAGATAAGAATTCAATTACGGTATTATAATTTTAGTCCAATATTATTACTTAAAATTTTCCATAAATTTTAAATTTATTTAATGAATAATTTAAATTTTATAAATTTTATGTTTAATTTTAAAAATATATATTTATTTTATTTTTCAATAATTTTAAATTAATTAATTAATTATATATATATATAAATATATATGATTTTTTTTTTTTAATATTTACTATATTATTAATATTTACTCCGTTATAATATTACTAATATTATAATAGTAATATTGATATTTATAATTTATAAAATTTATTACAACTTAATTGATAAATAAAAATAGTTAGATTAAATATTGTTCAAAACATTATTTATAGACTTGAATCTAGTGAAAATGAAAATATCAAAGTTGTTATGAATTTTGGATTATGTATACGATAATAAAAATGTTTTAAATTAATTTTTTAATTAAATTTATTATTTTATTTATAATATCATTTTTATAGAATAGAAATAAAAATATCAAATTAAATTAAATATATTTTCTATAATGAAATGAAAATATAAAGTTTTCATGATTTTTGTATTATATTAATATTAAAAATAATATTTAATATTTTTTAAATCAATAAAAAAGTTTTAATAAAAATATCAAATTAATTTAAATTTATTATTCATATTAGCAATTTTATTTAATGGAAACGAAAATACCAAATTATCATGATTTCAATATTATATGATAAAAACGAACATATTTATTGTTTCTTAAAATTAATAAATTTTATCAAATAAATCAAACTGTATTTGAAATATCAATTTCATAATCCAAGATAATGTATTTTAATATTCATAAAACTTATTATAGAGTTAAAAATAACTTTCATTCATCTTCAATCTTTTATGTATTACAATTTTTATAGATTAGCTTATTTTAAGGTATTTTGGATTAATTCAAAGATCTATTTCACTATAAAAATCATAGGTATTGCCTTCATGGGTGTGACATATTAGTAAATTTTGGGGATTTTGAAATGGGCTTGCCATCTTATGATCTCTCTTGACCTCATGTAAGTCTTTATGTGGGAGTTGGGAAGCATGCACGCCCATGTGAAGTCTTAGGACACTACAGGGTGGCTATTAAAGGCATTTACATTGGTTATTTCGATAATTCGTATTTGTACCACAGGAGAAGGCGGTGGTATGTTTGACAATGTTCGAGGTACCAAAGTGAAATGGGTGGAAGGATGCTTAGTAGTTTGTATGTTTGTGTGTCGAATGGTGAGAAGCACTGCAAGGGGAAGTCTCTCTATGTCAGCCCAACGATGGAAGGGGTAATCCATAACATAATTAGCCTTGAGAATAAGAAAGAGAAGGATTTTGAGAGAGAGGATAAAAATAATTTCGGAATTGAGTCGTGTGGTGGGAGACTTCTCGAGGAGCAATAAGTCCATATTACTGATGCATACTCCTTTGATTTGTTCTCAGTGTTGTTGTGGGTTATGCATACCAGGTATACATTTTTCAGCCTAGTTGTTTATTTTGCATTATTTACATGTATGCTTATAAGCTCTAGCCTCATTGGATGTGTCAGTGTAGAGGGGATGTCAAATAGGGGTGTTTTAGATTTCCTCTTCTATATCCAATGTGGAAGTGGAGACATATGGAGGTTTACCGGTAGGTAGTGAAACATTATTTTAGGTGTTTGAGTGGTATGAGCATTCTAGATTCCGGCTATATATTGGTTAGGTATCTCCGAGAAAGGAGGGTGTCTGCTTGGCTGGTTAGCAGTGTGGCTTTGAAAGCCCCAGTTTTCTATACAAACTAGTTTAAGTTTCTTTCGACCCTCTTGGGGTGGTAGGCGAGTGTATCCTCCACAGGGGTCAAGCTAATTAGTGGTGAATTGGTTTTTGTTTTTCTAGAAGTTTGGGTGGTGTATGTGGTGGCTTGTGGGGGTCTCCCCAGCAAGAGGTTTCTACATTGGGGGACATGGTTGTTTGGAGCCCCTAGTAGGAAGAAGGGGTACTCCTATGTTCAAAATAGCAACAAGAAATGATAAAAATAGAATCTAGAAATTCCAATTTTAATTTGTCCTTGAATTAAAATTGAATTTAGTCTCACCAGCTACTTGGAAATAATTAATTCATTCATTATGGAATAATTGGTTGGAGAAATTCAAGTTAGAATTCTTTTTGAAGTCATGCAACAGTTATCCCTTAAATTAAGGAGATTATCCCTTAATTAAGGAGATAAGATTGAGTTATATTTGAGTTGTAATTAGTTAACTCAATTTACTGAGTTAAGTCTGGTTAAATTAGTTCCAAACTATTTGAGGAACTAATTGTGAGTTATTAGTCAGTTGATGCATGCATCCACTCAACCAGTGTACTCCAAATAACTAAAGATTCCCTCATCAGTAACTCATGCATGTCTATTCTGAGAAGGACTTAGTTGAGATTAAAGACAAGGACAATGTACTATCAGTTGCATGTGTTTTCCTATAAAGAAAACTCATGCATGCAGAAGGAAGGATCCTAGAGGATTGTGCAATTCATACAAGGTGTGAGATCAGTGTTCCACTTGGTTGAGAGTTTTCCACTTGGTAACAGTAGGATCACCCAGGAGAAACAACACAAGGAAATAGGAGCTTGGAGGGCATAGGAGAAGGCTTGTGAGAAGCCAGGATTGCCTATGAGCATCTGTGAGGATTGTACTAAGAGCTGGCTAGTTGTGAGAGCTAAGGCTTTGTATAATCCCTATGTATTTCCACCTTGTATGATAATATAGATAGTGGGGTTTTTAGCTGAGGCTTTCCCCAAAGTATTTTCATGTGTATTGTGCATTGATTCTTATTCTTATAGTTATGTTTAGCTCTGATTCAGCTCAATCTTTAAGCTTCCACAAATTGATAGTAGAAGTAGATTATATTATTTTTCTTTGGTTATATTGCATTATCGAGTTAATCTACAGTTAGATTTTCTACATAGGTCTAAGAGCGAGATTTGTAGAGAATTTGCAAAATTTTTACATCCTATTCAATTAATGAGATTGGTTGGTGCAACAAAGGCACTTTCTCTTTAGGATAAGAAAGTCAAAGGGGGGTGATGAATATGCATCCTTAGTGAGGCTGAGCACATCAAGGAATGGAAGAGAGGGACTTTTAGCTTTGGTAGCAGCAACAAGAGTAGGGACATGGATAAACAGTAGATCTACCACTCTCTCGGTCCTTTACCTCATCGATGAACACCTCCTTGATGGAAGACAATGCGAGCATCTTTAAATAGCTGAGTAGTTCCTTGGACCAACTCAATTGTGCCTAGAAAGATAATCACAATGACATTATCGCCTTCATGAATAACATTCAACAAAGCCAGTGGGAGATGCATGATATATTTGTTAGTCTATGGAGAGGGAAGTGGCGCATCCAGGAGCAACTCGACCGTTTGGATACCAAGTTGGCACACATGGAGGGGCACGCTTATTGTGAATTCAAACCCCTGCCATCCCTTGGATCATGTCGAGATCATCTTGCCTCGGTAAAATTTGATGATGTCTGATGATTGTTGGTTTTCTTTTGGTTGTATGGGTGTTTTGGCACTTTTTACCTTTCATTTTATGTAAATAGTTGTCATTTTGGAAATTTACTATATATCTGGGTATGCTTTTGTTGGCTAATAAATCTAGTAAGAGTGAACACAACAAATTTTTGAGGAATACAAAGAGGAGATGTAATCGTTTGCATTAATAGGAAAACTTTGATTAAAAATAAAAAATAATAAATAAAAGTCATAAGTATTGATCATAATTTAAAAATAGTCAATTTGCTTTTAAATTTTTTAATATTGAAAATTAATCATAATTTAAAGTTTATAAAAAAATTAATATTCTTAAATAAAAAAAATATCTTTTTTTATGATAAAAATAAAACTAAGTGTCTTTAACTTTATTAATAATACTAATTAAAATGGGGGGGGCGGGGGGTAGGGAGGGGTTTTAATAAGCCCACATGAAGAAACATAGATGAAATTTGCATGGGGTTAGGGAAAGCCACAAATAATCAAGCATAAGAACTGACTTTGTGGCAAGGATTAAAAATAATGTTATAATGAAGAATTGATTATCTCATTGTAATAGGAAACTCAATGCTAGTTATTCATAAATTCCATAAAGAAAAAGTTAAGATCCAAAAATATTTGGCCCCCTTATATGAGAAAATATGGAATCAAATCCAAAAATTTGAATCCATATCCTTTTATCATGTTAAAAGAGAAAATAATAACATTGTAGATGAATAGGCCAATATAGGGGCAGGCCTTGATCAGGTCTCTCTTCTCCTAGATCCAGGCGTGTTGTCATTCCAATACATGCCATGATCATTGAGAGAATTAATAGTTTGATGTTTGGGAACATATCTCTTATGAAAAGACGACAAGAACAAGCTTTGATGCATTCCTCAATTTTAAATGTCATTCATGAAAAATTGTTAAGGAAGGTGATGGCTCAACGACTCATGGCTTTAGAGACAGAGACAGATCATCCCTCCAGGTGGTTAATTATTGGAGCTCTTGTCATGAGCAAGTAAATATTATGTCATAACCCCTGTGCTCATGCATTGGGATATAACTCTCCTCAGGTTTGTATCTCATTCATCTGCTTGAGGAGTAAATGTGATCAAACCAAGCATCAGGTGAGGGATATGTTGTAGAGAATTGGTGATTGCAGTTGATTTTTGGATTATGGAAACATTCAACGCTCTCTAATGGCAGTTGCAAAAGGAATGGGGCTCTCCACTAGCTATAAATGGAAAGCGACGAGGTTAGAGTTGCATGAAATATTTGTCAAAATTCGTTTGCAAAGGAGCATGGCGTAGTTGAATGTTGAGGGTGGTGAATATTTGGAGCACACAGAGCTCACTCTGGAGCAACACATTGGAAAGTTGGATATGGTTGGGTATAAAATTGATCTAGAGGCACACACCCATTTCTCGTCGATTTCAAGGGAAATGGAAGTTTCGTGCAATGATATGGAGCAGATTCCCCTTTTGGTGGAAATATTGTCCACCAAAGTTGATAATTTGACTATGAAGGTTGATGGAATCGAGGTTGCGGCAGAGGTTTGAGTTCTTAAGGAGGCCCCATGCTTGTAGGAGCCATCCTCTCCAAGAACAATTCTGTTAAACGAAGTTGAGGAGAAACTTCTAGAAATGAGACGTAAACAGAGGAAAAAAATGAGAATGAAGTTACAGACAGATAACTAAAAATAGGAAGATAGCAGACTACATACATGGTAGTAGTATAATTCTTTTTACATAATTAAGAAGCATGAAAAATGAAATTTCCTTATGGTTGTATACCAAATTTTGATTAGTATAAACTACACTTTATTTTATATATATATAATATTAAATATCTAATAATAATTTTAAACTATATCAATAAACATCTAATTTAAAAGGTGGATAGAAAGTCAACAACTTATAATTCACACAACAATTGAATAAAAAAATAATATATATTAAGAATTAAAAAAAAAGGGACGCTAATTCATTATAGGGTTAATTTTTCGCATCTTATAGCGTACGCCTAGAAAGAGAAGATTCAGCAACCTTAACGTATAAAGTATGGAATCAGCCGCAGCAGAATCACAAATATTATAGGATTAGACCCTTTGGACAAATTGAAAATGTTTATTATAAACAGAGGCAAGATTTAGTACGCAAGGGATCTAATGTAATTTTTTCTTTTGGTCAGGAGTTAAAAGCTTAGCGTAAAGTTTTCAGCTTCTTTTTTGGAACTAGGGAAGTGGAATTAGGCTGATTCTAGTTGAATGGAAAAATGATCTACAGTGGATGCTGTGTTTTTTTAAGAATTAAGTGAAAAAATTATTTATTTGCTAGTAGATTATTATTATTAATATTAAAAAAAAAAAAATTTGAAATAATAATTTTATTATCAATTTTTATGAAATTTAAATTTATATTTATATTTTAATAACAACTAAACCTCACACAAAACAATGATAAATTAAAATATAATAAAATTTTGATACTAAAACTAAGATCAAATTTAATAAATAATAAAATTTGATATGAAGTATTAATCTAGGAAGATTGGGAAGGAGGAGAGGGGAGTAATGTTCTGACACATTATCGTTGATTTCGGAATAAATCACTAAAGTATTAGATAGCGTGTCACTGGGTGAGGGACACATCGGGTGGTTGGATTTCTTTTTAAGATGAAATTAGTCACAGAATCTCTTTTCCCATTGGAGCTACTCAGGTGATATATTTTAATGTTTTATATTTTTTCAAATCAAAAGCAGGTTTTAATAGAGATATAAATGATTTTGCAAGTTGGATGCGGAGAATTTTAAAAATCCACATATTAAAGTTCATCTTCGAAAACAATCTCTGGCTGTTTGTAAATAATTTAGCAAAGGATATAAGGTTTTCATATATAGCTATTGAAGTACCCGATTTTGTGTTGGAAAATGTAATTTTTATTTTTATGAGTTGTGTGGAAAATGTAATTTTTATTTTTATGAGTTGTGATTTTTTTGTCAAAAGAGTGTGTTTTTATTTTTTAAGGTTGTTATATTTAGATGTTCTTAGATAAGTGTGTAAGTGAGATATTTTTTCAATTAGGTGATTGTTTGTCCAAAATAGTCTATCTATCTTAAAACAACACTAAATATATTTATATGTAACTTTATTTGATGTGAAAAAACAATATAATTTACACTATCAAATTTTATCTTGATATCACTCTACATTTCTTGAGACAATACTAAATGTATTTTTATGTAACCTTATTTGATGTGAAGGGACCATATAATTTACACTATCAAATATGTGAAAGGACAATATAATTTGCAGTATCAAATTTTATCTTGGTTTTGAGCCTGGGCCAAGGGAAATAGAGAACTTGGTTAGTGTTCGATTGTCGATTTATTTATTTATTTACTTTTCCATCTTTTGTTCTTGCTATCTTGAAGGAGAGATGCGTACAGTTGGAGAAAACTCACCACTGGATTGAGTGTTCAGTTTTGAGAATTTTCTTGCAGCGGTTAAGGCGGCATCAGAGAAATCATTGAAGCTATTGCGTGGAGGCTAAGTGCTCGGGTCGAATGATGGGGTTACAGACTGTCAAATTTTGATCGTTGAAGAAGGAGCTGCCTGGAGTGACCTAAGGTCCGTAGGAAAACATACGCGATTTTCCGCTAGGAAGAATAAACTCGATGCCAGAGTTCAGTGGTGCATGGAATTCATCGTTGGCTGGTTGTGATTTGTTGCAAGCGGAGATGTGGAACACTGAGCAAAGAGATATGTCGTTCCCTCCTTCAGCAAGAAGGCTACCATTGTCTTAGAGCCTGGGAGAGCCGAGGAGTTATTATTTTCTGTTGATGGGTACGCAGACATGACATTTGGGGCAAATTTTGTTCGATCTCAGTGTTATTTGCACAGACAGTTCAATGAGATGCTCTATGCGAACTCACCATAGTCGGGAGGGAAACCGTGACAATTCTGGCTTCTGAGATATGGACAAGGTTGAAAGCCTCCCTCCTGACCGAAGTTGATGTTGGATCTGTAGTCAGGCCTATGACAATGGAAAGAAATTGGAATGTTCTAAGCGAGAGGACGACAAACATCTTCAATGTTTAGTGCAGAGTTTCAGCAAGTTCATTTTAAGCTACAATGTCACCTGTTAAGTGCCGCAGAGCTGAGGAATATGGTTGAGGAGGGATTTCAATGGGCCGACCTTTTACCGTAGCTCCGACCTCTGAATCCGTTTAAGAACCATCAGCGGTGTGCCAAACTCATCCCCCGGGTGACGTCGATCGTCAAGAGTATCACAGAGGAGCACTGTTATGACTGGTTTTGCGAATTAAATTGGTCGGCAGTGAAGAGCTGATTGTGGCGCGCAGAGTGTTGCTTGTGCATTGAGCTACTGGAGTCTCGTGGATCTTTGAAGAGTGTGCATATCGTTTGGAGAGCGTTGTCCAGCCTGAACTGCGTCGACTAGAAAGTGACTTTTTTGCAGAATTTAGTGGGCGTTTTGATGTGCGTCGAATTGGTTCCGAGGATGAGATCCAAACTGTCACAAATGGTTTCTTTCTGGAGAAATGTGGAACACCTCATGTCTGGTGCCTATGATGAGATTCAACGCTGTCCATACTGTGTGTGATAGTATGTGTGACACTGCCATATTTTTTCATTCTCACCGAAAGTGATTTCTCACGGTAAAGGAGTCTTCATTGGTTTGGATTAATAATTTTTCTATTAGCCTTTACGTTTCCAAAATATAGAAATATAAGCTTTGCGCAAGATATGGGTGAAGATGAATATGCCTTGGAAGTTGGTATCGATATACATCAATGTGAAGTCATTTTTGTTAGAATTCGCGACTCTAACGGATGACAGCTAAAACACGGAGATCCAAGAACAGTATGCCAAAGTTAAAAATGAGGGCGTCAAAAATTCAAAAGTATATAGTCAATGATATTTGTGTGGGAAAGCAGTGGTCTGTTCAGCATATAAATGGTATGGTGTGTCCAAGATGAGTGGAAAGGGATCCAAATAGGTTTGAAAGTTTGTTTGTGTTTGTGGAATAGTCTTAATATTATGTTGTATTATGAGTCACACATTTTTAAGTGTAAGAAAGTCTAGGATGTTTTGTAGTGGTCTCTGTAAAGTATGTACTTGGTAACTCCAAGAATTGGAGTGTGTAGTGTAATCCTCATAAGGCATATGTACCCCCATAAAGTTCGTGGTAATATTAAAACCACTTTGTAATTATAGGTTTGTGGTCAGCCAGAAACCACTATGCAGTGTTGGTTTGTGGTAAGCCAAAAACCATGTGCGAGAGTGAAGTGGACAAGGATTCCTGTAGGCATGGTTTAGGGTCAGCCAACAAAACCCTTAGCATGGTTGAGGGTGAGGTGAGAAAACCCTGGGCCTGGTTAAGTTGGGTCTATGGTGAGCCTTGGTGGCTAAATTGAGTGCCTTAGTGGCAGAGTTGAGCCTTCGTGGTTGTGTTGAGCCTTCGTGGCTGAATTGAGTGCCTTGGTGGCAGAGTTGAGCCTTTGTGGTTGTGTTGAGCCTTGGTGGCTGAGTTGAGCCTTGGTGGTTGAGATCCCTTGTTGGCATGCTTGAGGGTAATCCGATAAAACCCAGAGCATGGTTATGGGTAATCCAATCAAGCCCATGATGATGATGGACTGGGATTGCAAGTACAAGTACATGTGTGCAGTTATAATGGTTGACATAACCATGTATGCGAAGGGCATCCTAGTAGACTAGCGGTTGCAGCGGTTGGCACCCATGCATTCTAGTGGATGGTTGCTCCTTTATATGGACATCAACATATTCTTTTGTTATGTTTGACCACAACTAGATTTTGCAGATTGAGATTGAGACAAGTAGTCATTAAGGGGGAGTGTTGGAAAATGTAATTCCTACTTGTCTCAGTTGTGACTTCTTATGTAAAGGATTTTGTTCCTATTCCTTAGGGTTCTTATATCTAGATGTTTCTAGATTGGTGTGTGGTTGAGATATTGTGTCAACTAGGTGGTTGCACGTCTAAGATAGTCTACCTATATTGTGTATTTATATGTAACCTTATTTGATTTGAAGGGACAATATAGTTTGCACTATCAAATTTTATCTTTCTGACCCCTCGAGGTATCACAACCTCGAACTCGAATTGTTTCTCCTGTCCGGAGGATCTTTGGTGCATCAGCAAGCGTACTCCTATTTCTTCTCGCGCAGAGGGGAAAAGGGAATATGATTTGGACTAGCCAACCTGGTGTCAAGCTTTTTGTTCTACCTATACGCCGCTCGACACATGGTGTCTTGTAAAGAGAAGCCCTGCCCATATCAAAGTGGGAATATATATATATATATATATATATATATGGCAACATCAAGGTTGAGCTAGTATTTGATGGTTTATTCATTATTAAATTAGTTTTTAGTAATTATATAAATTAAATGGTTTAAAAATATTGAGAAGTATTAATTTATTATAAATGTTAAAATATTTGGTTTATGGTATATTTCATATTTTGTTAAAATTAAAAAAAAATATAAAAATTAATTAAACTAGTATCATTATGTAAATTAAATGGTTAGTAAATATTGATAGGCATCAATTTATAATGAACATTAAAATACTTAATTCATTATACATGTTACATTGCTAAAATTAAAGAAAAAAACCATAAAAACTAACTTATCATTATTATTATAAAAAAATTAATATAAAAGTTAAGTATATTAAAATACTTAATTCATTATACATGTTACATTGCTCAAATTAAAGAAAAAAATTCATAAAAACTAACTTATTATTATTATTATTATCATATTTTAAAAATATAGAAGATTCTCAACTATAAAAAATTGTCCACCCATTTTATTATAGAGATGCTTAATTTGTAAATAGACTTTGTTACAATAAAATGGGCTAATACTTTGGCTTATCAATTTCATGTGCCCAAAAAACCACTAGTCACATCATATGAAACTTGTTCATATGATATATATATATTTTTTAATTAATCAATTCAATAAAAATGAAAAAAAATAACATAACTACTTTGAAGATAAATCTCAATATTTTATTTTTGTATATTACTATCAATATTCTAGAAATCTCCACCATCCAGTAACTATTAATAGTTAAATTAAAATTGTGAAACCTTTATTTCAAAATAGACAGGCTTATGGCCTATTTATAACTTTATTTAAATTATTATTAATATTGTTATAGAAATAATTAATATGTAAGTTAAACATATATACACCTAAAAAAACATATAACAAGAGATATTCTTAATTTATAAATATGATTTTTATAATGCCATGGATTAGACATATCAATGTCACATGCTCAAAATACCATAACTCATTTCATATGGCACTTGTTCATATGCATTTGTTTTAATTAATGAATTAAATTAAAAGAGAAAAAATTGACAAAACTACTTTAGAAAAACTTTCAATTTGTGAATACAAAGAATATTCTAGAATATTATGTGGAAGTTAAATCTCTGCCATCCATTTAATAATTATTGGTAATTAAATAAAATTTGATATTATACTTAATATTTAATATTTTTAAAAAGTAAAAATAAATAAATTTAATTAAGAAAAACAACCCATTAAGCATAATATAATATATAAATATGTGAGGTTTGGGGTTGTAGCATCTCTAGAGAATCCTGGAGAAATATTGAGCAAATCCAAAAGTGTTTTATAACATATAACCTCAAAAATAAAAACAACACACCCTATCCTATTCTCCTTATAGAAGTGGGTCTTTCCCCTATCGAGAGCCTAGCTATGACTAGGTTTCTATTGTACAAGCACAAAATCAATAACATAGGAGACCATAGACTTCCTAAACTAGCTTTAAATTCAAGCCAAAACCACCTAAGGTTCATACGAGGCTGGTATAAAGACACTAGGGCCTGGTTAAACCAATGGGAGATCGACGAGAGTGTTGCATTGCAAAACATTAATAACATTAAAAATATTGTTACTTCTAATTTCAAATAAAAAAAGTGGTGTGAGAAAGATTTAGCAGTGAAAAGAAAATTAAGATATTATAAGGAGGTCATCAACCCCACACTAGAAGATCAAAATTATCTCTCTGGCTTAACTAGCTCAAAGAAGAAAGTTAATATAGCCAAGATTAGAACGAACTCTCATGAGCTCCATAGTGAAACGGGTCGTTGGATAGTTCCTAAAACACCATGGATGGAAAAGTTCTGCCATCTCTGTGAGAATACAAACATCGAGGATGAAAATCACTTCCTCTTAGAGTGCCCCACGTACAACCACATTAGATGTCAGTTTCAAAATCTCTGTTGCAATACTGACCTTCCTAGCCTTTTACGATGTCAAAATTACAGTGAGCTTGGAAGGCTTCTCTCCAAGCTTTTTGAGCATTGGAATAAAATCTTAAATCAAATTAAATAATTCGTTTCTTTAGGTCCGATAGGCCAAAGTTTGGTCTCAGTGGACGTTAACCTATCATCATCATCATCATCATCAAAAATTATATTTTAAATATCTCATTTGTATTGATTAACAAATAAAATAAATTTTCATAAAATGTAAAATTTAAAATTTTTTATCTATTTTTTAATATTTTTTTAGATTGTGTGGCCATGCCAACCATCAATGCTTTTACATTTGGAAGGGAAGAGCTTAAATGTATAATTCTCCCTTCAATCCTCCATGGACCAATGATGAAGGTTGTAGCTCAAAATTATGGTCACTGTTGTAATGATACCAACGACATCAAAATACTAACTAGGGTGAACTATGCTAATCGGGTAGACAATTTTTTGATAATTCTTGTGGGTAAATAGATCCCTCTTAATATACAATGCTTTAGTGGGCTCCTCAAAAGCCCATGACCCCTTGCACTCTTTGTGTTTTGCTCTGTCATGTTGATATAGCTCACTTTCCTCTTAAAGTTGTTGGTCCTCCCCGCCATTTATAATTCCCTTGTTTGTAGGAGTATGATATTGGTCACTCTCTTTGTTGTTTTTCATATGAGTATGGGTATGATATTGGTCATTCTCTCTATTATTTTTGGGCTTTATGGGGTGGAGGTTTTCATGGTTAGGATAGAAACATTAGATTGGTATGAAACTTCCCAACTCACCAATGTAAACCATTGCAAATATATATTAACTCTCTCTCGAAAACAAAAAAATTAAAGAAAATATAATAAACAATGAAAGTTAAAATTAAAATGGTAGGTGGTCTCCCATCTACATGGGTGTATGGTGATCGCTATGCTATCTTATTTTTTTTTTTTATACGCAAGGCTTGTTATAAGGGGGTTTATTGTTATAGTTTGTATTACAACATTTCAAAAGATTTTGGCAAGGTGAACATTATTTCAGAATATATGTTTCTTCATATCGTATAAGCACCGAGTGATGGGAGAATTATATAATAAAAGTTAAGAAAAAATAGTTAAGGTATCAAGCAACCAAACCTTCAACTTTCTAATATATTAATGACCATTAACCAAACCCTGATCATTATTTGGTGAAGCTCATTACATTTAGACACTTGGTGTATATAGCATTTTTGATAATGTATATCGCAGGGCTCAACATGACTGACCGACGGTGTAAGCGACAAGTGCGACACTTGTGATTCATCATTTGTTGACCATGACGATGCTTGCGTGACAGTGAATGTGACTCAGTGTGTGAGTTTGACATATGTTTTCATAGAAAACACAACAAGTACACACGAAGCAAAGAATTTGAGTATAACCAGAACATCGTTGCAAGCATGACTTTGACATCAACATGAAAAAAATTGGGTGAAATGATCAAGCAAGGTGGGTGCGAAGACTCACACGAGCTCACAGAGTGATCTCAAGTGTGTGCAGTCATCAAGTGAAACTCTCAAGGGAGGCTCTAAAATTGGGTGCAGGCCAAAATTTTGGAGGGTGGTTGTAGCCGCTACAACACTTGGTGACACACTGGTAGAACTCCAGCTTCTCTGTTTTGGTTCATTGATAGCACAGGGCCTTGGTATTTTGGGGAGTATTGAATCATTATGCGGGTTACTCTAGCTTCCCCACTTACCTCATGGACATACATGGTTCACCTTTTGCCAACTCAGTCAAACAAAATCAAAAGTTCAGCTTGATCACAGTGTTTCGAATTCGGGAAGGGTAGTTTAGCTCGCGAGTTGAAGATTTTCAGAGTATAAGTTTTCATCTTTGGTGTTGCTCCACTACCAGCAGGCCTGGACAGTACCTCAATGGAGTCATGCAGGAACACATGCATTTCTCCACTACCAGCGAGCTTGGTCAGTACCCCAGTGGAGTTGCATGCTTCACCTCTCTGCGTAGAAAGCCCTTCTCTTCTTTCGCCTTTGTGTTTTTCAAGAGGACTATGCATAGGAACTTATTTATTTTTGGGGAAGAAGAGGGATCTCGACTTATTGAGAGAAAAAGAGGCTATTCCTTCAGAGAAGCATGCAAGACCTCTGACATAGGTTTTCTCGTTTAGATTTTCCCCTTCTCCGTTTCTACTAGTTGGATGAGCTTGAACACACAAAGCAGATGGCTAAGTGTAGGCATGGGGCTTCCGATTGTGGACACAGGTTCATGGTTCGACCAAAAGTTCCCTCACATACGGTTCATATTTTCCATCAAGACTTCATCAGCCGAAGGTTATAACCAAGCATAGAGAAGATGGACACAAGACTGGCCAAGTGCTGCAATGTCACAAGTTTCTTAAAATCTCAGCCACATACTCTATTCAAAAGCCATAACGCAATACTTGGTAGCACTTATTTCAGGAAACAAAAACAGTAAGGTATTAAGCAACTCAAACAAACGAAAACAAAAATAGTAATTGAAGCAACTGAATTGAAAACAACAACAAGCAAGTGAAGCAATCAAGTCAGCAAGCAAGCAAACAAGCAAGCAAGTAGACACACAAAGAAAGAAGCAAACATGCATGCAAGAAAACAACTAAAAGAAAATAGTACTCATATTCCTAAACTAACAATACATGGGTCATCTCACATGAAGTGATACTTCCAATGCAACTACCGACACATTGGTCGACCCATATTGGTGAAGGCATGGTTTGCGATCATCGCAGTTACACAAACCAGCAAGAATGAATGATATAACGATGAAGACGTACACACTCCGAGCTTACAAGCATCCAAAGAACAAAAATGAGTGAAAGTGCATGCCATGCACTTTATGGACTTGCCATGGTGTTGTGCTACACTATGTAGAGATGTTGGGTATATGCATTCTCTTGACTGTGACTTGCAAGCAAACGTGAGAAAAGTAGACCACTTATGTTGTGCAAGTGTGCTTGCTGTGTAAGATTCCTCCAATGCATGAGCGATGGGATCATGTAGTTCGAGTGGAGGAAGCAAAATCTGAGTGTTAGATTGACCTTGAATGCAAATCAGAGAGTGATGAGAAGCCTTGCGCATTTCAACATTTTCCTGATCATAAGCAAAACCAACCTCGGGACAACTAGGACCTGACATAACCATTAGCTTGGGCTGAAGTGCCTCGATAGTCTGCGTGGTTTCGATTTCGTTGATAGATAGATCATCGTAGACCAGTGTCTTAGACATATTAATAATGGTTGAATAAACATCATGATTAGATGAAGAAATGGAGAGATCACGACAACCAAGATCAGAAAATTCAGGATGTTGGTTGGCATCCTCATGATTTGATGAATAAGGTAGATGGGTAGATGAGAAGCAAGGATGTTCACCCTCTGTGTTTTCAGGAATGACAGGTGACATATTGGATGGATTTCCGAAGGAATATGTGTCTTCTCCGCCATGTAATGATAGGCTGACAACTGACCTGTCCTGTGAATGATCGAAAGTAGAAACATCCGAAAATGATTTTTCACAGGGGAAATCAACAATGGCAGAATCACAAGGGATTTCAAGATAAAGAGGATGAGGCATGGATGGAAGGGATTCATCCTTCACTGTGGGTTCTTCATTAGATTCCTGCACACACTCATCATGAATGATGACTCAGGTTGGTTGCATAACACCAACTCCATCAACAACTTAATCCTCGTTCATAGTAGGTGAGGTCTCCGGAATGGAAGAACACAAGACAGTACAATCTGAAGGATCAACAGAACGCAGGGACAGAGGTTGAGGGAACAAATCCACGTGACAACCAACAGGATTGTAGGCCAAATCTGCACAGATATCAAGAGTAGGCGGGGTGGTAGGATGTGACAGTTCAACATATGTGTGTGCATGATCTCCCACATCACTTCGCGATTATGGAGCTATTTGATGAGGTGAAGGCAGTCAGTCACTTGTGACAACAACTCTACCTGCTTGTAATTGCGTAGCTCCATCACCAAAGTGTGTTGAGTGTGGTCCGGATATGTGAAGAAGATACTCAAATATTCCATAAATAAATTTGCAATCAATTTCATCTTCGGGAAATCGGTATGCAAGATTACAAAAGCATGTGTAAAACTGATCAACAGATTCATCAGGTGCTTTTCGTAATTTCAGAATTTCTCGATCGAGTGCTTTATGGTTAAAGTGATTGAAAGAATGGTCTATCTTTGTGACGAGATGAGAAAGAGAATGAATAGATTTTTCTGGGAGTGTGGCACACTAGTGCATGGTGTGCCCTCGAAGCGTGTAGACAAACAACACGCAGGTCATATACTCTTCAAAGATTCCATGTCTTTCGCATGAGCCTACAACGTTGACCGCATGCCTAACCAAGGCTATGTGGCCTCCACCATCAAATGTTTTATGTGAAAAGTTATCCGAGAGCTTTTTCGAGATAATGAAGTCATTTCCATAAGACATACACTCTGGTTGAGAAACTTTGTAGTTAGTCATGATAGATATGTAGAGATTCAAAATAGATGTGAGGACTCAACTTGTCATCTAGCCCTCTTTCTAGCGCCAGAAATGTTGACGGTACTGTATCCGCCAGCATTTAAGGGATCACCCGGGTATAGATTCCCAAATAGACCTCACACCATTTGGTGTGGGAGTCCCATCTGGTACGATGGCCCAGTTGCCATTATGTTAAGGATTTTGCCTCAACTCTTGCTTGTCAGCATAGGAGAGTGCCCTGCGTTATCTTCGAGAAGTGAGGTTCGTGTGCTTGGAGAGTGAGTTCCAAGACGATTGGGAGTAGTCCCAATGCTGCTAGGATCACACAACACAAAAGGATGTACACATCTTCCGACGGAGTAGTCCACAGGGATGTGGCAGTCACAACAAACAAGGGAAGATAAAATGTATTGCACTCAGCGGATTAGTCCACGAGTGAAATGGTTCTTTACAAAAAGTTTTATGTGAAAGGTTTTTCTAATGTCTGGGAGAGTAATCTAGACAGGCGAGATAGTGTTAACAACATATAAAACACATTTCCATTAATAGATTATGTATTAAAACAAGTGAAATAGTTCAAATGTAGAACATAGGTTAAAGAAACATGCATCAGAAGTGTTAAAGATTAGTCTTACAACAGTTGCAATACATGTGTGAAAACATACTGGCCTGTTAGCAGGCTTCTGAGTTAAGCGAAAGTGTCAAGACACATCATTACACCATACATCACTAACCCTGTGTGAGGGGCGTTGGAGCCACTACTTACTCCTCAAAGGAAAGATTACAGACTCTCTTGACTATGTGGGAGGAGCTGAGGTGAAAATTCCATTCCATGTACAAATGAGGGGGTATTTATAGCCAAGGGTGAAACTAACCCTTGTGGTTGTTTGACTACCCTCATGACTATTTGACTCCCATGAATTCTCAACTTTACATAACTCTTTGTACAACAAGCGGGTCTCTTGGACTTCCACATTACATTAAATTGATTAACAATGTGAAGTAGGAAAGTGTTCCCTCTGCGGACATAGACAACCCCTCTAGCCCTAGAGTGGGTCTAGTCACAGCAAAGACAAAGCAACAATTGATTCCCTTAAATATTCATCGTTAGAGGCCTACCTCAAACCGGTGTTTGATGAAGTTCCGTTGCACTGCTCCAGCTTCCATATCCTTCTCCTTAATGAGAAATCAACCTAAAGCATCACAAGAAAAAAACAGAGCACGTAACTAAGAACGACAATGATCTATTTACTCATAAAGTCAATAAATCATGAGCTATCAACTAAATTACATACAAGACATAGGAAATCATCATTCATTGTATTAATAATGAATCAAGAGTAAATCTTACAACCAAGTCTTGACGTTGCAAGCCTTCTCGGAGGGTCCAGCCAGTATGTTTCTTCAAGCATTCACTCTCAAGGATGGGTCTCCCAAATGCACAATATCTCTCTCTCTCTCTCACACACAATCTTTAGTACAAAGTTAAGGGCACTCCACAACCTCTTACAAACTATTAGCAATCCTACACTTGTCACACTCACACCAAAGCTATCTACCAAACACAAAAGCACTAGCAGTATTGTCCAACTAAAAGAACTAGCAGATAATAGCAATGGTGAGTGATTTTATAGGAGAAGGAGTCTCCATGAAATGAGGGAGAGGGAGCTTATCCTCAAGGAAGGTAGCACAAAAGATATAATTACCATCCGAGAGGGGGAAGAGCAACCCAAACTGACCTTACAACTAGGTCTAGAGACATCAAGAAGGCTAATTGTTGGAACAAATTCGCCCTATTTAGATCGTCGCTAGCCGTGAAATAAGTCTCAATGACGACATCGTGAGGAGGCAATGCATATAGACCAATCGTCGCTATAGATAGCTGACAGTCTCGCGCCAGTCATTGAAATTCGATTGTCGCGGGAAACAGGTGTACACCTGCAACGGGGTCATGGTGAGACCGTTTATGATAGGAGACCGTCGCGTATATTAAGGGTTTACTCACGATGAGGTAGAAACTTAGGAAATGAGGGTCAACTTGTAGCATTAGAGAGCATTTTCTTAATCTTCTTACATCAGTGGCAAGATATGAACATGTTTATTTGACACATGACACAGCAGAGAGACTGAGTGAGGACTGTGACAAATTACTATGTAACAAATGCCCCCTAAAGCATGAAGCTTGAGAGAGTGGGAGGGGTGAAATGCTTTATGAAACTGTTTGAACTGGAATACCACCTGGAAGAACCTACATGCACAAGTACAACTGATATCTCTGATAGTGAAACACATGTAGTCTAGGCATGGGCACAACCATCCAAAAGACATATGAAACTTGGTCTGTGGTATGGACGTAGCCACCCAGTTGACAAGACCATGATAATGATAAAGGCATGGTTGTAACCATCCATGAAGACTCAGGTATGGTCGCAGCCATCCATCAAAGAGTCATGTATGTAATCATGAACCAATCCACGCAACCCGAACATATGTAAGCTTAGTTCAAGTTCTTGAAACCCAACCGATCATAGTACAAATTCTAGCATGCGAACGGATGTGCTAAGGTCGAGCATGATAGAAAGTCGCTCGATTACTGGTCAATGATGAAAACCGTTAACAAGCGTGAGAGAAGCCACCAATAATGCCAATGGCTCTCAAGGTGCTATCCAATACAATACACTAAGTGTGAAAAATGAACTGAATTCGAACACCCATGGAATCACCCAATCGAAGACCAATGATGAGAGTCTATCATTAGGTGCGAAGAACTTACCATTGAGGCATGAAAGCTCCAAGGTACCGAAGAGGATCTCTAGACCAATCTCTTGGATAATGAGCTAATGTCGATAGGAGACGATATGTCGCAGGAGGGCCATAATGTTTCCCCCATCAACGAAACGAGATAAGGAACAAGTGGTAGATGGTGAAACAGAGTATCAGAAGAGGAGGTAAGGGTGTGAACTGCAGAATGATTATACTCTTGAACATATCGGCAACACGACTTCGGAATGCGGCAGCATTTTGGTACCAAGGGATCAGAGGCCTAATGGAGACAACATGGATCAGATGGAATGAGGCAAAATGGAAACCCGAAACCCCAGAAGGCCAAATGACGATGTATGGATACCCCAACCTGACAAGAAGCAAAAGTGTCGATGTTCAAGAGTGACTAGCTGCCGCAGGTAACCAATGATGACTTCCAAATTTTCTCCCACCATTGCTGGCGAGTACCCCAATATTTTTGAAAACAAGCTTGAAGGGGATAGCATAAGTTTGTAATATAAGTTTGACCTTTGGACGAATCAAACCTAGTGATAGTTTAATGAGCCCTAGGGAGGAGAAGCTCGAGTCTTGTCATGGCGACGAGTCCAATGTCATTAGGGTTTAACGAGTCCAACATAGGGAAAACTCGGAGTCCTTTTCATGTTTAAAGAGTTTGAAAAAGACACGGAAAATAAAACTCCAGGGGGGTCCTTTTTCATAAATTTGTGTCCCTCGAGCCCGAAAAAGTAGAAAACAATACTCAAGAGAACCGCTTGACCATTGCGATCAAGGAGTACTTTTCGTAATTAGTGGCTCTGATCTGAAAAAGTAAAAAAATGATCGAAGACACATCGTTTCATAACCAGTATCGAACTCGAAATGAAAAAATTCTGACGATCTTTTCATGTTTATACAGTCAGAAAAGAGCTGAAAGTGGACCTCCTTTTTATTCCATTTAATGATTAAAAAGGGAAAAACTCGGCAATATTTTTATCTTTTACGAGTCAGAAAAGAGCTTAAAGGAGACTTGTCCTAGAGGAATGAGTGGTATAAAGGGTAGAAATTGGTTCCTGAAAAGGTGGAACTGCTCAAAACATGTAATGGTCAAGAGGTTGGCTAATAAAACCACTCATCGCTGCAGTCCCTCAGGAAAGGAAAAAACAACCAAGTGAAAGCATATGATCAGCCAAAGAGATGGCGATGATGGAATGAAACAACCAAGGCTCATCTAGTAGAATTTAGTGGATAAAAATGGAGATCACAAGATGTAAATCGGGTACATTTTCATGTTTATACAAGCTTGAACCATGGAGAACTTTGCTTGGATTCGGTTTCATGTTTACACAAGCTTGAAACGAAAAACTATGCTTGTTATAAGTTCGCATGCCCCCAACATATTGACACAAATCGAGGTACATGCCCCCCAAGCTTCACTGCATTCAACAAGGTGGATGGAATGAAGGTTCACTTTCGAGATCTTGGAAAGACTCGACTTGGATTTTACGAGATCTTAAACAAAGACACGATTTGGAAAGGGAGATGTTTCATTTTTTAGTGAGGTTGACATAATAAAAGAACTATCCTCATAACCCTATTTCATTTTTTAATGAGGCTGACACAAGATCAAGAAATTTCCTCAACACCCCTATTTTCATTTTTAACGAGGTTGACACAAGAACAAGAACTCTCCTCGGACTCCTTGTTTCATTTTTTAACGAGCTTGACACAAGATAAGAACTATCCTCGAGACTCCTTGCTTCATTTTTTAACAAGGTCGACGCAAGATTAGAACTATCCTTGGAACCCCTGTTCATGGGCCAGATGAGAACATGGCTCCCAAGAGGTCTTCATCGAAGGGAAGAAACACATTCTGGGAGGGATACATGTCATGAGGCAAAAATGACAGATTGGTTTCCAATGCCCCCAATAAATGATGTACGAGACAATTTGCATGATCATCAATAGAGGTGGAGATGAAACGGGTAGCCACACAATTGACCTGTGGCAAGGAAGGTACTGCTTGCGGATAAGAACCAATGGGGGATGATGGCAGCACAGGAGGCACCGAGTGACTAAAGAATGACAGTTGATTGATGGTCACCATTCTTCCATCGTTTGGAAAACAAACCACACACAAAAGTGAAGAGAAGAGGGCCCCCATGACATAAATATAGTCATGACCAAGGAGAAGACTGAAATCCAAAGCACCTTGAACAACCATTACGTCTATATAGATGGTTTTACCTCCCAAAGTAATAGGAATCTTTGGGAGGATCCCTAAAGGTTGACTGGTTCCTCCGTCAAATGCCAACAGATTCTGCGTGACTGGCACAAGCTGTGTGCAGCCCAAAGCTTGCCAAGTAGTGAAAGGCATGAGGCTAACTGATACACCCTCATCCAAGATAGTGCCTGTTACTGCCTTATCATAGGCATGTATTGTAATCTGGAAAGGCATGTAAGATGGAAGGCGAAATGCAGTCAAATGATTCCAGTTGAAGGAAACGACTGAACCACTTGGTGGGGGTATCGCATGATTGCCTCCATTCTCAACAGGAACTGAAGAAGGACTCTCTGAATCAGCTGGGATAGGAGGGTCGTTCTCGGACTCAGGAGAATCTCACGAGACGAGAAGAACATGAGCAGTATAATCATGATGCTCCTTTGGAACACAGTGATCAACAGGTGGTGAACCCAATTCGACACTCTCTTCGACCAATGCTTGGTCTAGAACAGGCTTAGCATAGCCAGGTTCGGAAAGAGGAGGATGGACAAGAGAAGAATCTAAGTCAATCTCTTTGTCAACGGGGAGAGGGTCTGAAGAGAGCCTCTGATAACCAACGGGAAATCAGGGTGAAGAAGCTGTAAGACTTTCCAAAATGGTGGTAGCTTTATCCATGAGCGGACAAAGGTGAAGGGGATGGTTGCCTTCACACAGTCTACAGGGGAATCAAATCTTCCCTTTCTTCTTACCACTGCCAGTTAATAGGGTAGCATCGTCATGAGCTTCAGAGGACGACGAGGGACGAGCCAGATTGTGAGGCCATACTTCTAAGATCCTAGGGATGCCAAGAAAATCATGAAGAAGATGGTCACCCTTGCATAATTTACAAGGAAACTTAACCTTCCGCGGAGGAGAAGGAGGTGTCACGGCTGGTGACGTACTTGGGACATGAGCGGCACAGGTGAGCTCACATTTATCGGACTTCTTCTTCTTCTTCTTCTTCATCTTCTTCTTATTCTTCTTAGTCTCCTGGTTACTCGATGTGAAACTTTCACCAGGCGAAGGAGGAGATGAAGGTGAAGAAACAGGGGAAGAAGGCGTAGGCTCAAGCTTGGAATCAATGTGTCGTGGTTTAGACGAAGGAGATGGTGGAACAGGAGTCATGATGCTCGGGACCACCGAGGTTGAAAACAACCAAATGGGCAGGCCAATGGTTAACCCAGGCAACGACAACGTTGCCATATACAGAGCACCAACATTTCCAAAAAGCAGGAATGAACCAGGATTTCTATCTAGGGGAAGACCTTGGTTGGTAGACTTAGGGGATGTTGCCATCAGGAATGAGTTGGAAAACGAAGAAACTTAATTGTAACCAGGAATATTTCGTGGGCACTAAATTTTATGACACAGGAACAAAACTTGACCTTTTCATTTTTAAAGAGTCGAGAAAAGGACAAAAGATGACTCTAGTCGCCTTCGAATATTTAATGAGCCTGAAAGGAAAAGTGCTCAGATGGACCTTTTCTTTTAAGGAGTCTAAAAAGGAACAAAAGTGACTACTTTGGAGAACTAGGCAAAAGGTTTACCAAACAACCTGTAAAATTGCATATACACCTTGGCGATCATATGAAATCCAAGGAATTTCCATACGGCAGTCAATCTTCCCGAATGTTGTGCTCGGTGCGTTACGGTTTGCAAGGTGGCAGACACGACTTCCTGAGGATATAGGATGATAACCTAGTGGGGTCTCCCAACATATACTCGACGGTACTGGGAGCGCGAGTCTGTACTAGCAGCTATTGAGTCACAGAAGGAGGAATCACCCAACCTTAAGTGAAAGCAATAGTGACTAGGTTTAACGACACTAGAGCACGTCTCTAGCCTAGACCCCTAAATAATATGCGTTATGTTCCAATGCGTTGTTAAGTTCATTCAGTTCATTTTAGAGTTGATCTTGAATTATGTTTCAATTTCCAGGCCTTACAGTATGTATATCAAAAAACCTAGGATGCAGCTAGAATGAGTAAAGCATCTTTCATTTCAATGAACACCTACTTACATGAGGGTTGAGAGATCATTCCCAAACCAAGACAGAACCAAGATCAACTAATGCAAATTCTAAGAGACACAATGCATAAACACATCAATCCCTACAGTGCATCGATACTACTAATGATAGATTTAAAGTTTGCTTTCCATTTTCTCAAACATGAAAACTTGAAATGCAAATGTACTTTCACTTTCGTATGCTAAATGAATGCAATCTTTTGACTTTGATAGCTTTCAATTTTAAAGAAACAAACAAGTGAGTGTGAACCAATTGATCCAAACAATTGTAATCTATGTCTGGTAGTGAAAAATCGAATCAATATCAAAATTGGTTCAATAATTGACACTAAGCATCAACCAGCAAGAAACAAGCAATGAAAAAGCCTCAAACAAATCAACAAGACAGTTGCGGATGAACCTTGGACAGACAAGCAACCAAGCCAAATAATTCAAAAACTTGAAAAAGCTAGGTCACAAAGCCAAAATACAAGATTCACTCAATGAAACCAAAGAGAGAGTACCTTAACCAGAAGCAATTAAAACAAACTAATGGGCAAGAGAAAGATAGCAGGGGATTAACAAGACTGGTGAATTTAGGAGGTAGAGTTGAAAAAAACAACTCTACAGAATCGTCGCGGGTGTAACACCAACGTCTAGTGATGATCAGCCACTAGCCGTAGCAACAGAGCGACGTCATCACGAGAGCACACGTCTCTTCCGCGACGGACCAATTTCAGGAATCGTCGCGACTGTACGACAAGATTCACTGATGCACAGGATTATAAAACAGAGACAAGGCGACGTCGGCGTGACTGTTAAGCTTTTTCTAGTGACAAACTTAAAAACAATGGAAAATGACTGAAAAATCCCAAACAAAAACCAAACTATCCTTACAGACAGTAAAGGGATTACCCAGATTGACCCAGGTAACCTCAAAGCTTGATGGTTCAACCCCAAAAATCGAGAGACACTAAATCAAAATCAAACAAAAGCAAAGAAGAAGAAAACATATGAAGGAATCCCCAATGGAGTCACCAACTTGTGAAGTAGGAAAGTGTTCCCTCTACGGATAGTGGCAACCCCTCTAGCCCTAAAGTGGGTCTAGTCACAGCAAAGACAAAACAACAATTGATTCCCTTAAATAGCCATCATTGGAGGCCTACCTCAAACCGGTGGTTGATGAAGTTCCGTTGCGCTGCTCCAGCTTCCATTTCCTTCTCCTTAATGAGCAATCAACCTGAAACACCACAAGAAAACAAAAAAGCACGTAACCGAGAACGACAATGATCTATTTACTCATAAAGTCAATAAATCATGAGCTATCAAGTAAATTACATACAAGACATAGGAAATCATCATTGATTGTATTAATAATGAATCAAGAGTAAAGCTAACAACCAAGTCTTGACATTGCAATCCTTCTCGGAGGGTCCAGCCAATATGTTTCTTCAAGCGTTCACTCTCAAGGATGGGTCTCCCAAATGCACAATATCTCTCTTTCTCTCTCACAAGCTTTAGTACAAAGTTAAGGGCACTCCACAACCTCTCACAAACTATTAGCAATCCCACACTTGTTACACTCACACCAAAGCTATCTACCAAACTCAAAAGCACTAACAGCACTGTCGAACTAAAAGAACTAGCAGATCATAGAAATGGTGAGTGATTTTATAGGAGAAGGAGTCTCCATGAAATGAGGGAGAGGGAGCTTATCCTCAAGGAAGGTAGCAAAAAAGATGGAATTACCATCCCAAAGGGGGAAGGGCGACCCAAACTGACCCAACAACCAGGTCTAGAGACATCCAGAAGGCCGACTATTGGAACAAATTCACCCAGTCTGGATCATCGCTAGCCATGAACTAAGTCTTAGGGATGGCATCGCAAGGAGGGAATGCATATAGACCAATCGTCGCTATAGATGGCTGACAGTCTCGCGCTAGGCCTTGAAATTCCGCCGTCGCGGGAAACAGGTGTACACTTGCGACGGGGTCGCAATGAGACCGTTTATGATAGGGGACCATCACGTATATTAAGGGTTTACTCGCAACGAGGCAGAAACTTAGGAAATGAGGGTCAACTTGTAGCATCAGAGAGCATTTTCTTAATCTTCTTACATCGGTGGGAAGATATGAAAATGTTTATTTGACACATGACATAGCAGAGAGACTGAGATGAGGACAGTGACAAATTACTATGTAACAAACAACATGGCCCAAAGTAGAGATGTGGATGGCATGACTCATGACACGACTCGACATTATAGTGTTGGTACATTCGTGCTACTATTGGATTGCATGTCGAGCTACAATGTTGTTGGGTGATGGATGTATTCATGGTGTGTTATAGCTTCACCTCCACATGGCAAGGTGCACGGAGTCTTCAATGGTCATTGGTTCACTTGATGTTGCTTTGGCACGTTGCTCCTTGCTTGTATGTTGGAAGGCTTGATAGGATCATCAAATCGCGAAAGGTGGATTTTCATCTGTTCATCCGTCTATGAGCACATCTTTCATGTTTGTTTGTCTGTCCATCTGCAAAAACATCTTTTCATGATCATCCATTCACGAGCACATATCTTCGTAGGCATTGTTCATTCAATCGTTGGTGAACCTGTCCTTTCGCATGTCCTCGCTTTGTTCATCCCATTCATTGCCTCACCATGTTTGTTAGTGTACCTATACCTACAGTCACTCATGATGAGACGACATCAAATCCAAAAGCCTCATAGTCTACCATGACACATGATCATTTCTGATGCAGGTGACTGGGAGAGGTAGCAAGGTTGTAAGGTGGGGTGATGGCTATGGGCACTACTGATGAAAATTGTGCAATAGTCACTGGGTGATGGAGATGGGAAATCCAAGTCGACAATGACTATTTGCAAGGTCTGGCTCGGCTGGAAGACAAAACTGTGCAAATTTTGGGAGGGATAGTCGGTATGTGGGAAGGAAAAGTAGACAAAATCTGTGTATTTTCCGGAATGAGTGGGCAGCAGGCACTTGATAGCGAAATTTGTGCAATTTCTTGGAGGAACATGTCTGGCTACAGGGAGGATTGGCAGACAGGATTTGCATGGTTTTTTGGAAAAACTAGCCAGGAGCGTGGTAGCCAAAACTGCGCAATTCCTGGAGGGAACTGGTAGTAGAAACTACACAATTCCTGAGGGGAAATGGCAGTTAACTGCCAGAGCTTGGTAGTAGAAACTGTGAAATTCCTAGAGGGGACTGGCAGTCTGCTGCTGGTGAGAGAAATTGCACTGATATTGGGAGGTGGGCCTGTTGATCATATTTGCACAATTTCTGAGCTGAGCGAACTACTGGGCAGTAGAGGGCCCGCTCATGAAAACTGCTTAATTTTCTGGATGAGCAGTGAGTCAACTGTCATGAGGGTTGGCTGGAAAAACTACTCAATTTTTTGAGGGAGACAGGGATGGGCATCGTGTTTCTGTCCAACCTATCTGTATAATTTTCTCAGTCAGTGAAGCGGGAAAGGTCTGCAGCCTCTATGCAATTTTTGAGGGGAGTCAGTCTTGGGGTGGCTATCGGATCAAACTGTCCATTAAATAGCATGAAGGTTGAATGATTTGCCTACAAACACAACAACTTGAAATGGCTTGCTCAGTGCTTTTGCGTTATTCTGGGTGACAGTCGATCGAGTCAATGGTGGTCCGGTTGTCAGAGGGGAATCTGGTCATAAGAACTTCAACAAAGTGACTAAATGTGTTAATGTGAAAGACACATGTGGGATCTTTCAAACACACACTTACATGACTAGACGAAGAGACGACTCAAACCATCTAGACACACATGCGCAACATGACTGACCGACGGTGTAAGCGACAAGAGCAACACTTGTGATTGATCGTTGGTTGACTGTGACGATGCTTGCACGATAGTGAATGTGATTCCGTATGTGAGTGTGATAGATGTTTTCATAGAGACCATAAGTACACACGAAGAAAAGACTTTGAATATAACCAAAACATGGTCACAAGCATGACTTTGACATCAACATGCAAAAGCTTGGCTGAAATGATCATAAAAAGTGGGTACGAAGACTCACATGAGCTCACGAAGTGATCCCGAGTGTGTGCAGTCATCAAGTGAAACTCTCAAGGGAGGCTCTGAAATTGGGTGCAAGCCAAAATTTTGGAGGGTGGTTTTAGCTACTACAACACTTGGTGACACACTGGTAAAACTCCAGCTTCTCTGTTTTGGCTCATTGACAGCACAGGGCCATGGTATTTTGAGGAGTATTGAATCACTGTGCTGATTAATCCAGCTTCCCCACTTACCTCATGGACATACATGGTTCACCTTTTTCCAACTCAGTCAAACATAATCAAAATTTCAGCTTGATCACATTGTTTCGAATTAGGGAAGGGTAGTTTAGCTTACGAATTGAATATTTTCAGAGTATAAGTTTTCATCTCTGGTGTTGCTCCCCTACTAGCAGGCCTGGACAGTACCTCAGTGGAGTCACATAGGAACACACGCATTTATCCACAGCCAGTGAACCTGGTCATTACCTCGGTGGAGTTGCATGCTTCACCTCTCTGCGTAGGAAGCTTTTCTCTTCTTTTGCCTTTGTACTTTTCAAGAGAACTGTGCATAGGCACTTATTTATTTTTGGGGTGAAAGAGGGATCCTAACTTGTTGAGGGCAGAATAGGTTGTGAATCGTGTAAGACCTCTGACATAGGTTTTCTCATTTAGATTTCCCCTTCTCCATTTCTACTAGTTGGATGAGCTTGAACACACAAAGCAAAAGTTTGAGTGCAGGCATGGGGCTTCCCAGTGTGGTCATAGGTTCATGGTTCGACCAAGACTTCCCTCACAGATGGTTTGTATTTTCCATCAAGACTTCATCAGCCGAAGGTTATAACCAAGCGCAGAGAAGATGGACACAAGACTGGCCAAATGTTGCAATGTCACAAGTTTCTTCAAATCTCAGCCACATACTCTATTCAAAAGCCAGAACGCAGTACTTGGTGGCACGTATTTCCAGAAAAAAAACAGCAAAGTATTAAGCAACTCAAACAAACTAAAGCAAAAATAGTAATTGAAGCAACTGAATTGAAAACAACAACAAGCAAGCAAAGCAATCAAGTCAGCAAGCAAACAAACAAGAAAGCAAGTAAACACACAAAGAAAGAAGCAAACATGCATGCAAGAAAACAACTCAAAGAAAATACTACTCCTATTCCTAAACTAACAGTACATGGGTAATCTCACATGAAGTGATACTTCCAATGCAACCACTGGCGCATTGGTCGACCCATGTTGGTGAAGGCATGGTTTGTGATCATTGCAGTTGTGCAAATAGGAAAGCATGAAAGATATAACGATGAAGACATACATACTCCAATATTACAAGTGTCCATGGAACAAAAATGAGTGAAAGAACATGTCATTCACTCTGTTGACATGCCATGGTGTTGTGCCACACTACATATAGATGTTGGGTATATGCATTCTCTTGATTATGACTTGCAAGCAAACGTTAGAAAGGTAGACCACTTATGTTGTGCAAGTGTGCTTGTTGTGTAAGATTGCTCCAATGCATGAGCGATGGGATCATGTAGTTTGATTGGAGGAAGCGAAATCTGGGTGTTAGATTGATTTTGAATGCAAATTAGAGAGTGATGAGGAGCCTTGCACATTTCAACAATTTCCTAGTCAGAAGCAAAACCAAGCTCAGGATAACCAGGACTTGACATAATCATTAGCTTGGGCTGATGTTCCTCGACAGTCTGTGGGGCTTCAACTTCATTGATATATAGATCACTGTAGACTAGTGTCTTAGAAATATTAAAAACAATTGAATCAACATCATGATCATATGAAGAAGTGGAGAGATCACGACAACCATGATCAAAAAATTTAGGATGTTGGTCGGCATCCTCATGATTTGATGAATCAGGTATAGGGGTAGATGAGAAGCAAGGATGTTCACCGTCTATGGTTTTAGGAATGACAGATGATAGATTGAACAGATTTCCAGAGGAAGATGTGTCCTCTCCACCATGTAATGACAGGCTAACATCCGACGTGTCTTGTGAATGATCAGAAGAAGAAACATCTGGAAATTAGTTTTCAGAGGGGAATTCAATAGTGGAAGAATCACAAGGGATGTCAAGATAAAGTGGATGAGGTGTGGCTAGAAGGGAATCATCCTTCACCGCAGGTTCTTCGTTAGATTCCCGCACACACTCATCATGAATGATGGCGCGGGTTGGTTGCATAACACCAACTCCGTCAACAACTTGGTCCTCATTCACAGCAGGTGAGGTCTCCGGAATGGAAGAACACAAGATAGTACAATCCAGAGGATCAACATAACGCATGGAAGGAGGTTGAGGGAATGAATCCACGTGACAACCAACAAGCTTGTAGGCCAAATTTGCGCATATATCAAGAGCAGGTGGGGTAGGAGGATGTGACAATTCAACAATTGTGTGTGCATGATCTCCCACATCACTTTGCAGTGGTGGAGTGGTTTGATGAGGTGAAGGCGAACAATCACTTGTGAAAGCAATTGTGCTTGCCTGTGATTGCATTACTCTATCACCAAAGTGTGTTGAGTGGGGTCCAGATATGTGAATAAGATACTCAAATCTTCCATAAAGAAATTCCAGATAAATTTCATCTTCAAGAAATCGGTATGCAAGATTACAAAAGCATGTGTAAAACTGATCAACGGATTCATCAGATGCTTTTCGTAATTTCATAATTTCTTAAACGAGTGCTTTATGGCTAAAGTTATTGAAAGCAATGTTTATCTCTGCGACCAGATGAGAAAGAGAATGAATAGATGTTTCAGGTAGCATGGCACACCAGTGCATGGGGTGCCCTCAAAGCGTGTAGATGAACAAAGCGTAGGTCATGTACTCTTCAAATATTCCATGTCTTTTGCATGAGCATACAACGGCGACCACATTCCTAACCAAGGCTACGTGGCCTCCACCATCAACTGTTTTCTGTGACAAGTTATCCGAGAGAGTTTCTGAGATAATGAAGTTGTTTCCATAAGACATACACTCCAGAAGAGAAACTCTGTAGTTAGTCATGATAAATATGTAGAGATTCAGAACAAATGTGAGGATTCGGCTTGTCATCTAGCCCTCCTTCTAGCACCAAAAATTTTGATGATATTGGATCCACCAACATTCAGGGGATCACCCCAGTATGAAGTCCCAACTAGACCTCACACCGTTTGGTTTGGGAGTCCCATCTAGTACAGTGGCCCTATTTCCATTATCTTAAGGATTTGCCTCAACTCTTGCTTGTCAACACATGAGATGGCCTACTTTGTCTTCGAGAAGTGAGGTTCACATTCTTGGTGAGTGTAAGTGTCACTTGTGTCGATGGTTCTTTCACTGTCGAGGGAGAGGGTGAGAGTGAGTTCCAAGTCTATTGGGAGTAGTCCCAATGCTACTAGGAACACAGAACACAAGAGAACGTACACATCTTCCCGTGGATTAGTCCACAGGGATGCCGCTGTCACAACACACAAGGGAAGATAACACATATATCACTCATCGAATTAGTCCACATGAGTGCAATGGTTATTTACAACAAGTTTTATGTGAAATGTTTTTCTGATGTCCAGGAGAGTATTATGCACAGGCGAGACAGCGTTAACAACATATACAACACATTTCCATTAATAGATTATGTATTACAACAAGTGAAATAGTTAAAATGTATAACACAGGTTAAAGCAACATGCATCACAAGTGTTAAAGATTAGTCTTACAACAGTTACAATACATGTGTGACAACGTGCTGGCCTGTTAGCAGGCTTCTGAATTAAACGAAAGTTCCAAGACACATTGTTACACCATACATCACTAACACCGTGTGAGGGGTGTTGGAGCCACTACTTAATCCTCAAAGGAAAGATTACAGACTCTCTTAGCTATGTGGGAGGATCTTAGGTGAAATTTCCATTCCATGTACAAATGAGTGGGTATTGGTGGCTGTTCGATTACCCTCATGACTATTTGACTCCCATGAATTTTCAACTTTACATGACTCTTTATACAACAAGTGGGTCTCTAGGACTTCCACGTTACATTACGTTTATTGAAAACGTGGCCCACAATAGAGATGTGGATGACATGACTCATGACACAACTCAACATGACAGTGTTAGTACATTCATGCTGCTGATGGAGTGCATGTCGAGTTGCAGTGCTACTGGGTGATGGATGTATTCATGGTGCATCATAGCTTCACCTACGCATGGCAAGGTATGCCGAGTATTTGATGGTCATTAGTTCACTTGATGTTGCTTTGGCACGTTGCTCCTTGCTTGTATGTTGGAAGGCTTGACAAGATCATCTGTTCACGAAAGGTGCATGCTTGTCTGTCCATCCGTCTGTGAGCACATATTGCATGTCTACTCATTTGTCCGTCTGCGAACACATCCTTGCATGATCATCCATTCGTGAGCACATCGCTTCGCATGCATCATTCGTTCATCCATTGGTGAACCTGTCCTTCTGCATGTGCTCCCTTCATTCATCCCATTCGTTGTCGCGCCATGTTTGCTAGCGTACCTATGCCTGCAGTCTCTCATGACGAGACAACATCAAATCCAAAAACCTCCTAGTATAACATGAAACATGATCATTTCGGATGCGGGTGAACGGGAGATGAATCAAGGTTGTGAGGTGGGATGATGGCTCTAAGCACTGCTGATGAAAACTGTGCAATATTCATTGGGTGATTTTTGGCTTCTGGAGGCCTGATGCAAGTTCAGAGGTGATTTAGCCAAACAAATCCTAGTACTATTGGCCCTTTTGGCAACAGTCCACGGAGTGTGGACTGAAGTCTCACTCGATGTAGTATGGGAGGGTGCTAGAACCAGGTTTCCACACCCTGGAGATGCCTGATGATTTCAAGTGGTCTGCAGTTCGACTTTGTGCGCACGTTGCTACGCGCACTTACCCGTACCTCACAGCCTGAGATGATGCCTTCGCACAACCCTACTCGGGGGCCGAACGCTGTTATTACCCAAGTCCTTACTAGTACTCCACTGTTAGTTGATTAACATAGCTTATTTTCATGCGTAAAGTACACTTAGCAATATAAATCATTCATACAAGTGCGCATAGTAAATAAATAGTATAATTGCAATTCATATCAAACAAGTAATAACCCAAGAACAAATACATTGAATTAAGATAAAACTTCTCTTTATTATTATCTTGCTTTGGTTAGAGACTCGACTCCGCCTTGCGCACTCAACCGCAGGGGTTCGCGCACTTAGCTGTGGACTACTAGGCCTCTACACACTCAGTTGTAGAGTCTTCTCCTACTCTATGACCCAAGACACACTTAGACACTTAGACTCTTGTTCTTCGCTTCTACTTTCTCTATCCGTTCCCCTCTTTTACACTTAGAGCCTCACTCTATTTATACAATCCCATGGTCCGTGGACCATGGGTAGGTTGACATTACATTACAAGACTAGGGCGGACAATCCTATGACTCTAACATACTTCTGTGCCCACAATTCATGGGTCTTTACAACATCATTTGGTCAAAACATGGGCTTTGAGCCCCAAAACATGCCTCGGGGGGATTCGATGCCCAACAGGTCCCCAACACACACATCGTGACTTGCCCTCAAGTCACTCGGTCGATGCGGTGATCTTGGCGTAGAGTCCTTCCAGCTGTTCTCGAAGTGTGCTGAGACCCACAGTGCACTAAGTTGCTGCTTGTATCTACTGCATCTGCTATTTTGAAACCTTTGTGTCTGAATTGTTTCCATACATGTGTAATGGTATCTGCTGCATATGTTTATAGTCCTGTGCCTTTGTCTGGCTCCTCGGAGCGTGAAGACTGTGCCTTTGCCAGCTAGTTAGATAGTTGGCCCACCCTTGTAGGGCTTCAAGTAGCTACCATTCACTTTTCCGTGGAAGGGCTCTCCGTTTAGTTTGACTAGCTAGACCGTGCCTCCATATGTAACCTCCTTAACCACATATGGTGCTAGCCAATGCATTTTGAATTTTCCTATAAATTTTTCAAAATTACTATCATATGGTAGCACTAAGTCATGTACCTTGAAGGTGCGCAACTTGATATGGTAGCCGTGCTAAGAATTTTCACGCTACTTTTGTACCTACTGATGAAATCCAGCTAGGAATCGTTCCTCCTCAAGTTCTTCCAATTGTGCGAGCCTTTCCTCCAGAGCTTCCCAGTCTGTCATCCCTGTGAGCGCTGCTATGTGTAGACTAGGTACAATATATTCCATCAGCATGACAGCTTCCACGCCATAAACTAACCAGAAAGTTGTTTGTCCCATCCGTTTCTTGCACGTTGTCCTGTAAGCCCATAGCACTGCAGGTACACGTAGTTCCCAATCGCTTCACTGTGCATTAAACACTTTGGTTAGTGCAGTCTCCAGTATTTTTTTGAATGCTTCTACAGTCCCATTGGCTTTTGGGTGATACGATGTACTTTTCTGATGATACACCTGGAACTCTTCTGTGAGCATGCTGATGGTTTCGTTCAGGAAATGTGCTCCGTGATCACTCATTAAGATTTTTGGACAACCAAATTGGGTCAACACGTTTTCAAACAAAAACTTCGCAGCCATAGCGGCCATGCAGTCCTTGACTGGCTGGGTTTCTGCCCATCGTGTCAGGTACTCCATCGCGGTGATGATGTAGCGCACACCTATTTTTCCTTGAGGTTTGATAGGTCCCACGAAGTCAATTGCCCATTTCTTGAATGGCTGCAGTGTCATTTGTGGATTCAATGACATCTCGTCCCTCCACGATGGTTTTCTGGTCCTTTGACATATATCGTAGGCCTCACAATGTGCTTTTGAATCCTGGTGAAGGGTTGGCCACCACAACCGTGCACAAAGAATCTTTTGTGTGGTCGTGCGTCCTGCATAGTGTCCTTTTGCAACACCCCCATGTTTTTCTGCGAGGATTTGACTCCGTTCAAATTCAGGTACGTATCTTTGCAATATCTCATCATTGCCCATTTTGTATAGGTGCTTCGCGATGATAGAAAAATATGCCATGCGCACCACCAATTCATTCTTCCATTAGATGGAGTATTCCTTCGGCGCAGTCCCTGTTGTCAAAAAGTGGATTATATCTTCGAAGTGCCCATCTGTGATGCGCACCGCAAAGAGCTGTGCGTCAGGTAATCCTTCCTCCAAACTAGTAGGTTCCTCACTCGTCTTAATACGTGACAAGTGATCCAGTCCTGCATTCATGTGTCTAGGTTTAACCACGACCTCAAAGTCATATTCTTAGAATAATAAGAGCCACTTACATATGTGCCCCTCCAACACAAGCTTATTAACCAAGTACTTTAGCACAGAATGGTCTGTATACATCTTGAAATGTCCTCCGAGCAAATAGTGCCAGTATTTTTAGAGTGCGTACACCATCATCAACCCCACGTACTTGATTGTGGAATAGTTCTTCTCGACTTTGTAAAATCTATGACTTGCAAACACGATAGGATGATCCAAGCCTTCTCCGCTCTCTTGTGCGAGCACTGCTCCCAGCGCGATACACGATACATCAACATGGACAAGAAACTCCACATCCCATTTTGGGAAGACCAGGATTGGAGTAGAGGCCAACTTCCCCTTTAGGACATCCAATCTCTTCATGCAATCATCATTCCAGTAGAATGTGACATCTTTTTTCAATAGTTTCTCCATCGGCGCGGTGATTTGGGCATAGCTTTTGATGAACTTCCTATATTACCTTGTGTGTCCCAAGGTAGCGCGCAACTGTTTAACACTTCGCGGTGCTTCCAAATTTAGAATGACGACAATATTTGTAGGGTCCACCATTAGTCCCTATTTTTAGACCACATGTCCCAACAGGTTTCCAAAGGGAATGAGGAATGTGCACTTCTTGAGGTTCTACACAATCTGGTGTCATCGAAAAGTATCTAGCATCAAGCATAAGCTTGCTACGTGGTGCTTAACCAATCTGAAGACAGTCCAGTCATCCAGATAGACCTCTAGAAACTTGTGGATGTATTCTTTGAATGCGACAACAACAATGCGCAAAACGATGGCTAGCGCGTTCTTCAATCCAAACAGCATAACGGTGTATTGAAAGCAACCCCATTTTGTTGCGAAGGTCGTCTTGCTCCTATCTTCTGGTGCGATTTTGATCTGGTGGTACCCTGAGAACCCATTCGTGAATGAGTATGCTTCTTGTCCGCCAACATTTTCCAATACTTCATCTGTGAACGGTGTCAGGAATGGGTCGTGTACACAGGCATCATTTAGCTTCCTGAGATCCATGCATATTCATATTTCGCCCTTCTTCTTTTTCTCCTACACCACCATAGGGATCACCCAGTCGGATTCTTCCACCGGCTCAATAATTTTGGCTGTGAGCATTTTATCTAGTTCTACATGGACCTTTTCCTTATACTTCGGATTCAAGCGGTAAGGCCTCTATTTAACCAGCTTTGGACCGGGTTTTAGGGTGATATTCATCATCCCTAAGTCGCCAACGATCCCTTTTAAGTCCATAATCTTGGTTGGGAATAAGTCTTGGTACTTGTGGAGTAACTCAGCGACCTTATCCACCGTGGAATCATCCCAATAGTCACTGAGCGTTGCATACTTTGGTTTAGCCTCCATCCCAATGTTTACCTACTTCGTTTTTAGCGGTGCGGTGATGTCAGGGTATTCAATCAATGGTCCTAGAACCTTGCAACAACCTTCTATTTTTTGGATGTTAATTTTCCATGGATCCTTATCATCCTCCTCAATATTTACATTGTGACACTCTAGTGTGCAGCTAAGTTGTGTCGCCCATTCCAGCTGAAGCACTTCCATTAGCTCCTGCGGTATTTTGAAGATAACTACTTTTACTGCTTCTAGTGCATCATCAATAGTATCCCACCAACGATATTCAAATGTGAAGGTTAAAATGAATCCTTCGTGCAAGATATCCCATTTTCTCGTGCCATGGCGGAGCTCCATCTTAGTATACCAATTCATGGGTATGACATATAGGGAATGACAAAACAAATGCACCCATTCAGGTTGTGGCTCCTCCCCGTAGACCTTGGTCCATGTCGTGAGGTGTGTACGTGGATCATCCCTTCCATCATACTTGTCTGTTAGCTGTATCTGTGGTTTCCCAAATTGTAGGCACATCATCCTTCTGCATCCCCGCTAGTCCTTAAAATTCTTCTGGTGCATACCCCACCACCTTGCAGGCGTAGCACGCAGTACCCATTTTAGAGCATTAAACCGTTGTTGTTCTGGCACCTCTCTTTCAAATTTATTTAGGAAATCATCCACCAATGTCAACCCGTCATACATAGGTAGATCCCTTACTTTTGAGGTCACGCAACGCAGTGATATTACCATCATGTTGTAATTGAGTGTGGTTACCTCGTGTAACTGATTCTGCCATCGTTCTATTTCCTTGTCTGAATCTGATGTGTAGGAGATTTAACGCTCCCATGAAATCCTGCCATCAGCTATATGATTCACCCAATCCCGTTCCTGAGCGGTTATCACATAGATACAGTCTATATCGTCATCGCTCTCATCATCGCGCACTGGCTCTGTGTAGCGCGATGCTTCTGCAGGGTCTAAAGGTACCACTAAGCGCAGTGAATTTTTCTCAAAAATCATTTCGCACTTCTTTAGATTTATCACTCTGTTCATATCAGTGGCCCAATATATTCCCAGTAGCATGGGATAGGGATTGCTATCATCAACAATATCTATCACTCCGAAATCTGCAAGCGTGTTCGTACCTTCGATATCTACCGTTATTCCTTGCAATCTTCCCATTGGTAGGACCTTTTGCTGGTTCACCATTCACAATTGAATAGGAGACCATTGCAATGTGGGCCTACCCATGCGCTCCCATGTCTTCTTTGGTAGGATGTTCGCGTCTGATCCTAGATCCAAAATCACTTGATGCATTCCATATTCTCCGATTTGTGTAGTCAATCTCATCTCCCTTCTTGTTCGCATTGTGTGTTTCCCGAGCTTCCAGACTACACGCAGTTCCCCTATTCCAGCACATCTAGTGATGAGTTCTTGCAGCCCTTTCACTGCTTTATTGTCGCGCATTAGTTTCATGCATGTCTCCAGAAAGGTAGTGAGCATTGATGGGTCCATCTCTGGTTCTAGTTTGTCTTTACTACCTAAAGTGGAGGCCTCCGTGAAGCTCTTCTTAGCTTCCATGAATGTCTCCTTCGCACGCTCCAAATCGAACTTTGGTTCCTTTGTTGGAGCCTTGCGAACCCAGGCACTTTCTTTGGGTTGCTTGCCCTTGCCATCTCCTGTCATGATAATGCTTCAGAGCATGATGTTTACATTCAGTTCCTCCTCGCACGGCTCAGACCTCATCATTTGCAGGTTTTGAGTCGGGGGAGGCTGGAGTGTTCCTTTATCACGCAACTTGGCTATCAGTGTGGGGCAATCTTCTGTTTCATGATCAAACTGGGTACAATATAAACATGATGCTCTCATCGGATTTGTATAATTGTGGGCGTAATGCCCTAGCCCTCTCCAATTGTAACAAATTAGTTGTCCACAACCCCTTCCTGGTCCCATTCACCTCGTCCGCCCACCATCCTCGTATTTTGATTGAGATCTCGTGTTTCAGTCTGAACTCTATTCGGCCTGAACTCTGTAGGTAGGAGTCTGATCCATCATTAGTTTCGTAACTTCTATAGGTGCACTCATCATGGCCTACTGACCTGCAAAAATTACAGAATCATTGCTGGGACGTCTGCGTATATTTCTGTAATAGGTGGCAGTTATCTGTAGCATGCTTCCCTCCTATCTGACATGTTAGGTTCCTATACCAATAGGAGTCATAATTTTTGGAGAGCTGAAGTCAAATATGTAATATGTACATACCTTTGCTTTCTGCAAAGGCTTTCCATATTCAAAAAAATATTTTTTTTTTTTTTAAATGTAAAGAGGGTATGTCCTTAAAGAAATATCAAAGGACAAAAAGAATAAAAAGGTAAAAAAAAAATGAAAGAAAATGAACCCTAAGAAAAAAAGACCATGAAAGTGTGCAAGTCAAAATGCCACTACTATTTGATTTTTATGAATAATAACGATTGTGTGCAGCTTGTTACCTTTGCCACATTCCATGGTAATCAAACAGCTTAATCTTGGTTATTCCATGTTTTGAATTTCATGTTTATAGATAGAGAATAAAATCTGACCAAATTGTTTAATCTTGGCAGATAATTAGATAAGTAGAGTAAATAAAAGGAGCTCAACTATTTAATCTGAGCCCTTGGATGTAATAAGGTTAGATTTAGATAGATTACTTTTGTAAAAGAAAAGAAAAAGTTTTGATAAAGGGTTTGCCAGCTTAAGTGCACCCTAATAAAGAGAAGAAAAAATGGTAGGATGAGTAGATGGGTAAGTAGTTGAATGGTTGCAGAATGGTGATGATTGATTAGATAAAGATCATATTATTCATCTTCATCATCAAATTTCTAAGTATATGGAGCATTTACCAAAGAACAAAAAGTTAATTGATTAACCTCCCTTAGTCATTAAGTGCACCCTAATAAAGAGAAGAAAAAATGGTAGGATGAGTAGATGGGTAAGTAGTTGAATGGTTGCAGAATGGTGATGATTGATTAGATAAAGATCATATTATTCATCTTCATCATCAAATTTCTAAGTATATGGAGAATTTACCAAAGCACACAAAGTCAATTGATTAACCTCCCTTAGTCATTACATTTTTCAATTAACTAATTTCCAAAGAAAGTCTTAATGTACCTAGAATATTTTTTTTTTCTTAGTAAAACTATTCTATTGATATGGAACAAAGTATGATTACAATGAGGCTCAGGCCTCAGCAGTACTGAACATCATCTATCAAAAAATATCTTGACTGCCCCATAGTTGGGGAAACTAATCTGTGAAGGCAAAAAGAACCCACATACGGGTTATCAGTTTTAAACCAAAAGATATCAAAACATGGCAAAATAACCAAGAAATTTTTAACAGAACACAACATTTCAGAAAATAACCAGTCAGCAAAAGAATCATCTGGGTGGGGGGAACCTCCTCAATGAGGCACGTGTACTGATACCACTCGTCCTCCTCCTCTGACGCGCCGATTTGTGGCCCACGATAAGGTTGAATGCCACCAGAGCTGCTTGCAGCTGCATGCGGCCTGGATGTGTCTCCCACTCTGCCTCCATGTGTCTACGTGTCTCCAAAACTACCTTTCGCTGCATGCTAACTGCCACCTAGTTCCTCGTCCATCAGTTGCTTGCATGAACCGTGGACACTCCTGATCCTGTGAGCAGCCCACTGCTGCACCCCAGTGTTCTCCGGTGGAGCATCCTACGGCTCATTTTCCTAAGAGAAAATGATGGTGACAGTGGCTATAATGACAGGTCTATTCAGGGTGCTGTAGAAGCAAAATTATGTTGTATGAAGAGTAGGGTGAGGGGGGAGAGGAAAATTGGCTGTATGGATAGTGACGTCTCTCCTGCTAGCACCATGGAGCTGTGCACATCCTCGGGCACTGCAGGTATTAGGATACCTACTAAAGAAGGTGCCATAAGGATTGGTAATGTCAGGGGAAGGGTAGGGGGAGGCAGAGTCAGGGCTGGGTGTCGCAGGAGGACGGACGCCACCACGATGACATCCCCCTCTTCTGCTATGCATTCGGTGTCGTATGCGAGCCATGGCAGAATTTGAAGAAGAGCTATCAGTGGGGGAATTGGCTAGATGACTGAGCAGAGGATGAGTGAGGGAAGGCGGGGTTGATGTCAAATTGCAGAGCCTGGTGTGGGAGAAATGCTGCTCATTACCAAGGTATACACAGATGAGTTGTTGGGTGTGGAGCTTGATTATCTTCTATATTCAAAGGTATCGCCACATTGGACCCCAGTTTGAATATTCGCTGCAGGGGGGGTCCAGGGGGGGGCGGCTACGACCTTTGGGAGCCCCCCTTGGCAGGGGATTTCGGGGGTAGCGCCCCCGAACGTAAAAACAGCTGTAAAATTGCCTTGTAAAAGTATAGTAATTTCTAGTCAATCTGGGCCGTTCATTAGGCGGATGATCTGACGGTAGAACTTATGTTTAGTTTAGGGTTTTTTTCCCTAGAAGGAAACCCCTCTCTTTGTATGAGGGCATTGTATTTGAGGCTGTGTAATAGATGTGTATTCTGTGAGCGAGAAATAGAGAGGTGAGACTGTGAGAGAAAACAAAGGATATTACAGCGGAGTTGTTGTAGGTTGTGTCTCTTCATTCTACTGGATAATAGAAAGGAAGGACTGGCTGTTCGGGGTGGACGTAGCCCAAACTGGGTGAACCACGTATATCTGTGTCTCTCTTGTTTTGTGTGTTTTCTGTGTTTATATTTCTGCAATATTTTATGTGTTTCATTGCTCCGTAATATATAATTTTCTAACATGAGCAACCAGCAGCATCGCCCGATAACAGTGTGAGAACAAGGTTCCACTTCCTGAGGAGGGCACATGCTATGGAGTAGGGGGGGAAGAGCAGCATTAAGGTTAGTGGAATCCATTGTTGTGCGAATGATGGGTAAATATCGGCTAGAGTACCCATTTAATGAAACCTGCAGGCCGCAATGAATTTTTTTCAGGCTAGCATGGGAGGGAACATAGGTGGCCATGTGGCTTGTCCTCCCATCGCCCAGTGGTCTAATCTTCATAAATATCCTGTTTGTCACCTGCATCCAGGTGTGCTTCTTTTCCCTGTGCCATTTCAATCTTCACCAAATCATTGTATTCCTTTAATTGGAGTGCAGTGACAATAGTGGTGAGCGAGCCTGCATGTAGAGTCATTCCACTATTCACTCCTATGTTAGCTAAAAGATCAACCACTTTGTTGCCATCCCTACGAATGTGGTTGAAGGTGACTGCTCTGTGGGTAGAGAGCCACAGTTCAATGAGTTCAAATCTTTCCGCCAATCTCCAGCTATTGACCACTTTGTTTGGCGGCGTCCCCTGCAGAATCTTATTAACCATGTTAATGATAATTTGAGAATCGCCTTCAATTAAGAGTTGGAAGAAACCAGGAAGTTGAGCTAGGAGAATCCCCTGCCATAAAACTTCTAATTCAGCTAAGTTATTTGTATCCCATCCAATTGAGCCTATGAAGGTTAGAAGGGGTATGCCTTTATGATCTCTGAATACTCCTCCAGATCCTGCTTTGCTTGGATTGCCTTTCGAGGCTCCATCAAAGTTAAGTTTTATCATGTGTTGGGGTGGAGGAATCCATTTGTCTGGTATCTTGCTCTTTGATGAAGTTCTACGATGGATTGCCAACTCTTGGTTCCACTGTAGATTCCAGTTTGCCCATATATTCTGTTTCTGTGGTAGGGAAGGAAAGTCTTCTTCATGCCAGGTTTGAAGCAGTAAGGTTTCCCGAAGGATTTGGAAAATAGTGTTCTAGAGGACTTCTAAAGGTGAGGATTGATCCTTGAAGATGCGTCAGTTTATTTCTTTCCAGATTTTCCACATGAGATGGCCTGGGATAAGTTTCCGTAAAGAGTTTAACAATATGCGCTTATATGGATTCATTGCCCAATTGCGTACAGTATTGGTGATATCCTCTTTAATTCGTCCATATTTTTGGCATTTGAAGCTTACTTTTTCCTAGAGTCTATGTGCTAATGGGCATGAATTCATGAGGTGCATAGTGATTTCTTCCTCCTGTTTGTAGTTGGGACATATGGAGGGCCCGTGAAAGCTTCTCTTCCATAGATTATTCCAAGTGAGGATTTTATTTTGACAGAGAAACAAAAGGAAAGTGGATACATTTGGCCGAATGTTGGGGGCCCAAACTTTTTTCCAAAGAGGATCCTTTACTGTGTGATTCCTTATAAGTATATTGTAAGCCTCATGTGTGGTGAAGGTTCCTCTTGCCTCGTAACCCCATCTGAGTATATCCTTCTTATCTGAATAGCAGATTTTCCTATTAGAGAGTTCTGCCTCCAAATTTTGTTGAACAGATTCTATGCCTTGCCTAATGATGTGGTCCGTGCTTATCCATTGTTTGTATCCCTGCGATAGAATGGGCCTCCAGTGTTGGTTGACTTTGTCCATCATTTGTGCTTCCCAATCGGGTATTTGGTGAGGTTTGATCAGGTCCTGTAGCTTGGGTCTTTGCTGCCAAGTGTCTTCCCAGAACCTTGCATTATTACCATCCCTAACTTCCCAGAAGCTATGCTGTTTGATTAAATCCTTGTGTTGTTTGGTTGCATTCCATATTAAGGATCCTAGGCCAACTTCTGTGAGTCAGATTACATCATCTATAGGTCAGTTGTTGGCATATTTTGCTATCCAGAGGATAGCCCAAGGAGTGTGCGGAGCCGTGAACCATTTCCACCAGATGCACGCTCCCATGATAGCATTACTGTTTTGAGGATCACAAAGCCCTATACCTCCTGAGATTTTTGGAAGGCATACTGTGTCCCATTTCACTAGAGCCCATTTTTGATTTTGTCCCAAATTGCCCCACATAAAGGTTCTTTAAAGATGTTTGATTTCCTTGAGGACCCATTTTGGCTTTGCCAGAACTAAAAAAGGATACAAAGGCATAGATTGCAGAACAACTTTGATTAAGACTAGATGACTGGCCATATTGAGGGCTCTGTAAGTCCAAGAGGAGAGACATGCTTCCAATTTTTCAAAGAGTAGGTGCCAAGATGAGTGCTTTAGAGCCGTATCAATCATGGGATCTCCCAGGTATTTGGAAGGGAGAGCGGCTATCAGGAATCCAAGGATACGAGCTATTGAAGATTGAGTGACAGCAGGGGTATGAAAGAAAAAAATTTGGGATTTAGCCTTATTTATGCTAGCTCCAGAGGCATCCGAGAACTCAGTTAAAAGGGATTTTAATTTAAGAGCTTCCTGGACTGAAGGAAGGCCAAATAGCATGTTATCATCCATGAATTGCTGGTGGGTAGAACCAGGGGAGTGAGGAAAGGAGAGGCCTCTTAATCGCTGGGAGTGAAGAGATTCTTTGATGTTTCTTCCAAGTCCTTCCACCATCATGACGAATAGAAAAGGGGATAGGGGATCGCCTTATTGGATTCCTCTGGAGGGATGGAAAGGGGTGGAGGAGATACCATTGACCAGAATGGAGAAGAAGGTGGAAGTTATGAGACTCATGACCCATCTAACCCATGGAGGGGAGAAACCAAAGGCAATCACCATCTTTTGAATATAATTCCATCTTAAACTATCAAAACCTTTAGAGAGATCAATTTTAAGAAGCATACCTACTTTTTTGGACTTCTTCAAGGAATGAATATTCTCGTGAGTGAGAATGATGCCATCCATGATTTGCCGGCCTTCCACATAGCCTAATTACTCTGGAGTTATGAGTAATGGTAGCAACGGTTTTAGTCGCGAGGCAATAACTTTGGAAAATATTTTGTAAATGACATTACAGAGAGCTGTAGGCTTTAATTTATCAGGAGTCTGAGATTGCACTTCCTTGGGGATGAGGGCTATGAAGGTTGCATTCATGGAGGGAAGCATCCATCTATTAGTCCTGGATTCCTCGGGACCTGCCAGAATTCCTCTTTAATTAGATTCCAATAGTTATGGAAGAAGTTGGAAGTAAATCCATCAGGGCCAGGCGGGTTTCCTTCTTTTAATTGTCGCATTGCATGCTCCACCTGCTGTAAATAAATTGGCCTGAGGAGGAGCTGATTGTGTTTCTCTGTTATAATATTTGGGATATTCTTGGTTATCTTCTCTATGGCTGGCTTTCTATCTATCTGAGGTTCTTGGTGAACTTGCTTGAAATAGGTAAGAAGTTCTTGTTCTATATCCTCATGTTTTTCCAATTGTTCTCCTTTCCGATTCTGGATGTGAGTGATGTTGTTGTGCATTCTTCTCTGCATTGTAGTGTGCTGAAATTTTTTTGAGTTTCTTTTGCCCTCCTTAAGCCATCTAACTCTTGATTTTTGCTTCCATAGTATTTCTTCTTGCTTTTCGCTTTCTGATATTTGTGTCTGAAGGTGTTTTTCCTGCTCTGAGAGTGCCTCAGATTTGCCTTCTATGATGATCCTCTGTTGTAGTCTTTTCATTTCTTGATCTAGAGAATTTTGTGCTTGGAAGATGTTGCCAAAGGTGAGTTGATTCCATTGTTTGATGTTGTTTTTGAGATTTTTGAGTTTTTGCTGGAATTGATACATTTTTGAGCCATCCAGGGGTTTGAAGCTTTTCCAAAACATAATTATCAGGTTATTGAAGTCTGGATGCGTAAGCCATAATGCTTCAAAGTGGAAAGGCCGTTGTGTAGTGTTTCTTGGTCTTTTCCATTGGAGTGATATTGGCTAGCGATCTCAGATCGTGAGAGGCAAGATTGAAGTCGAGAAGTCTCCTCCAAGATGGATTGCATTGTCAAAGAGCAAGAATCTATCCAATCGAGAGGCTATCTAATGTGTACCTTCTTGTTTGTTATTCCAAGTATAGATTCCATTGTTAAATGGCATATCGATGAGCCAGTTGTTTTGTATGAAGTTTTTGAAATGAATGCTTCCATTTTCCAGTTTGGTCTTGCCTCCTCTCTTTTCTTCCATCTTTGTTATCATATTGAAATCTCCTCCCGTGATCCAGAGTGGATGCCTTCTATCGGAGTTGATAAAAGATAAAGTGTTCAGTATGTCTATCTTATGCATTACCTTCTGGGGGAAGTAGACATTGGTTAGGTGACCATGCACATTTGTCCCTATAATATGGAAGGTAGCTTGAATGAAGTGCTTACTCGCATGAATGTTAGTAAGCGTGATGGCTTGTTCATCCCAGACTATTGCTAGGCCTCCTGAAGCTCCTGAGGCATCCACTGCTACTGCTTTACTGCTTGGCCATGCTTTTGCAAGGGTTTGGTCTAGTGTTGTAGAGTTACATTTGGTTTCTTGCATGAAGAAGACTTGGGGTTTCTCTTGCTGAATCATGTTTTTTATCAATCTGTATTTCCCTGGGCTATTGAACCCTCTAATGTTCCATGAAGTTAGCTTCATGATGTACTATTGGGTAGGGTGTTGTAATACTTTTTAAGCTTGGAATATCTGCCCGATTCCACCAGCATTTCCCCAATGCGGATGGTTCATTAGAGATCCATTTTCCTTCCTCTCTTTTTATTGAATTTAGGAATGTTTTTGCCATCCCATTGACTTCCAGGATGAATGTCGAGGGTTCTTTGCTGTTATGCTCTGGAAAGGATAACTTCCAGGTTTTCCAGCTATCTTTCTAGGATCTTGTCATAATATTTTATCTTGCAAGCTTGTTCTAATCCGAGTATGTCCAGATCTCCGATATCTATGCTTTCAGGCTCCTCTTCCATGTGCTGGGTTTCACTCCTTTCCTCTGTTGTTTCCATTGTAGCTGTGGTTGCTGGCTACATGTTATCGACATCCATGCCCTGAGTGTTCCATTTTGGAACCATATTGGGATGGGAGGTGAGATCTATGGATTGCTTAGACTTCTGGGCCTTCTTTGAGCTAGTGGGAATGAATTGTGCTATCATTTTGGGTGTTTCTTCTGAGTGAGCATGATTATCTAAGTTATTTAGCTCCTGTTGGGCCAGGGTTTCAAAGCTATTGTTGGTGGAAGGCATTGAAGAGCTGGCAGCAAGTTTTTTAGGGTTTGAAACGAGTTTTTTGTAGTTCTTTTTGTGGTTGGTGACCTTGGTAAAGCCATTCGAGTTAGGTTTATCTGAAGAGGAGGGGGTCAAGGATTTTAGATTTAAAGGATAGCCATGAAACATATGGCCAAGGGCATGGAATTTTCTGCATCGAAATGGGACATGTTCATAATCTATTAACTGAATCCATTCAAAATCATCATGGTATAGACTTACCGCATCCACAAGAGCCTTGCTTAGGTGCATATAGACACAGATTCAGGCGTAGGAGGTATATCTTTGGAGTTTTGTCTCCTCCACAATTTTGATGAATTCTACTAGACCATTTCCAATATCTTGTAGTGAGTCTTCATCCTAGTACTCCAATGGAAGGGAATAGAGGTGGATCGATATCGTTGCCCAGCTTAGATATTCTTTGTCCGGATTGAATCTTTTAATCCGGTCTCCCAGATAGAAACTAGCTGCATTAAAAAAATAAGGTCCTCCATTGAGGACTCTGTTTCGATCTTCCATACAGTTGAAAACCACTGTGAAGAAACCCTTAGGCCCCAACTACAAGGTAATGTGACCTTTCGGCTTCCACTTGGCTACAATCCATCCATGCAAAGCTTTCTCTATAGGCCACAAGACTATAAATTTCCCAATCAAGGCATGATCCTTCATATACTGGATTTGAGTGTTGATCCGGTGACTTGGGAGCTCAATCTTGCGTCTTTCAGCTGCAACCGGCTTGCAGGTAGCCGATGTCGCTTTGGGAACCTCATTTTTGTTCGTATTCGCTGTGTGTATATCAGGTCCTGCTGCCGTTTCATCCTGGACCTTTTGCTTGATATCTTCTGCATGCATATGAGTGTTTTCACTATCATTGGGGGGAGGCGCCGTGTCCTCCCCCTGGGGGATGTTCATGATTTGCGTGCTGTTCCTTGTCACTTTTTGTTTGTCGTATTACTGGAGAATGTTGACAGAGGAGTTGAGATCTGTGCAGGTCTATTGTTGCAGGTTTGACTTCAAACCCTAAACCTCCATGTTCGCTAGAGCTCTATCGTTAATTTTCATGAAATCATTAACTTAGATATCAGTAGAAAACATGTATTTATGTACCTAGAATCTTAAGTTATAGGGGCTCAGAGTATTTCTCTGACTTCTGGAGGGACCGGACCCTCGGCCCAATAACTTATAGGTTTTAAGTACTAAAAGTTCCCTCATGAGCATTCACCCCCTCAAATTCACTCATACTCCCCAACAAATCTCTTTTCCTAAGGAAAAATCATTTTACATGAAAAAACCCCTTTTCCTAAGGTTTAAACACTATTTTTCCCAAGGAAAAGCCATTACCCCCATAAAAACCCCTTTTCACAAAAAACCCACAAATTCATATTTAGCCTAAGTTTTTATGTTTTCTATGTGAAAAGCAACAACAAATTGCAAATAATTCATTTCAAACTTAGCACTAAAACATTTTCTGCCTTCGTTTATATTAACTTTTAACTTTATTTATGTATTAACTCCCAAAAAATAACCCTTTTCCCCTATGTATTTAATAAATCCCTTTAATATTAAATACCCCGTCCCTGAAGTTTGAAATATAAACTCTATTAATATCATTAATGGGTTAAAATTAGTCGATCAATAGCTAATTAAGAACCAAAACCCTTTTTTCCGAGGAAAAAATCAAAACTTTTTATTAAGAGACTATAAAAAGTTTTACATGCAGTTGAGGTCTTAAGCCACTCAGCTGGATCATTTGTTTGCTGATCTGCTCAACATTTAGGAGCTATTTCTACTGTTTTATAGAACCTGTACAGTCTTCCTCCCTGCTGGAGGCATCTATAAACTCATATTGAACAAAACAATAAAAAACTGGGGTCTCCTTCGACGAAGGAAAAACAACCCCTTTCAAAAAATTTAAGTGTCTATATCCATGAAGAAAAACATGTAACAACATATATATAAGTCTGTTTGCTGTAGCTTTGCACCTGAGAAAATATAAAGGGACCGAAGTATGATATGTAGAGACTGTGTAAACATATAAACAAACATATAAATCCGAGAAGACTGCTGTCAAAAAAGAAATATGAGCTGTGATCATGTTGGCTGAGTATAAGAAGGCTGGTTTGTTATGTATGACTGCCCCTGTCTGATCTCTTCTACTGTCCAGCTGCCCAGATCCTGTTGTAGACCAGCCTTAGAAAGCTGGTCTGCTTCCTCATTCTTGTCCCTGTAAATGTGGCAGATAGAAAACTTATTAAAAGATGCCTTTAAAAAAGAAATTTCTTCAACAAGTGTCTTCAAAATCTGATTTTGACAAGATGCATTTCCATTGACCCATTTTATGACATTTAGTGAGTCCCCAAAAATCTGTATTATGTTGATATTTCTGTGAAGAAGCCAGCATAAGAGATAGCGCAAAGCAGATAATTCAGCATAGTTATTTGTGCCTGTACCCAGCCCAACGGAAGCTTTTAAAGAGTGTTCCGGATTGATGTGTATACACAGGCCTGCTCCAGCCCTATTGTTTTGGGAAGCCCCATCAAAGAAACCACAAGGTATGCCCTCCTGTATATTGATCGACTTTTGATTTGTTTTAGGATTTTTGACATCAGGGGGTGGTATGGCAGAGTATATGGCAGCAATATTAATGGCAACGACGGAAGTAGGGATGTCCTTATCTTGAAACAGACTTTTGTTTCTAGCAAGCCAAACTCCCCAACAGAAAATAAGGGGCAGGTTTCTCATGTTCCCCTCCGGATAGTTTTGCCACCATTTCCTCCAGGCTGCATCCAGGGGATCATGACCCCACTGAGCTTTTACCTTGAGCAAAACAGTGACCTCCTCCCATATCTTTTTTGAGACTGCACAAGTTGTAAAAAGATGACTGATGGTTTCCTCTTCAGACTTGCATAACGGGCATCGCCCAGGCCCAACTAGAAACCTGGCTTGTAAAGTTTCCCATGTTGGGACCTTCCTTTTTAAAATGCACCATAGAAATAGCCTGGCCTTTACTGGGCATTTGAGTTTCCAAATATTTTTGGCCCACCAATCTGGTACTCCCCATCCCTTCTTTCCCATTAAGAAGGAGTATCCATCTTTTGGGGAATATTCCCCAGTTTTACTTTGTGCCCACATCAAGCAATCAAGTTCATCTTTTATCCTGACATTTGAGCGTTGTAATTCTTTGATTAACCCCTCCCACTCAATCTTCCATCTGACATTTATTCCTAATTCTACATCATTCTTCCAAGCCTGTCCCCAGATAGTAGACTGTCCAACTCTCTCCACCTGATTTAATGATGTAATACCTTTACTATCAAGGTGTCTAAGAAGCCCTGGTGATAAGGCAAAAGATTCATTGCATCCTACCCAGGGATCTCTACCAATCCTGGTCTGTCTTCCATCTCCCTCTTTCCAAGCTAATCCTTGCTCGATCACTGAAAAGGCTTCCACCGTGGCCTTCCAGATGGCTGAAATATTTTTTATCTTCTTATTTTGACTCCAGATCCAATCTTCCAAAGGGACTGGGTCGATGTACTTCCTTTTCACCACCCTTGTCCATAGATTTTCCATAGTTATTAGCCTCCATCCTGATTTAGCTGCTAATGATAGGCTGAACTCAGGGAGTCTTTTAATTCCCCATCCTCCCCATTCTTTTGGTCTGGCCACTTTGTCCCAGGCTACCTAGGGTAACACCGAGGACTCCTTTGATCCTGCCCATAGAAATCTGCAACAAATTCTTCTGATTTTCTCCATCACTCCTTTGGGGATCCAAGTCAAAGCGGCCTAGTATACTGGGATGGCTAACAGGACTGATTTGATAAGGGTCAATCTACCAGCTCTGGATAGCCATTTGAAACTCCAGTGTGAAATTCTGGCTTCTATCTTTGCAATGAGCCAATTCCAATCCTCTTTTTTATATGCTGCTGGCTTTAACCAAAAACCCAGGTATTTGAAGGGAGAGTCCAGGGGCTGTATGGGGAAAGGGAATAGATTAGCCATTCTATTCCTTTCTCTTCTTTCAAAATCTGCCACACAAGCTTGGGATTTCCTAGAGTTTATCTGCATTCCAGTTGCTTTCAGAAAAAGATCAAAAATGCATTTTAACTCCTTTAGTTCACTGAAAGATCCATTGGTGAAAATCAAGATATCATCAACAAAAATAAGATGAGTGATGAAAAGATTGATTGCTACCTTGATACCCTTTACCTTCTCCTCTCTTCTGGCTTTGTGAATCAATCTACTTAGCCCTTTTGCCACGAGAAGAAACAGGAGAGGGGATAATGGACATCCTTGCCTGAGGCCTCTCTGGCTGTTAAAAAATGAGGAAGCTGCTCCATTGACCAGAACTGCAAAGCTGACATTTGCGATGCAACCCATGATCCAGCTAATAAAAGAATAGTTGAAACCCACATGAGTTAGCAACATCCGTAGGTAGAGCTAACTGATCCGATCATATGCTTTGGAGAGGTCGATTTTGAGTACAGCTCCCTTCTTTTTCTTCAGTCTGACACTATGAATAACCTCCTGAGCTACACCAATGGCTTCATGAATTTGTCTTCCATCCAGGAAACCAAATTGTTCCATTGATATATTTCTTGACAGGATTGGAGCAATTCTGAGAGCAATAACCTTTGCAATAATCTTGTAGATGCAATTACACAGTGATATTGGTCTGAAGTCTTCAAAACTTTCTGGGTCATCCTTCTTTGGAATAAGAGCAATAAAGGTTGAATTGAAAGGTCTGTAGACTTCTCCTTTCTGTCTTGACTCTTCAACTACTTCAGTTATTTCGGATCCTATTCGATCATAAAAATGGAGAAACAGTTCTATAGTCCAGCCATCTGGGCTTGGACTTTTATCCTTGCCCATGAGCTTCATGGCTACTTCAATCTCCTCCTTAGATACCGGAATTGTAAGATCTTCTGCTTCATCTTCCTCAATGAATCTAGGAAAGCTTTGCACTGTTCGAATGACTTCTGCAATGGTAGCCTCTCCCGGATCTGCAAAAATATTCTGAAAATGTCTTTTTCCTAAACCAGAAAGCTCTGGAAAGGAACTGACTTCCCTCCCTTCTTCATCTTTAAGGCGCCAAATAGTATTTGCAGATTTCCTTCCTTTTGCAAAGTTATGGAAAAACCTAGTGTTCTCATCCCCAGATTTTAGCCAAATTGCCCTACTCTTGATCCTCCATTCTTCTTCCTTATCCAAGAGGATTTTATTTTGCTGCTTCTCCAAATGAAGGATTCTGTCCTTTGAGGCCTGCGAGGAGTATCCATCTGCCTCCATACTTTCCATCTGCTTCAGCTCCTCCCTAATTCTGATCAGCTCCTCATTTTGTTTCAGTTTTCTTTCCTTTGCCCAGGAGATTGTAGCTTTCTTCAATCTTTTGAGATTCTCCATGAACAAAAAACACTTATCCTCACCTGTATTGTGAACAGGGTGAATCCATGTTTCTTTAAACAGATTGCAGTAAGAGGGGTCTTGGAGCCAAGATGGATTGAACTTAAAAGGGGCAGGAGGTTTGGGAGGAGGAAAAGTAATGTCCAAAAAAACAGGGAAGTGATCCGAATTCCCTATTTCCTCTACCCACTGTCTGAGCATAGGAGCTTTGGAAGATAAAGACTCAGATACCAGAAAGCGATCTAGTCTTTTGGCAATCCGATCCTCTCCTATCCTTCGGTTCCTCCAAGTGGGCTTTAGTTTGATCGGGGAAGGATCTATGAGGTTACTTTCCGATATGAGGTTAAAGAAGAAATCTGAGAGGGGATCTTCTCTAGCTGATGGACCCCATGCTTCTGCTCTGCCAATGGAGAAATTTAAATCACCTCCCATAATCAACAGAGGGGATTTCAGCACAGATTTTGTCATCAATTCTTCCCAAAAGGATTCCCTGCCCTGACATGGCCCATAGATATTTACTAAGGAGATGGGGAAGGTGAAGTCTGGAGATAAAACCTCCATGCCCATAACATGTTTCATCCCCCATTGATTGATGACCTTTACTCGCCCTTCTTTGAAACCAATAGCAAGGCCCCCCGAGTGACCAAAGGAATCTATAGCAGTAAATTTCCAACCAGGAAAAAGGGTTTTAAGCATAGATTCAATCTCAGAAGCCTTCCCCAGGGTTTCTTGCAGGAAAATAATATCTAATTTTGAATTAAGTATCCACTCTTTCAAGGCCAGTTTTTTAGGTTTGCTGGCCAAACCTCTGCAATTCCAGGATGTCAGGATCATTTAATAACACCCTCAGGGGGATGCGCTGCTCTAAGAACCCCCGGGATAGAATATTGTTTACCATCTGCAACATCCAGTTTAGCTTTAAGTTTTGCCTTGGACATGTCCGATTTCCTACCTCTCTTGTTTTTGGAACAACTCTGAGAGGGGGGCTCTCCCAAACCACCTAATGCCCCCGGGGTACCATGCTTCCCTCCCAAAGATCTCAGGTTGTAAGGGCAAAGGGAACGAGATGCTGGATGTGAAAGAGGGGGCCATTGATCTTCACAATTTATATCAAGGGACAATAAAGCCGCAGCAATAGTGTCTACATTCGGGGAAATCGATACATGTTCCATATTTTCAACATTATTACTTTCTTGCGCTTGAAAATTTGGAGACGAAACATGCAAAGGAACAGAAACATGCTCAGGAGAGTTAAGAGAAGAAATAGGGGTCCCTGAGCACATAACCTTTTCCTCTTCGTCGCGAAGGGTTTGATTTGCAGTAGCTTCCTTGACGATCTCTTCCACAGCTTCCGCTTCTTTAGCAATTTCCTCCACATCTACCGCCGTATGATTGTCATTTGCCTGAGCAACCTCTTGAATTTGTACAGCTTCAACCAAGGGATCCTTTACAGTCTCCTCTGTCTCCATATTCTCTATTCCTTGCGTCTCCGGAATTTCGTGCTCCATGGGCATCTGAGCAGTGGTTGGAACATTTCCTCTGTAAACTGTAGTCCTCCGAAAGTGTCTCCTTCTTCTCAGCTGTGGACAGTCTTTTGCCAAGTGCCCATACTCATGGTAGTGATGGCACCTAAACGACAAGTATTCGTAGTCTATTATCGCTCTATTTTTCGTCTCCAGGAAGGTCATATCTGCTTCCAAATAAACCCCCAGCCTATTCCCAATTGATTTGAACACGTCTTCTGTCCAAAGGAAGGATGGTAAACCCGGAGCTCTCACCCACACAGGGAACTCATCCGTTCTCTCCTTGATTGCATCAAAAAGGGGGGTCCATTTCTTTAGCAAAACAGGAATGTTCCCAATGTGCCAATTTCGATGGAAAACCCAATCTGCCGATTCTTTGTCTAAAAAGCTGAGCTTAAACCATCATTTCGCTAAAACTTGGGCTTCAAACTGTAATGGTCTATCAGATGCGAAACAATTCTCACCCCATACTTGAAGAAATTCAGAAGTGTATTTCTTACCTCTAGCTCTACCGACCAGGGTACAATCTGCAACAGCTAGGGTTTCTTCGATAGAAACCTCCATCCCAAGGACCAAATTGCCTTCAATCTCCTGAGATCCAATGGGTCTTTGCGGTTTCCTTTTTGCACCTTTGTTTCTTAACTCTTCCACCGGTGATCTAATTCCCCTTCGACCATCAGTCCTTTCTGGGTTTGTCTGCGCTATGCCCACATGAGGTTCTGTCTCCGGCTGTGACGGAATCTGACCCGAAAAACCTGCGTCGAGGTTCCCTGGGGGTAAAAGACCAAATGCCAATCCATCAGAGCCTGCCCGCTCCCCAGCTGAAAGATCACCGAGACCGCTTGCTGAAACTCCTTTTAGATAAGGGGATTCTCTTGGCAGAGATACCCTAGAAAGCGAGGGAAAACCCCCTGGGACCCTTGATTGACCAGAGCCTGCAGAAAGCCCTAGATGGGTTATATCTTCAAAACCCTTTGAAGGCGCAAACCGAGTTGTCGCTGCTTTACCCTTTGGATCAGTGGGCAACCCTTCCTCATTTGCCCCACTCGACACAAATTCTCTTCCCACCTACTTGGAGACGGCCGATAAACAGGTGTTGTAAACCTCACTGCCCGTATCCTTGTCTTGAAACAGAAACAGTGGAATTTCCGCCTGAGATAATGACTCCAACCTTGACAGTTCGTAAGCCCCAAAATAGTGTTCCACGTTCTGAGCGGTGGTATCCTTCCCCCACATAGAGAGGATGTCTTCCAGTTCTGGGTCCAGGTCTACAAGTTCGGCGGGATTAACCATGGTTACGGGCCGTTCCAAGGTATAAACGACAGCCAACAGTCAATGGGGAGAAACTTTCACGGTTTCTTGTGGAAAAAACGGAAAAGGGCGGATAAAAACTGAAAGCAGCTGTATTAGGTAAATCATAAAAAACAAAACAGGCACCAAGACAAACGTTCACCTCCACCTGCCAGTCGCCTTTGCAGAGATAGACCCCTGCGCCAGCAGCTGTTCTTGGAACCTGACCTATTCTACCTAACCGTGGCCTGTGCGGGGTTCCGCCCTGTGCCCTGGTTTCGAAACCCTAACCAGCTCCATTCTCCTGCTCTTGATATTCACTGATTTTCATCTATTATTTTTCCAGAGTTGTTGGGTAGCGTTTCACCCTCTCTCCCAAGAACCAAAACCCTTTACCACATAAAAGAGATTAATTAATCAATCTATGGTTAATTAATAATCGACCCCTGCCAATGAAATCATCCTCGATGCCCTTAATCCTCCATAACCCGTGATTAATTAAAAAATGCCGCTTTTAAAACCCCCCCGGGCCCCTCCATTAAACTTCATCTCAAATCCCCGCCCTGATCACCGTACGATCAGGTCCCATTTGATCTGACGGTTGATGATCATATCGGGCGGCCTCTGAAGGCCTTCCCTCAAAACTGCTCTAGCCCAAAAGCTGTGTGAAATAAAACTACTTACCACCTTCCGCTAGACGACAAAACATCTCATCCCCTGCTTAACTCTGAATGTACCTCTCCTCGTATACCTGCCAAAACAATTGACTTTGTGAATAAAACTAAAAAAACTCATTGTTTTTAGTTTTATCATGAAAAAGACTACTCATACCTCCATGCAAGCACTAGAGTATGTGCGACCATCAACCCACATCCAACTGTCAAACTACTGAAGCTGCTAAACCTCCAGACCATCCTTCAGTTGCGTGTGCTTCCCGTGGACCGTGTACAGTCACCCATTAATCTATTTAGAGCCGAAACCAAGTATTTACCCATATTCACTAAGAAACCCTGTTGAAGTCCCGAACCTTTACTCAATTTCCGTAAGCTATTAAGTAATTAAGTAAAACAGGTGCCCAGCAACTCCAAACCATTCCAAACTAAACCAATTGGACCCCAATTTTACAAAAACGCTTTGCCCCCCTCCTTGAATCCATAAGAACCAAGGATGGCTGCGCTAGTTGCGTTGAATATCCTACCCATTTCTACTCCCCACAGGGATTTAGAACATCTCCCGTTAGCAGACAAAGACTTTCAAATTAAAGACATCTCTGTTGAAGAATCCCCATTGAAATTGTGCTGCAGGTATAGAGACCAGTACTTGAACCATGTAGACAGAATAGGTCTTTTGGAATCAAACCTGCCCAAGTACTAATTCCCTAGCATCCATATCTTCCATGAAATTTTTCACTATTGTCATGCGAGCTACAATCCCACCTTAAGAGCAGTGATGTCCCCCGACTAGACAATACTTTTCACCATCATCGTTGAGTCCATAAATGAAAGGCAATTGTAACCTGGTCAAAATCTTACTCCCCTTTCTATTGGAGACTTGCTTGATAGATTCCCTAAACTCCCCCTATCCAAAATTGCTCAAATACTCCAAAATTTCATTGTAGTAGAAAACACATACCAAAGGATCCCCCTCCTTACATGTCATCCTTTTTTTCTCAGCTTGGCAAAGACATCATATCAATGATATCCAATATTCTAGGCTATACTACTAGTGAATATGTAGATGAGATTATTCTTGCATAAATGTCCATTTTCACTCCTGGGCAGCCCCCTGCCCTCATGTTTGAGTGGACATTTTAAGATGTATACAGATCATTCTGTGTTGAAATACTTGGTCAATAAGCCTGTGTTGGGGGGGAATATCTGAATATGGTTGTTATTTTTCCAGGAGTATGATTTTTAAGCTATTGTGAAGCCTAGATGACTAAACGCGGGACCAGATCATCTGTCGTGCATCGAAACATGAGAGGAGCCGACTAATTTGGAGGAAGGACTTCCTGACACGCAACTCTTTGCAGTGCGCATCACAGATAATCACTTTGAAGATATAATACATTTGCTGACAATGTGGACTACTCTAGAAGGGCATACAAGCTAGCAGAAGGAGTTAGTAGTGCGTGCATCAGACTTCTCCTTCATTGCATGACACTTCTATAAAATGGGGTTAGATGAAATATTGTGATTTTATGTACCTAATGTTTAGCAACATAGCATCCTCATGGAGGGTCATGGGGGAGCTGCAGGAGTACATTATGCAGAAAAAGCCAGAGCGTAGAAGGTTTTGCGTGCTGGATTGTGATGGCCAACTCTGAATAGGATGTGAAAGCATATTGTAGGGCTTGTGATGCATGTCAAAGGATTGGCAGGCCATCATGGAGGGATGAACTACCTTTGATGCCACAGGTGACATTACAACCATTCGAGAAACGAGCGATCAACTTTGTGGGCCCAATTCAGCCTTTGGGAAAAAAGACAGTTGCATGGTACATCATCACCGCGACTAAGTACTTGACTAGGTGGAAAGAGGCGCAGCCTATGAAGGACTGTACTCGCATGACAATAGCAAAGTTTATTTTTGAATACATATTGATGAGATTTGGTTGTCCAAAGATCTTGATGAGCGATCATAGTACGCACTTTCTTAATGAAACAATTAGCACGTTGAAAAACGAATTTCAGGTGTATCATCAGAAGAGCACGCCTTATCACCTACAGACCAATGGGATGGTGGAAACATTCAATAAGATACTAGAGAATGCAATCACAAAGGTCTAAAATACTCAGAGAAGTGACTGGGATGTGTGTGTACAAGCGGTTCTATGGGCCTACATAATGACTTGCAAAAAGTTGACTAGGCAAACGCCTTTCAGACTCATGTATGGCATCGAAGTTGTGATGCCAATGGAATACATTATACCTAGTCTGCGCATAGTGACACTCATAGGAATGATGGACCATAGAGCCTTGGAAGAGAGTCTTGCGCGGCTAGTAGATCTTGAGGAGGACCAATTTATAGCTGGATTTGATCAACAAGTTCAAAAGGAGCACGAAAAGTGATGGCATGATCAACACATTAAACTGTGCACCTTCAAGCTAAATGATCTGGTTTTGTTATATGACAGCAAGTTTGATAAATTTCCAAGGAAATTTATGATGCACTAGCTAGGGCCCTATGTCATCAAAGAGATTACTGATGGTGGAGCAGTTTAGTTGGTTAAGTTAAATGGGGATCCCTTCCGAGGAAAGGTAAATGGTAGTGGATTGAAGCCATACACTGGTGATCCAATTAGGCAACTATATGAATGTAGCACAGTCTTAGCACTCCAAGCAGCTAAAAGGAGGTGTGGGACTATAAAATACACTGCCTAGGTTGGGGAACTGCGCGGAATGAGGAGATATCATAGAGACCACACAAGCATGTAGAAGGCTATGCTACCCAGGAACAAACCATGTAGGTCAGCCAAAAAGTGACTGTTAAAGTCACTGTTCATGATTTAATGACGAAAAAATGGCCAAATGGAGTGGGGGGGCAGTATTTAAGATGAAATTTATGGGCGAGATCCTTAAAAATGTGCCGCCAATCTAGCATTAATGAACTGATTTTGGGGGTAATGGTTTGATTTGAATTCAAAATGGCCTATAAATTACATGTCGTTGCCAACAAATAACACTTGGAATTTTGAGAATTGAGTTGTTGAGCTCCCAGGCGCGTATGAACCATGAATTCTTTGAAGCTATGATAGTGAGTTCGGCATGGAGACATAAGAATTGTTGAATAGCGTCATGTTGACACCGACAGAAACTGTAGATATTATGGAAGTACTGACAGCCGAAGAGGTTGTGCCTGAGGTTGTTATGGAAGTAGAGGGAGCTATTCCAGAGATTGAAGGGATACTAGCTGAAGTCCCCAAGTTGTCAGGGTCACCTAGACCAAGGCTTACCCTGACGCAAGAGAGTGCGAAAATAAATAAAGGCAAGCAGGCTGCGACACCCCAGTAAGTGCACATGTCATTGTTGGCTTGGTGGGGCCTGACCCAGGTTCATCGTTAGTTAGCCAAACAAATCCCTACACTACTGGCCCTTTCGGCATCATCCCACAGAACACGAGCCAAAGTCTCACCCGAAGTAGTATGGGGAGATGCTGGAACCAAGTTTCCGCAACCTACGATGGTCGTGATGTCGGTTTATTCCTTCTATTCCTGCTTTCATGCGGGTCGTTAATTTCTAGGGCTTTGTGAATCTAGTGCTTTATTCCACCCTTGAGTATCTCCGCAAATGAGTACGATCAGCCTTTGCATAGCCCTAACCTATGGTTCAGGTACTTTCTCGCTGTTAAAACAACATATAGAATGGGTTTCCAAGTTATCTTTAAGTTTTTAATTATCTTACTAAACAATCACAGTTAGAACCATGTAAACAGATATTCTTACTTGCGTTCAATTATCCAAAGTAATTACATACATTCGCAAATCAGATAAGCATTATAAATTAAATTCATACATAATATGACAAGATGTATAAATAGGAAACAAAGACTCAAAATTTGAATAATACTTCTTTTTATTGATATCTTTATATGATTATAGACTCTATCCTCCCTACAAACAAAGCTACATGGGTCCGCACACTTAGCTGTAGACTTCCAACTATGCACTCAGCTATAGAGCCTCTAACTACACTCTGACCCGAAACTTAGGCTTCTCTCCTTATCCTCAAGACTTCATACTTCTTAGAACTTATTGATGACTCTCTAGAGCTTACTTAGCTATATTTATACAATCCCATTTACAAACGACTTTACTTTACAAAATTAAGGGTGGACAACCATTTATGACTCATGACACCTTCGTGCTCTGTGACCACAAAATGCAAATACTTAACAACTTTATTACATAATTCAACCCAGAACATGGGCTTTTAGCCCTAAAACTGTCCTTAGGGGATCCTGTTTCCAACAAGCCCCCATCACAAACATTGTGACTCACCCTTGAGTCACTTGGCACGCACAGAGATCTTAGCGCGAAGACCTCCCATCTCGACCCGTATGACCGCAACCTCAACAGTGCATTGTGAAGCCACCTGCTTTGCATCTTCAACCATCTGCTCAGTCACTGCTCCTAAATTGTTGGCCTGAAGATTTTACTGAGTTCCTTATATAGTCACAAGCTTTCCTTCAATAGAGGCTATCACCTTGTAAGCCTTGTTATCACCCCAAGAAACTCACCTAGGTTGCATATCGGTGATGCTCGGGAACATTACAAATTCAACCAAATATAGTTGGATAAATGGTGGATGAGTGGAACAAATGCTGCATATTCAAGCCAGATAACCACTTCTACTATGATTGACCCCAGACATGGGTGAACACCCCCAGACTATAAGGCTTTTAACCACCTATTACTCACAGTTTGAGGATAAGGTGATAATGGAGAAGACTGACCACACCAGCAGATGCACAGGACCCCGTGATGGCCGGCTGCAACCAGTTAAGAGGTCTATAAATCTAGTTTCTAATGCACAGACAGGATGACAACTCTCTATGCATTAAACAATAGAAACCTGCACACATGTTCTATGATACATTCTAAATCCTAACACAGAGGTGGGATGACAGCCCCTCTGATGCTAAACATTCACAGCAATAGAACAAATGCAAACAGGCACAGCCTGGAACAAGAAAGAGAAGTGGAAAGTGAGCAATAAACAACAAAAGAAGCTTGCATTAGCTGGAAATGAAGACCAGACATTGCAGGTTACAAAGTAGTTACAGTCTCCAGAATTTGAACCTTACAACAGGGTTCTCTTCATCTAACACTAATCCCCCTTGATTACATTTGTGTTCTGAGTATATATAGTGTTACAATACAAAATATCTCTGCTAGCCTATGCATGGAGGAATCATAAAGGATCACCAACCGCTCTAACTGTTAGGTATGGGTCTCTGCTATAGCATTACTGTGACAGTAAACAAAATTGATCTTCTTTGATATTCTGTTGTCCTTCTCTGGTAGCTGGAGCATTAACTGAAAGACGCCCCATAACTGATAAATGCAGTGATCCGCTCGAGGCTGTCCTTTTCAATCTTCGGCCACTCTGTTAGTTCAATGCGGCTGCCTGCTGCGCTGTACTGCTGCATGCTTGCTTTAAACAGCTCCGTGCCACTGAAAAATACCGCCCACCTTGCCATTTTTGAATACCAAAGGTTAATGCGTGCATAACTTTCCTATCGGGTCGCAATTACATATCAGAGCCGGCCAATCCCTCTGTTTCTTTGTATTTGAAAATACATGTAAAAATGCCCCAAAATCAATAAAAATAGCTTTGGCGGACCTCAAATATTATGCCATTCTGCTTTGGAAACATATCGGGTCCGGCTAATCGGGACGGAGGCATGTCACATGTAAAGGCCCCGACCATTAGAAAACGCCGATAGCGAAATCACCCCGGACCCGATAATTCATTAAAGATAACTTATAGCGCCATCGGGTCCGGCTTATCGCATCGCAACATAACATATGGTAAAGCCCCTGCCGATAGCGATACTGCCGCGGACCCGAAATGATATAAAACGGGGTGTTGTATGGCCATCGGGTCCAGCATATCGGCGATCGCCGCGGACCCGAAATAATATAAAGTGTAGCATTGTATGGCCATCGGGTCTGGCCCATTGGATCGGAACACAACATATGTGAAGGCCCTGTCCTCTTTGGCAGCCCCGATAGCGAAATGCCGACGCAGCATGAGCCGTTGATCTGTGCACTCGATCAACGGTCCTCGCTTAATCGCTGATCTCCATTGCCACTGTCGATACCGCCGATTTTCTTCCGCTGATTGCGACCCGCCGATGCGATCTGGACCGTTGATCGGCCAGATCCAACGACTGAGATTAATTCGGCCCTTTATACCTGCAACTTTGATTTTTACATGGTTTTAGAGCATTTGTGCCTCCCGATAGAGTATTTCCGCCTTCCCAAGGGCTTTCCTCTTGCGATAGTTTTGATCGGTGAAGGCCTTAAGAGGATCTTGAAGGCTTTTGGGGCACTTTGTATCCATTTTTGGGCATCCTTCTATGCGCAAGCAACCCAATCAGGACTACATTTGATCCTCAAATGTTGGATTATGTAGCAGAGCTAACACTGGCTCCTTCTGGGGATGAGATCCTCCCTGTGAGGTCTCAAGAACTGCAGACCAATGCCTTCCTACAAAACAAGCTTTAAAAAACAATTGCCTAGTGTCCATTGGGCATGGAGTCAACTAAGCATACAACATAAAAACTGTAAAAGAACTTAATTACAAACATAAAAGCTTGAAAATGTAAACCTCAAAATTTGCCCATTGGTAGGGCAATCAAAACTGTTTCTCCTGCTCTCAGCCCGGTTCATCATGGATCAGCAGGACTGGATTGATTTGATCCTCTACCTCGAACAGTTTGGGGCATTTGAGCTTATTGGGTAGATAGGGATCAAATTTCATTTCCCCTCTGTGTATTTTCCTCCTTGGATGTTCTTCATGGGAGCCTTTGTACACCTGCTGGATAACCATGCATGCTGTGTACCTATTTTTATCTTCTGTGGCCTGCAAAATAAATATGAACGATGCATCATTGTTTTCTTGTGCAGATGACACAGAGATAATTTCTGCTCCTGAATCTTCCTTTGAACACTCCTCATCCAAGGAGGAAACCCATGACTGCGCATCCTCTCCTTCTGTCTTCTGATATGCTGTCACTTCAATCTGCGTGGGGGCCAACTGGGCAGGCATGAGAATATCAAGACTGATTTGATCAGTATCAGCCTCGGACTTCGAATTATGTTCTGCCTCAGTGTTCAAGGGGCAGCAATGAGGGATCTTCACTTGAGCAGACAAAGAAGCAAAAGATGATGGGGAGCTTTCCTCCCCCTTTTTAATCACTGAACTGGGGACAACAGCAGGCTGGACAATTTGCAGATCTGCATAGCCATGGAGAGGTGCACTGACTTCGGGCTCAGATTGCTGGAAGGGGCAGGTGCTTGCTGTAGGCTACCACTGCTGGGCAATTTCTTGTTCTGCAGCCACAACAAATTGTCGAGCAGCACTCTTGGCCAATGCCTCTTCATAGGCAGCTCTGGTTAGGAAAGGAGCGCCTTCCAAACCAGAGACCTCCTCCTCCTCAGGATACACTTCTTTCATGACAATATTCTGGCAAAGGGTCTTCACCCTTTGATCTTCGTTTGCAGCGCTGTTTCTCTACAAAATCTGCACATGCTCATGTGTTCGTCTACATGGATCTGGAGTTGGAAAAGAAATAGAACAATGAGCTCCTGCTTCTTCAAAACGCTACTCAGCTCTCAACTTGGAAACTTCAGAGGTCAAAAGCTCAATCATCCTAGCTAATTTATCAATCTCAGGCTTTGAGGATGATGAGGATTCACCTCCCTGACTTCTGCATTCATCATCACCTTCAAGTCTTCCTGCAGCCATAATATTGGCTTCTACTTCAAAGGCTGCAGCTTGCATATCAGCCAAAGAAGCACATCTCCTTTCTCTTAACAGTAGGCAGAACTGAGAATCGAAGGCATTAGCATATGTGAGCATGGCAGAAGAAGGGGTAGGTTTTATTTCTGCTGGCATTCTGCTGTACAGATGATTAAATCTGATATTGAAATCAGACAGCAGCTCACCATGATCTCTCTGCAAGTTCCCAAATTCATCATGATAGAAGAGCAGATCTTTATTATTTCCCCAGTGCTTTAAAAATACATCATCTAAAGCATCAATGTCTGCAATGGACCTAGGGGGTAAATCTCTAAACCATTTTCTAGCCTCCCCACCTAGGCTTTGAACAAAAACCCTCATCCAAACATCCTCTTCATTGATATGAAGATTATCAGCGTAACAATAAAAAGATTTGAGGTTCTCTTCAGCTGATACTCCTTCTACACCAGTAAACTTAGGCATATATTCCATATAATCTCCTACAGGCATGGCATTCAAAGGGGTAGGCAAGACCAAAGGTGCATACCTAGCCACAACTATTCGTTCTATCTTTGAAGCGACTTGCTGGCCTGCCATGACTGAGGTAAGGTAAAAAGATACTGGTAAACTGAGTGATATGAATCAATAAAGAGGATAGGAGAGACAGAGGAAAACGATAGACAACATGGATGCTTCTTTCAACTGAGATTCGAAAGGGAAATGAATGGGGGAAGGAGCTGAATGAATCTCTGAAGGAAATACTTCAACAGCAGAGATACATAAATTCTTTAAGGCTTACCTGATCCTGATGCTTCCTTCCACAAAGTTTCTTCTGCTTATTGATCTTCTCAGGATCAGGCACTGGCCAGCTAGTGATTTCTAAAGATTTCTCCGAGCATGCTTCACGAACTAGACCAGAACTTCAATGTGGAGTCGCCAAAGGATGGCCTTCCTCCAGTGGAGTCGCCAGACAGATGATTACAACCAAAGTTTGTGCTTAAACCTTGTCTGTCATCAAAGCTTGAAGTTGTGTCGTCTCCCAGGGAAGCTGAGCTTCAATTCTCCTCTCCCCGGCAACAATGCCATTTAATGTTATCACCCCAAGAAACTCACCTAGGTTGCATATCGGTGATGTTCGGGAACATTACAAATTCAACCAAATATAGTTGGATAAATGGTGGATGAGTGGAACAAATGCTGCATATTCAAGCCAGATAACCACTTCTACTATGATTGACCCCAGACATGGGTGAACACCCCCATACTACAAGGCTTTTAACCACCCATTACTCATAGTTTGAGGATAAGGTGATAATGGAGAAGACTGACCACACCAGCAGATGCACAGGACCCCGTGATGGCCAGCTGCAACCAGTTAAGAGGTCTGTAAATCTAGTTTCTAATGCACAGACAGGATGACAACTCTCTATGCATTAAACAACAGAAACCTGCACACATGTTCTATGATACATGCTAAATCCTAACACAGAGGTGGGCTGACAACCCCTCTGATGCTAAACATTCACAGCAATAGAAAAAATGCAAACAAGCACAACCTGGAACAAGAAAGAGAAGTGGAAAGTGAGCAATAAACAACAAAAGAAGCTTGCATTAGCTGGAAATGAAGACTAGACGCTGCAGGTTACAAAGTAGTTACAGTCTCCAGAAGTTGAACCTTACAACAGGGTTCTCTTCATCTAACACTAATCCCCCTGATTACATTTGTGTTCTGAGTATATATAGTGTTACAATACAAAATATCTCTGCTAGCCTATGCATGGAGGAATCATAAAGGATCACCAACCGCTCTAACTGCTAGGTATGGGTCTCTACTATATCATTACTGTGATAGTAAACAAAATTGATCTTCTTTGATATTCTGTTGTCCTTCTCTGGCAGCTGGAGCATTAACTGAAAGACGCCCCATAACTGATACATGCAGTGATCCGCTCGAGGCTGTCCTTTTCAATCTTCGACCACTCTGTTAGTTCAATGCGGCTGCCTGCTGCGCTGTACTGCTGCATGCTTGCTTTAAACAGCTCCGTGCCACTGAAAAATACCACCCACCTTGCCATTTTTGAATACCAAAGGTTAATGCGTGCATAACTTTCCTATCGGGTCGCAATTACATATCAGATCCGGCCAATCCCTTTGTTTCTTTGTATTTGAAAATACATGTAAAAATGCCCCAAAATCAATAAAAATAGCTTTGGCGGACCTCAAATATTATGCCATTCTGCTTTGGAAACATATCGGGTCCGGCTAATCGGGACGGAGGCATGTCACATGTAAAGGCCCCGACCATTAAAAAACGCCGATAGCGAAATCACCTCGGACCCGATAATTGATTAAAGATAAATTATAGTGCCATCGGGTCCGGCTTATCGCATCGCAACATAACATATGGTAAAGCCCCTACCGATAGCGATATTGCCACGAACCCGAAATGATATAAAACGGGGTGTTGTATGGCCATCGGGTCCAGCATATCGGCGATCGCCGCGGACCCGAAATAATATAAAGTGCAGCGTTGTATGGCCGTCGGGTCCGGCCCATCGGATCGGAACACAACATATGTGAAGGCCCTGTCCTCTTTGGCAGCCCCGATAGCGAAATGCCGACGCAGCGTGAGCCGTTGATCCGTGTACTCGATCAACGGTCCTCGCTTAATCGCTGATCTCCATTGCCACTGCCGATACCGCCGATCTGCTTCCGCTGATTGCGACCCGCCGATGCGATCTGGACCGTTGATCGACCAGATCCAACGACTGAGATTAATTCGGCCCTTTATACCTGCAACTTTGATTTTTACATTTTTTTAGAGCATTTGTGCCTCCCGATAGAGTATTTCCGCCTTCCCAAGGGCTTTCCATCTTGCGATAGTTTTGATCGATGAAGGACTTAAGAGGATCTTGAAGGCTTTTGGGGCACTTTGTATCCTTTTTTGGGCATCCTTCTGTGCGCAAGCAACCCAATCAGGACTACATTTGATCCTCAACTGTTGGATTATTTAGCAGAGCTAACAAGCCTTATCCAGCCAGGGCTTCATTTGTGCCTTCAGCACTGCTTCCTTGTGCAGCGCTGCATCCACCTATTCCTTCAACTACTTGGCCTCCTGCAGCTTTTCCAGTGTCTATGTGAGCGCAACGGTTTGCGCTGTGCCTTTGACTTCATCATAGCGCTGCTACAACCCACACGCTTCTATCTCCGGTCATTGTACGTTAGGGTCCTTTTGCAAGCTTGTTAAGTCCTCGAACGACTGCTCAAAAAGTTGTGTGTAGTCTGCTACTACGCTAACAATCATCGCTGCTGCTTCTCTGACAGTGGTCGCCCACTACTCCTTTACTTCTGGTGGAGTTGAAGGCTGGGCCTTTAACTGTAACTTTGAGATCTGCAGGTTCAATTCCAACTAAACCCTTGCCATTTCTGTACAAGCATCGTGCACCCCCGTGGTGAGCTTGCAAACACACACCTTGACTAGTTATTCCTTTGGAATGGCCAACTCTGGGACCATTCAGCATGCCTTCTCGATGACCTACATTATACGCTTGTTCTGGTTGGTCACCTTGGTCACAGTAGCGATGGCAGAGTCTCACTATAGTGCCATCTGCTCATTGTTAATCCGCTGCTCATTAACCACCTAAAGGCGTGGTGCTCACGGGCCCTTAGCTCTGCAATCATTCCATCCTGCAAGAGGTGGAATGCTTCACTAGGGAGCACTGCTAGATTAAACCCTACTCCCTTGAGGGCACTAAAAGTGGGCCTGTCAGCTTCATTTTTCATGGTCAGTGCTCCATCAGGTAGCTTTATCATGCTGGAGGCCTTCTGTGCAGCATCTCAGCAGCCTCTGAAGTGCTGATAGCAAGGCTGGTAGACATCGTTCCAACCTGTGATGCACGGGTCTGTAGCTCATACAAACCTGTCTAGATAGCCCCCAGAAATATTTATTGTTGTTGCTCAAACTATTGTAGGGCCTCCTCATTGACATCCCACACCGTGTCACCATTGTTGTGAAAATCACCCTCTATGAGGATGATTGGGTCCAGTGATGTCTTAGTAGCCTTAGATTTCTTCATGGACCCTCCTTTCTCATGCTCCCTTGGATGCTTGATCCAGGCAGATGTCACCTGTGGGTCCGCACTGTGTTGCTCTATATGCTCATCCATATCTTCCTCTATCTCGGGTGAAGGTGACCTTGTGCCTTTATCAGAGCCTCGCTCTATTCCCTCTGTTTGCTTCTTTGTCTACTGCGTGGCATCGTGCTCTACCTGGGCCTTGTCAGTGGCCTCCTTCTTTCTCTTTTCGGCCAACTACATCATCTTGAGTTTGGCCTCCTCCTTTTTCTGCATAGTAGACTTGCTCCCTCCCACCGCCAAGTCTAATGTAGTGCGCCATTCTACTAGCCAATGATCAAGTATTGCATCAATGGCGTCATCCACTTCTAGGTAAGGCAAGTCATACCACGTCTACATAGGGTCCTTCTGTGCTTTGATGGACACATGGTGAAAATCTTCTTTGAACTCTGTGTAGCCCTGTAGGTTGGCAAACACTGTAGGCAACAACCACGGTTTGTCATTGATGGCCATGCAGATGTTCATCTCCATCAAGATCTAGAAGATCTTGCTATCCTTGATGCGGTGCGAATCCTTGGTCGCCCACAGTGAAGCATACTTCGTTGCTTCTAGTAGGTCTAGTGCAACCAGAGGAAATTGGCTATCCTCTGGCAGATCCCATGTTCCCAGCACAATAGACAACAAGAGCCACGCGTAGTGGAATTTCTTGCTAAGCTCATGTACCTCGTGGCAATTCGCAAGGAACTCACCGCTGAGATAGTCTACCCAATTGAACTAAACTCATTTAGCACACTAGGCTGCTAGAACAAGGCGCCGAAACCTCATCAGTGCAACACTTCCTGATCACCTTCCCTACTAATATTTGTGTAACTACCTTTATAGAAGGGTCACAGATGTTGGATACGACATATTTGCATGACTTATTTACCAGCTTAAACTTCTCTTTCATCACCTCCTCAAGGACCTGCTCACCACCTTTTTTGCCAAATATCATGGTCGGGTTTTCTCTTGTGTAGGGAAACCATGTGATCCTGTGGATCAATTTTTCAATGACGGGTATTGGCTCCTCTAGCCACAGACACCCATCATGCACCAAGCATAGCAGCTGCTTTATGACCAAGATTATAATCAAGGTGTGGTTGTAGTGTGGCACCCATAGGATATTGAGCAGATCTGCCTTGTATACTCCTCTGAGCCACCTCCATAGCTCCAATGTGTTCATCCAGGTGTTTGTATCGATAATGCAGCGTATCATTTTGCTTTGTCACGAGGTGTGGAAACTTTTCATGGTCAGCTAAGTCCTAGTCTTCAATTTTTAACAGAGGAACCCACACCAAGCGCGGTCCTTCAAAAACAATTTCGTTCGGTAGCAGAGGGGTTTGCAAGGGGACCTTGCTCTCATCGATATCTTTCGGCACCTTGGTCTTGCCCTTCCGCGAAGGGGCATACTCAGGCAACCGAGTGATAGGTTCAGCACCGTGGGCTTCAACCTCCTCCACATCTACTCCCACATCCTCATCATCCATCGAGATGTCTTCAATTTCTTCCTCCTCTAGCTCCAGATCAGGCTTTGCCCTTTTCCTGTGCAGTGGGCTTCGGTGGGTTTCTTCTTGGTGATGCGTGGACCAGTATTGTAGGCTTCTTGCCCTTATTATACTTTGTGCTCTTCTTGGTTGGGGTCAGCTTTTGACTCGGCATCCTTAGTGATTTGGGGACTTCCGCTAATACTTCAGAAACCTCTAATGTAGCTATTTCTGCCTCGCTAACCACTTCTAGCATATCTTCCTTGGTCATCACTACTTCAATGTCCATGGCTATGGCTGTGTTTCGACATAGTGCTCATCAACAATGCTTGTGATATCTCTGGTAAGTTCTCAAATGCTAGACTCGTTATCAGAGCCTCGAAGAATTCTCGGTTCATGTGCGCCTAAGAGCTCAAGAACTCAATTTTCAAAATGCCAAGTGTTTTTCACTATGCAACCACCTATAATTAATAGGGATTTTTGAATTCAAATCCAATCGTTCCCCCCAAATTTAGTTCATTAATGCTAAATTGGCAGAAGATTTTCAAGGATATGACCCATAAATTTCATCTTAAATGTTGGCCACCCACTCCATTTGGTTGTATTTCTACTGTCAAACCATGAATAGTTACTTTAACAGTCACATTTTGGTCGACCTATGTGATTTCTCCCTGGGTAGCGCAACTCCCTTCGCGTTTCCACGAGACTTGTGACACTTCCTTGCTTTGCATAAACCTCTAATCGTGCAACTCCCCAACCCGGGCAATGTAGTTTATAGTCCCGCGCCTCCTTTCAACTGCATGGAGCACTAAGACTATGCTACCTTCATATAGTCACATGGCTGGACCACTGGTGTATGGAATCAAGCGAGTGCCATTCACCTTTCTTGGGAATGGATCTCCATTCAATTTGACCAGCTGTACTGCTCCTCCATCAATAATCTCCTTAATGACATAGGGCCCTAACCAATGCATTCTGAATTTCCCTAGAAATTTATCAAACTTGCTGTCATATAACAAAACCAAGTCATTTACCTTAAAGGTGCATAGCTTAATGTTCCAATCATGCCATGCTTTTTTGCGTTGCTTTTGGACCTATTGGTGAAATACAGCTATAAATCTCTCTTCCTCAAGCTTAGCTAGCTGCGCAAGCCTCTCTTCCATGGCTCCACGATCCGTCATACTTGTGAGTGCCGCTATGCACAAACTAGGCACAATTTATTCCATGGGCATTATTGCTTCAACACCATATTCGAACCTAAAGGGTGTTTGTCCATTCAACTTCTTGCATGTCGTCCGATTGGCCCATAGTACTGTGGGTATGCATAGGTCCCAATCACTTTGCTGAGCATTGCAAACCTTTTTCACTACATTCTCTAGCACTTTATTGAATTCTTCCACCATCTCGTTATCCTGTGGGTGATAAGGTGTGCTCTTCTGGTGATATACCTGAAATTCCTTCGTGAACGAGCTAATCATTTCATTCAGAAAGTGTGTACCATGATCACTCATCAAAATCTTTGGACAACCAAATCACGTTAGTACATACTCAAAGAGGAACTTTGCAGTAGTTATGCCTGTGAAATCCTTCACAAGCTATGGCTCCACCCATCGAGTCAAATAATCTGTCATGGCGATAATGTACCTCGCTCTCATCTTCTTCCCTTGGGGCTGAATGGGTCCCACAAAATCTATCGCCCATTTCTCAAAGGGTTATAATGTCATCTATGAATTCAAAGGCATCTCATCCCTCTGCGATGGCCTGCCAGTCCTTTGACACACATCATGTGCTTTATAGTACGTGTTTGAGTCCTGATGAAGGGTTGGCCACCACAACCCTATGCGTAGAATCTTCTGCGTAGTCGCTCTCCCTACATAATGTCCTTCTGTGGTGCCCCCATCAGCATCCAAGAGGATACTATTCCTTTCAAACTCTGGTACATATCATCGTAATATCTCATTAGACCCCATTTTGTATAGATGCCTGGCAATGACAGAAAATTCTATGCGCGCACCACTAACTCCTTCTTCTGCTGCATGGTGTATCCTTCCAGGGCAGTTGCTATCATTAAGAAGTGCATGATATATTCAAAATGACCATCCACAAAACATACTGCAAATAGCTATGCATCAGGCAATCCCTCCAAATTAGTGGGCTCTTCCCCTATTTCGATGCGTGACAGAGGTATGGTCCTGCATTAAGTCTAGGCTTCACAATAACTTCAAAATCATACTCCTGGAATAATAACAACCACTGGCAGATTCTCCCCCCCAGCATAGGCTTTTTGACCACGTATTTCAATGTGGAATGATCCATATACATCTTAAAATGGCTACCCATCAAATATTCCCTAAACTTCTGGAGCGCATCTACTATGGCTAATCCTTCACGCTCGGTGGTGGAATAGTTCTTCTCCGCCTTGGATAACCTTCTGCTTGCGAATGCTATAGGATGGTCCAAGTCTCCTTTGCCAAAATATGTCAATGCTGCTCCCAACGCTATTCATGACGCGTCAACATGTACACGAAACTGCTTCTTCCAAATCGAGAAGACTAAAATCAGCGTTGCGACCATCATTTCCTTGAATACATCCAAGCTTTTCTTACAGTCCTTGTTCTATCAGAATGTGACATCCTTTTTCAACAGCTTCTCCATAGGTGTAGTGATCTGGGCATAGCCTTTGATAAAATTTCTATAATATCCGATATGTACGAGGTTAGCTCGCAGTTGTTTCACACTCCTCAGTGCTTCTAAGTTAAGTATCACTGCGATCTTCGTGGGATCTACCATCAGTCTCTATCTACAAACCACATGACCTAGCAAGGTCCCAAAAGGAACATAAAATAGACACTTCTTTATATTGAGCATGATCTGGTATCTTAGACAGGTAACTAGCATTAGGCGCAAACTTGTGACATGGTGTTTCACCAGCCCAAACACAATCTAGTCATCAAAGTACACTTCCAAGAACTTATGAATAAATTCCTTGAATGTCACAACGACTATGCGCGAGAAAATAGCAGGCACATTCTTCAATCTGAAAGGAATTACAGTGTACTGAAAAAAACCCCTCTTAGTCGCAAATGTCATCTTGCTCCTATCCTCCAGTGCAATTTAGATCTGATGGTACCCAGAGAACCCATCAGTAAAGGAATATGCTTCTTGGCCATCTACATTGACCAACACCTCATCAGTGAGCGAAGTCGGGAAAGGATCATGTACACAAGCGTCATTCAACTTCTTGAGATCTACACGTATCCTTATTTCATCCTTCTGTTTCTTCTCCTGTACCACCATTGGGCTTACCCAATCAGATTCTTCCATAGGCTCAATGATGCTTTCCATGAGCATCTTGTCTAGCTCTATGTGTAACTTCTCCATATACTTTAGATTGAAATGGTAAGGTCTTTTCTTAACTAGCTTCACATTGGGCTTCAACGTGATCTTCATAACACCTAGGTCCCCGATTATCCCTTTTAGATTCGTAAACTTGGTAGGGAACAAATATTGGTATTTACGGAGCAATTCAGTGACCTTACCCACTGTCGCATCATCCCAACAGTCTCTAATATTCAAGAATTTGGTCTCTGCCTCCGTACCAATATTTACCTATTTCGCTTTCAGTGGTGTAGTTATATCAGGATTCTCAATATGTGGTCCTTCAACCTCACGCTAACCTTTTGTTTCAGGGATGTTAACTTCTTACGGATCATCATCTTCTTCTTTAGCAGTTACATTATAGCATTCCAGCATGTGTCTTAGCTGAGTAGTCCAATCGGGTTGAATAAGGTCCAAGGGATCCTATGGTATCCTAAAGATTTTTATTTTACTTCTTGTAGTAACTCATCAATACAGTCAAACCCGTCTTCAAAGCTGAATGTCATTATGAATACCTCATGCAAAATATTCCATTCACCTATAGCATGGAGAAGCTCTGTTTCTAAGTACCAGTTCATCGAGATGACATCTAGGGTGTGACAAAACAAGTGCACCCATTCAGGTTGGGGCTTCTCTCCATAATGCTCAGCCCATTTGGCTAAGTACGCGTGCGGATCATCCTTCCCATCATACTTGTCTGTCATTCATACCTTTGGCTTCCCAAATAATTTTCTCATCATCCTCCTACATTCATACCAATCCTCAAAGCTACCCTTGTGCGTACCCCACCACCTTGTGGGCATAGCGCACAGTGCCCAGTCCAAAGCCTGGAAGCACTACTTTTCTGGTACCTCCCTCTCAAATGCATCCAAAAAGATATCTACATCATTCAGGCCATCATAAGTGGGCAGATCTCTTACCTTTGACAACACACAGTGTAGCGACCGGGTCATCATGTTACAGTTTAACGTGGTTACTTCATGTAACTGATTCTGCCAGCACTCTAATTCTTCATCAGAGTCTGAGGTGTAGGAACTCTCGTGATCCCACATGATTCGTCCATCCACTATTAGATTCACCCAATATTGGTCTCGCAATGTTACCTTATAGATACAGACCAGATCATCATCGCTCTCATAATCAGGGACTGGTTCAGTATAGCATGATCATTCAACGGGATCTAGGGGTACTATTACGTAGAGCGATTTCTTCTCAAATATCATCTTTCACTTCTTTAGGTTGATTACCTCGTTCATATCAGTAGTCCAATCAATGCGAAGGAGCGGAGGGTAGGGTTTGCTATCATCTGCAATTTATACTACTTCAAAGTCAGCCAACATGCTCACACCTTCAATATCTACAGTCACCCCTTGCAATCACCTCATGGGGATGATCTTCTGCTGATTCGACATCCTTAGCTAAATTGGAGACCACTACAGTGCGGGTCTCCTCATCTTTTTCCAAGTCTACTTCGATAGTGCGTTCATGTGTGACACCATGTCCAAAATAACCTGATCCATTTCACACTCTCCTATCTGTGCGGTTAGTTTCATCTCCCATCCTGTCCTTATTTTATGCTTACCAATCTTTCGTACCATGTGTGGTTCACCCAGAGTGTTTCCCGTGCATCTATTTATAAGCTCCTATAATCCCTTCACAAACTTGCTATCATGCAGCAGCTTCATGTAGGTTTCTAGAAGGGTCATAAGCATAGAAGGTTCCATTTCCTAATCAGGCTTATCCTTGCTCCGTAAGGTGGAGGCCTCAGTGAATCTCTTCTTTTCTTCCATGAACATTTCGCGTGCGCGCTCCAAATCAAATTCAGCCTCCTTCGACGGAGCTTTACGAACCCATGTGTTGTCTTCAAAATATTTCCCTTATCATTTGTTGTTGAAATTCCACTTTAGAGCCCTATGTTCACATTCAGATCCTCTTCACAAGGCTCAAACCTCATCATCTGTAGGTTTTGAGTCGGCTAAGGCAATAGCACCCCTTTGTCACATATCCTTGCTATCAGCATAGGATAGTCCTCTGTTTCATGATCAAACAGAGTGCAATATTTGCACGAAGAGTGTAATAGTGAGATCGCAAGCATAGTGTCCTGGTCCTCTGCAATTGTAGTAAATTAGCTATCCCTGACCTCTTCCAGGTCCTCCTCTACCTCGGCCTCGTCTATGCCCCTGAAAGCCTGTTCACTCCATCTCTGCACTCTAGTCATGGCCTGCATTTCTGCATGAACCCTATAGGTGGGTGTTCTATACATCATCAATTCATAACTTTTTTAGTTGTGCTCATCATGCCCTATTGACCTATAGAAGTTGCAGAATAGGTGTTGTGGTGTTTGTACAAACTTCTGCAACAAATGACAGTTATCTTTCATATGTTTTCGTGCTACCTAACATATAGCACACCACAACACAGGCCCTGCACTTGGTCCTACTTGATCTTTCGGCCTCAAAGGTATCGGTCCCCATCCTGCAATGTAATTCGCAAAGACCAGGAAATGGTCCTTGTCATGTCCCTGACCCTTGCATTTCAGGCACCATACCTCTTCGTGCACCTCTAGTCGAACTGTTCTCTCCTGCTTCAAGCTTTGGATTTCAATGCAAATATTTTGCAACTATGCATGGATCTGTTGGACCCCAAGATTTGGATCCTGCATTGGTGTTTCATGCATTCTCTTCACGATCTCCAAGGGCTCTGCCTGAGTTGTTATCTTCTATTGTGACAGCACAACCCTTAGGTGTGGCAGAATTGAAGCCATGAACCATTCGCGGTGCTGTCCATTCGTTAAGTTCATATTAGCTTCATGGATTTTACACTTTAATGTCTAATCTAATTCCCAAGGTATCTCGCCTCGTTTCATCATGATTTCCTTGAATTCCACAGTTGACTGTGCCTCAGGTTTAGGCCTACTAAATTCTTTGTTTAGCGTGGTCTGGATGTCTGTCACTCCAGTGTTTGGGTTATCATTAGAGTACTTAATATACCAGGTTAGTGCGTGGTCCTGCATAAAACTAATCAGTGTTTCCTTCTTCATGTGATCATCTGTAATTCCCTGATCTTCCCACACAACTTTCACAACGAACTAAAACTAGTTTAGGTCCTCATTTCCCAAGCCTTTGAACAAAGGCAGCTTTACTGAATTTGCCATGCTAAACTGCGGTGGAGGTGGAGTTTGTATAGGTGAAGTCGCAGGTGATGGTGGTGAAGTTGGAGGTGGTGTGGGTGGAGGTGGTAGTCGTGGGAATCCTTGTCTTATTAACTAGATAGCACTTCATGGAGAAGCCTGCACTACTCCCTCTTCGTCACCTAATGGAGGTGAAATCAATGGACTATATTCAGGACCCTTTATTCCTTTGTTCCTGTAGGCCTTTCTGCTTTGTGTAGCTCCGAAGACCAAGGTAGCTGCATAACCTGTTTTTCACACAATAACATTTTAATCCAGGTTTTCAAAGTCTTCAAGTACTTACCTCGTGGACCTTTGAAAAACCGTCGCTCTGCCTCGCTGTATCTGACTAAGTTATCGACCATGAATTTAGTCACAAATCCTCCCACGATGCGATCGAGCCAATGATTGATAGTGCAAGCGATTTTACCCTTAGAGGCGTCCAATCTCTGTACTAACTCCGAGGTCCAAACAATAGGACCATCAAGTCTCCACCTTCCTTGGCTATCTTCTAGCTTTGCGATCCACTCATATAGCTCAACCGGAAAGGAACAGAAAAATATCTCGTGTATTTCTATATATAGGTACTTGTCCAGCCACTGTTCCTTTATCAGTTGTAGATTTATATTCTCCTGCACCGCAAATTCATGTATCTTCCTATCCAACCAGTCTCTGATCTCTTTCTTAGTTATATTCCAGTGATATGGCATCACACATCTCTTATGCAAATTCCAGTCCCAACAATGGAACCATTTGTTGGCTTGGTGGAGCCTAACCCAGGTTCAAAATTAGTTAGCCAAACAAATCCCTACACTATTGGCCCTTTCAGCATCCACCCGCGGAGTGTGAACAAAAGTCTCACCCGAAGTAGTATGGGGGGATGTTGGAACTAGGTTTCCGCACCCTGAGATGGTCATGATGTCAGTTTATTCCTTATATTCCTAATTTAGCATAGGTCATTAATTTCTATAGCTTTTTCAGTCTAGCCCTCTATTCTACCCTTCATTCCTCTGCGAAGGGGTACAATTTGCATTCATGCAGTCCTAACCTGTGGTTCAGGTACTTTTGCACTACTAAAATATCGTATAGAATGGGTTTCCAAGTTATCTTTAAGTGTTTAATATCTTACTAAATAATCATAGTTAGCACCACGTAAAAAGATATTCTTACTTGTGTTCAATTATCCAATGTAATTACATACATTCGCACATCACATAAGCATTACAAATGAAATTCATACACAATATGACAAGATGTATTAATAGGAAACAAAGACATAGACTTTGTAGAATATTTCTCTTTATTGATATCTTCACATGATTACAGACTCTATCTTCCCTGTGCACATAGCTGTACGGGTCTGCGCACTCAGCTGCGGACTTCCACCCTAGGCCTCTACGCACTCAGCTGTAGAGCCTCTACCTACACTAAGACCCGAAACTTAGACTTCTCTCCTTATCCTCAAGACTTCACACTTCTTAGAACTTATTGATTACTCTCTAGAGATTACTTACTTAGCTCTTTTTATACAATCCCATGGTCCACAGACCATGGGTAGATATTTACAGCTGAATTTACTTTACAAAATTAAGGGTGGAAAACCCTTTATGACTCATGACACCTTCACACTCTGCGACCACAAAATGTGGAGACTTTACAACTTTATTACAAAATTCGACCTAGAACATGGGATTTTAGCCCCAAAACTATCCTTGGGGGATCCCGTTCCCAACAATCACCTAGGAGAAACCCACCGAATAACAAGCCCACCACATAGGAAAAGTGCAGAAAAATTAACCTAGAACTGGAGGAGGAAGAAATTGAGGATATCCCAATGGACGATGAGGATCTTGGGGTGGAAACAGAGGACGTTGAAGTTGAGGGGTCTAACCCCATTACTAAATTTCCTGAGTATGTCCCTCTGCATAGGGGCAAGGCCAAGATGCCTAAGGACATTGACGAGAACAAGGTCACCTTGTACACACCTCTGTTGCCGGACCAGATTGTTTTTGAAGGACCACTCTTGGGGTGGATTCCACTGTTGAAATTGGAGGACTGGGATTTAGCTGACACCGAGTGATTCCCTCACTTAGTGATAGACCAACTAATGCACCACATTTTCCATAATACCACTGGGATGATCGCGTCAGAACTGCGGAAGTGGCTCCAAGATGTGGATAAGGTAGGGATGCTCAACCTGCTATGGGTGTCGTATTACAATCACACACACATTTCCTTGCTGGTAATCAAGCAGTTGTTGTGCTTGGTACATGATGGGTGTTTGTGGTTGAAGGAGCCAATACCCATCATTGATAGACTAATCCATAGGACCACGAGGCTACCATACTCAGGGGAGAATTCAGCCATGATTTATGGTAGAAAGGCGGGAAAGCAGACCCTCGAAGTGGCCATGAAGAAGAAGTTTGGATTAGTAAAGAAGCTTCACAGTTATGCTATTACAAGTATTTTCGACCCTGCGGTCAAAGTGGCCACATAGATTTTGGCAGGGAAGGTCATGCAGAAGTGTCACTACGATGAAGTGTTAGTGCCTGTTGTGGCTCTAGCAGCCCAATGCACGAAGGGGGTTCAGTTTAATTGGGCACACTCCCTCTACAATGAGTTCCTCACGAATTGTTACGAGGTGCAGGATCTCAGCAAGACCTTCCACTATGCATGGCTCTTGCTGTCCATTGTGCTGGTAGCCTAGGAGCTACCTGAGGATAGTCAATTTCCCTTAGTCGCACCGGACCTACATGAGGCCGCAAAGTACGCTTCACTATGGGTGAATAAGGATGATTAATGCATCAAGGACAACAAGATCTTTTGGATCTTGATGGAGATGAACATGCACGTGGCCATCAACCGCAAGCCATGGCTATTTCCTACTGTCTTTGATAAACTACAGGAGTACGCGGAATTTAAGGTTGACTTCCACAATGTATCAATCAGGGCATAGAAGGACCCTAAGCAGAAGTGGCATGACTTGCCCTACTTGGTGACGGATGATGCGATTCAAGCAATCATTGACAGCTAGCCGGCAGAATGGCACACTGCCTTAGACTTGACTGCGGGATCTAGCAAGACAGTCATGCAACGCAAAAAGGATGAGGCCAATATCAAGATGGAGCAACTAACTGAGAAAAGGAGAAAGGAGGCTAACAACAAGGCTAAGGCAGATGACGATGCTACATAAGAGACAGGCAAATAGATAGGAAGAGAGGAGCGAGGCTTTGACAAAGAGAAGTCTCCCTCCCCAAAGCTAGAGGAAGAAGAGGACGATGAGATGGAGCAAGGAGGATCGGACCCGCAGACACCTCCATTCCATATCAAGCAGCCAAGGGGACAAGAAAAAGTAGGTCCATGGAAGAAGTCCATGGCCAGCAAGACGTCTGTGCATCTGATCACCTTAACAGAGGGGGATCTGAATGACTTTGGAGATATAGTGTGGGATGCCACTGTGGAAATGCTGCAGTAGCTTGAGCAGTAGCAACAGCAGTAGTTGGGGGTCATTCAGGTGGATCTGCGAGAGCTGTAGATCTGGGCATCATAGATCGGTGCAACATCCACCAGTTTGGCCATTGGTACTTCAGAAGCCACCAGGATGCTATGCGTGAGGGATTTTTGAGCCATAGTGTTGCCACATGGAGCACTGACAACAGAGACCAAAGCTAATAGGCTAGTTGTCAGCACCTTCAAGGGAGTAGGGCTAAACTTGGTGGTACTTCTAGCAAGGAGCTCCACCTACGGCAGGATGGGGTGATCACAGAACTGAGGGCCCGCGAACAGCGTGCTTTGCAGGTGATCAGTGAGCAGAAGATCAACAGTACTCCGATGAGAGTGTAGCGAGACTCCGCCATTAACTCCACGATGAAACTCATGGACACGAATCAGTGCAAGATTAAGGCTGTGGAGGAAGCATGCTGAATCGTCCTAGAGTTGGCCTTTCTTGAGGATGAGCCGGTAGATGTGCATGTTCACAAACTTGCTACGGGTGTGTGTGATGCCCACACAGAGTTGGTAAAGGTTCAGCTGGAGTTGAACCTCCATATTGCAGAGTTGCAGTTGAAGGCCCAGCCTTAGACTCCACCGGAAGTCAAGGAGCAACACATGACTACTATAACAGAGGTAATAGCAGTAGTGGAAAGTGCAGTGGCAGACTGCACAATGATTTTCAAATAGTCATTCGAAGTACTCACCAGCCTACAATTAGACCCTACTATGCAGAGGCTGGAAACAGAGGTGCAAGAGTTACAATAGCGCTACGACGAGGTAAAAGGGATAGCATGTAGTGTCGCCATCACACACAGACTCGCAAAGCTACAGGAGGCCAAGGCATTGAAGGAATAGATAGATGCAACTCAACGCAAAGAGGCATTGCTGAAGTCATGCCTGAAGCCTTAGTTGGATGAGGCCTACTTGATGATGGCCTCCATTGAATGCAAGCTGGCTAGTCTACAGGAGGCTCAACAGAAGCTTCAGGCTGACAGTGCAGGACCAGTGACAGAGCAATTGGTCAAGGAGATAAAGCAGGAGGCCATATAGTGCACTGCCGAGTTAGTAGTCGTACAGGTCGAGCTAGGGGGTCTTCACGCCAAGATCTCTAATCCTGCAGAGTGACTCAAGGGAGAGTCAACATTTTTGTGTTGGGGGCCTATTGGGAACGCGTTCCCCTAAGAGTCAGTTTTGGGGCTAAAAGCCAAAATTTTGTAATAAATATGTAAAGTCTCCACATTTTGTGGTCAAGGAGCGCGAAGATGTCAAGAGTCATAAAGGGTTGTCTGCCCTTGTTTTATAAAGTCTCATGTTGGCTGTAAAGATCTACCCATGGTCCACGGACCATGGGATTATATAGAAAGGGAGTCTTATAAGATTCTAAGGTAGTAAAAAAATAAGAGTTTGTGGGTGAGAAATTCTAAGTGTTCTCAGGTCTTATCATAGGTAGAGGCTGTGCAGCTGAGTGCACAGAGGCCTAGGGTAGAAGTCTACAACTGAGTGTGCATACCCCTGCAGCTATGTGTGCAGGGCAGATAGAGTCTGTACTGAACTTGATATATCGATAAAGAGAAGTATTTTGCAATCACTGTGTATTTTGTCTCTATTCAATGCATCTGATTCTATTATTTTATGATCTGGGTTTACATTATAATTCGTATTTGATGCGTGAATGTATTTGATTATGTATGTTAATTGAACGCAAGCAATAATATAGGTTTACGTGAAGATAATTGTAAATGCATGATAGAGTAGGTCAACACTTAAGATAACTTGGAAACTTATGCAGTAACCTGGCTATAGAGGCACATAAGTGCCTGGACCTCTGGTTAGGGCTGCGTGAACATTAATTAGGTACCTTCATGGAGGTATTGAAGGACGCAAGAGAAGGAACATCGATAATCCCTAAAGGCCTATCAATCTGCACGAAGGTAGGATCAGGAAGTATAGAGCGACATCACAACCATATCAGGGTGCGGAAACTTGGTTCCTCCATCTCCCCATACTGCTTCAGGTGAGACTTCAGTCCATGCTCTACAGGCTGATGCCAAAAGGGCTAGTAGTATAGGGATTTGCTCGGTTGACTAACATTGAACCTAGGTCAGGGCCTATCAAGCCAACAATGCATGTCATCTCTCATCTTTCTATTCCATAGCCTCTCTTGGCCTCTTCCACTGTAGCACATGCTCTCTCAACCTTCTTCACACAACACAGGCACTTTCGACCTTTCTCATAGCAGCACTGACACTCTCGGGGTCTTTCCTATGCATAGGCATTTTCCATCCTTTTTCTACAGAATGGGCTCACTCGGCCTCACACTACAACACACCAACACATAGATCTCTCTTCGCAGTTAAGTCAACAATGTTGCATTCCCCCACATGGCTTAATGGTAATCACTGGTTTTTTCTTCTGTTGCAATCTACAAAAATCTACCTCTGATGGCTTGACCCAATGATCTTTGATAGTCATTATTACTCCTAAGACAAACTATCCTGCGCGCAGTAACTATTTAGCAACTGACTCATTCATTTGCCATATATCTTTGTGATGCAATTTCATAGAATTTACTCCACAATGCAATTTTGGAGCCCAAACAATTCGTAACTCTTATTAAAAAGATCCTACAAAATCCCAGAATATGGTTTGCCTTTATCTCCTTCTTGCTTAGAATTTTGTCACATTCCTCCATGTGACCACTGCCTGTGACCACTGACTTCATTCTCCTCTGTATTGCAATATTAGAGCTCCTCCATGTCATAAATTTCATTATAATGACCTTCTAAATCATGAGATTCTCATTTTATTTTTAGCCCCTTTTTCTCATCTCCCTCTACTTGGCTCTTTATCACATGTTCTTTCGTATGACCACTACTTGTAACCACTAGTATAGCCCTTGGGTGATGCAATATTGAAGCTTCAACATTTTGTAGCTTTTATTAGATAAGATGTTATGTAATCGTGAAGTTCTAATTGGCCTTTAGCCCCTTTTCCTTAGCCTGTTTTAGCTTTACACACCATAGGACCATGTGATGTGACCAACGAATTCATTCTCCTCTATATAGTAGTATCGAGGCTACCCATATCGTAATTTTAATTAAAAATGTGTTTACAGGTCTTGAGGTATTGAGCTCCCTTCGCTTGGCACTTTCATGTTTTTATACCATGGGATAGAGCGTTGCAACCAACAGCTCAGCATTTAGGTGGTATGGCCTTTTATTCCCGCCGGAGGCCTATCTTCCTCTGCTAAGTCCTCTTCACCCTTGGCACCTTGGACTCAACATAACCAAATGCCAACATGTACACCAGAGCTTCTTGGGCATCGTAAATTTTTCAAATATGCATTTACATAGGAGTTACGAGATCTCCATCCTATGATATACTCCATAGTACTTAGGTTCTAGAACCTGCTCCATGCCCTCATTTTATTAGTCTCTTGTGACCATGTGTCAGTCTCATTATAGCCCCTTTCATCGTAACCTTTCCTCATAAGGAATCTACATAAGAGTTATGAAATCTACATCCTCTGATATACTCCATAGCACTTAGGTGTTAGAGCCTACCTAGTGCCCTTAGTTTTATTAGTCTCCCAAAACCATATGCCAGTCTCATCGGAGCCCCTTCATAGGAACTTTTCAGAGAAATTTTTATAGTGGATTTTGGAAATCCTTGACCTCTGAAATGTTGAACTCTCAGTGACGTCACACTGGCATCATCACTCCATCCACATGGCACCTCCTTAATGGTGACATGTGTCACCTAGATTTGGCCCAATAGGCCACCCAAAATGACTAATCTTCTTGCGATGTGTCATGTTGTACGACCATGTCATGATAATGTCATCTGCCACCTCATCCACTTAGGGCCAATAAACTATTTCCATGTGTCCACTAGAGGAGAGAGAAAGGGGTTAATTGGACTTTGATTTTGCACCAAAATACTTTGTAAATATTTCCTTTGAATCCCTTAGCACTTAACACCATCAAAGCTTTTAAAGAATTCATTTTTTAGGAAGTTACGACGTTCTGATGGCCCTATGCTCTAAGGTTTTGATGGCCTGCTGAGTCCTTCTGATATCAGGGCTTGATGCTTTGAGTCTGTTATAGATCTAACCCAAAAATATATGATAAATAGAAATAAAACCAAGAATAAGAAGATCGAATAGATAGAAATGCTTCTTTATTTATTAAAACCCTTAAGGTAGGGAAACACCATACATTCACTCCTTAAGGAAGGAGAGCACTCCATAAGCCATATGCTTGTTCATACAATATTCCTTCACATCCCTCAATGGGGAGCCTCTAGCCTCTATATAGGCCTCATACATACAATACCATGGGTCGTTACCATGGTTCCCTCCTACCATCTATCTAATACCATGGACCCATTACATTATTACTAACTACTTGGTCCCTTACATGATACGGGTTAACCACCTTATTTATTACTATGGCCCAGCCCATTATTAAATTATTCCCTTGGGTACCTCCCTTTGTACCCCATATTATCCCCCCTAGGTATACTACATTCAACCCTCCTTAACAGGTTTCATCCCTGAAACATGGGAAGAACACAAATAATAAGATCTACTCAAAAGAGTAGTCCAGTGGTACCATGCACGTGCATCTAGCCATCCAGGAGAAAGGTGAACCCTCGATCTCACTAGTGCCTCACTCGCTTGAGATGCAAGTTGACTATGGCAGCTCTTCTGTGTTGATGTGTAGTAGGTGGATCTTTGCTCCTATCTATCTGTCATGTGGGGGTTGTTGTCCTTGTGGCTAATTTGTTGCCATCTTGTTGGTTGTTTTCTTGCGGGGTGATGTGGGTGGCGATATGCTGAAGTGTTAACCGACGATGTATCTTTCTCTAATTCAACAACTAATGGAGCCTGATGGGTATCTGGTACCTATTGTGGTGCCTGTAGTTGTTTCTTATTTTTCAATATTACTTCAACCACTGAGTCCCCCTCTGATGTAACATTTTCTGCTTCCGCCTCTACCTATTTTTCTGGTACCTGGTTTGATGTTTTTGTGTGGTTGTCGACCATTAATGGCTCATCATCTGATATGTCAGTCCCTCAAACATATTTTGCTTCAACCTTCGTGGACTCTCCCTATTTATTGATGGAAATATCCTGTAATGTAATGTTCTTCTTTTTATACTATAGCTTTAGGGATTTCTTCTGCACATTAATATTGATAGTACCCACAGATTCCATCCAAGGATATCCCAAAATAACATCCATGTTATCCATATCTGAAGCATAAAAATCACCATGCAACCCATACTTATCCATACAAAGCTTCAAATCCTTATAAACTTGAACATCCTCATCATCAACCTGTGTGTTTTCAATGTGTTTTGCTGGAACTTGTAATTTTTTTGCCAAATTAACATTGATAAAATTATGCTTGCAACTAGGTGATCCGGATTTAAGCAGGAACGCAATAGAGTACAGATATAACCATAAATACAGAGATGCGATAACCATAAAAACAGAGATGCAGCGGAAATAATACTTCATTTCGTTAATGGAGAATACTGAAATATGCTTACAAATAGAAATAACCCAGCTAGGGCGATGGTAGCTTATCTCTGAGAAGAGATGTGTCGGCTACATGCCTTTGAACTATTTCAAACTGTATTACAATGAGGCTCGAGGGCTTATTTATTGTTGAGAAACAATGGAAAAACCTTCACATTCCAAAACCTAACCCTAGAAGATGAAACGCCACATTGTGGGCCCCGTTTTTGGGTAAGTTGGTACATCAACTTCCCGGGGTCGTAACTTTGGCATACGATCTCCGTTTTACGCGCATGATAGCCCGTTGGAAAGATCTCTATGAGGACTACAACGGAAAAAATGATTTTTTACCTAAGCAATATTTCCCAAAAAACGTCGTTTAGGGCCTCAAAACGGCTCCGGAAATTTAGGACCCGAAAAACTGCTAAAAATCATAAACTGCGCTATAATTAAGGAAAATGAAAATGTTGAGAGGAACAATGGTGGGGGTCCAGGTGGACTTGGCAGGTGGCCACCAATATCCACCTGGATCATTCCTCCCCCCTTAGGAAGCAATGGTCCCCATTGCGTTGAGTTCCTCCCTGAGATGAGGAAGCTTCTGCTGAGCTGGGTCTCTGGTGAGCTGTTCTGCAATCTCTGATGTGTCCAGAAATGGTGGGGAGCATGGTCGGAGATGGTCCACATTGAACACTCGGTGCAAGCGAAGGAATGGCAGAATGTTGTGCTTCAAAGAATTGTTTCCCGTAGCCTTGTTACTGGTGTAAGGACCATGTCGAAGTGGTCTGAGTTTCTTATGGGTTCTGGTAAGGCGCTCCCTCTGCAAATGTAACCAAACTTTGTCGCCCACCTGAAACTTGTGTGGTACCCCTCCGGGTAAGGAGAAGTTGTTCCTGTGTTCTGTCACGACTGTATACCTCTATTGCTGCTGCTGTGTGGAGGAACCCTTCGCGGGGGTTATGGATGTAGCAACGATCTTCCCCTTACTTTGGGAGCGAACCAGACAGAAAATAAATTTCCTAGTCTGTGAGATGAGCTTGCTGCCTTTCTTAGCAGTGATCAAAGAGGTGGCGGTAGGTGGGGCTACCTCCGGTATCCTGTATAATGAATTATCCAAAGAAATGATGACGGCGCGAGGCCTTGACTCATACACAGCATGTCGCCTCCACAAGTATGGCTGGCCTAATAGTACATCAAAAACATCCAGAGGTGTAACATCACACAATACCTCGTCTGTGAAGGGCTTGATGCTGTAGGGAAGGCGGCACTGCTGGCGAACTTTGAGATCTCGTCCTTCGTGAAGCCAACTGATACTGTACGGCTGTGGGTGTGGTGTAGTTGGTAGGCCCAACCGCTTCACGACCTCTACTGAAATGAGGTTCTTTTGGCTGCCACTGTCGACAATGAATTGCAGCGGCGAACCCTTCACCCACATCTGTGAGTGGAAAAGACGTTCCCCCTCCTTTGGATCTTCGGGCTCATTTTTCTGGATCTTGGCAGTAGCAACAGTGGCGCTGGGATCCGCATCAATGATCTGCTTCCCTTTGTCATTCCCCTTGTCGGGTTCTGACTCAGAGTCGGAACATGCATCTGATTCGGAAGCCTTCAACTCGGCCACCAGCGACTGCTTGGTCCAACACTCACTTGTGTTATGAGTGGGACTCTTGTGGAACTCACACCACTTTCCTGTGTCCTTCTTCGGCTTCATGGTGTTGTTCTTTTCTTGCAGCTTAGAGGGGTTGTCTTGGGTCACCCCGCCTTGGCTTTGTCCTTTGGGCTTCGGATTTGCAGATCCAAAGTCTCGCTTCTTCTGTTTGAACTTTTGCTCGATTTTGACAGCGTATCGGTATGCTGTGCCGAGTGAGGAGATGTTCAAGAACTCCATCTCTTCCTGGATGTATCTGTGTAGGCAGCCGCGGTATTTGAGTACCAGATGTAGCTCAGAATCTTTGATACCCAACTGTGTGCGAAGGGTATGAAAAATATTTGTGAACTCTGGTACATCTTGGTCTCATCCCTGCCGCAGTGTGGTCCATTTGATGTATTTGTCCTCATAGCTTTTGACAGGGTAGTACTACTCCTTGATGGCATCCCGAAAGTCATTCCAAGTGGGTGCGGCTGAAAATAGTGAGCCTGTACTTTCATCCTTCTGCTCGTAGTATGTTTCCCACCAGTCCTTGACGTGGGGGGCTGCTTTGAGAAGAGCGAAAACAATTTTTTCCCGACTTTAAAATTCATGAATAGAAAAATACCCATCTAGCAGATTTAACCATTTATCTACGGCATCTGCGTCTATTTGACCCTCGAAGATGGGGATTTCGAAATTAACTTGTACCTTAAATGGTGTGGCGTTTCCAGAGTAGTTGTTGGAAGCCGATGTGTCGCCTTTGGGTAGCCGCTGAAGGATCTGCGCAAAGCTATCCATCATCGCGTTCCTTTGCTGCTCGAGGGCTTCTTCGAGCAAGATTCTGATAGGATCTCCTGCACCCTCATCTTTCTTCTCATCCACCATGGGAGGTCGTCGAGATTTGCGAGGCTGATCTTGCAAAGGTTCGACCAATTCAAGCCCTAACTCGTTATATCCCGACCTCGTTGGGGACATGCAAAGAAAAACAGAGAAAAAGCAGACCGCTCTGATACCACTGACCGGATTTAAGCAGGAACGCAATAGATTACAGATATAACCATAAATACAGAGATGCGATAACCATAAAAACAGAGATGCAGCAAAAATAATACTTCATTTCATTAATGGAGAATACTGAAATATGCTTACAAATAGAAATAACCCAGCTAGGACGATGGTAGCTTATCTCTGAGAAGAGATGTGTCAGCTACATTGCTCTGAACTATTTCAAACTGTATTACAATGAGGCTCGAGGGCCTATTTATTGTTGAGAAATAATGGAAAACCCTTCACATTCCAAAACCTAACCCTAGAAGATGAAACGCTACATTGTGGGCCCCGTTTTTGGGTAAGTTGGTACATCAACTTCCTGGGGTCGTAACTTTGGCATAGGATCTCCGTTTTACGCGCATGATAGCCCGTTGGAAAGATCTCTATGAGGACTACAACGGAAAAAACGATTTTTTACCTAAAAAATTGCGGGAGCAAGGTTTCCCAAAAAGCATCGTTTAGGGCCTCAAAACGGCTCCGGAAGTTTAGGACCCGAAAAACTGCTAAAAATAGTAAACTGCACTATAATTAAGGAAACTGAAAATGTTGAGAGGAACAATGGTGGGGGTCCAGGTGGACTTGGCAGGTGGCCACCAATATCCACCTGGATCACTAGGATTTATAGACACAACAATCTTCTCCTTCTGAATCAATCCATGAACCTACAATAAGGAGATACCAGTAGAAAATAACCCCTTATGTGTCTCATTCTCCTTTTTTCTAGCACGAAACCATTTGTCTAAAAGGACTCTTTCAAATTCTGCATCTGAAAGTTTGGTCAACTGTTTGTTGTCAAGTGAGAACCACCATTGGCAGCCTCATCTTTGAAACCAAGTGACAATAAATCCTTCCAATCTTTTTCCCATACTGAATTTTTTTGTTTTATGTATTCTTCAATAGTAGGACCATTATCTTTTCTTGTAAAACATAGAACCGCCATGAAGAGGGTTTTGAAAAAAATTCACTAACTTGGCAAAAATTTGAAATGGCCACAATTCCATCAATATTGCTTAGAATCCCTATTATGACCTATTTTCGGAAATGGAACAACCATTCTACATATTCTCATGTGGTAGAAATCCCGATCTAGGCACTAGAATTTCCTATTCACGCTATAGCTATCCCGCCGTCACAAAAATTTGCTGAAAAAATAGCTGATTTTAAATCAGCGATATCTCCCTCATCCAGACTCCGATTCGACTGATTTTTTTTTTTGAAATTGGGTATTTTTTCACAAATAGTCCAGATCCACAATTAGATTCTACATATTTTCACTCAAACATACATATCTGCACCACAAACTCGCTGCCCCAAAAAATGTCTGCAACAGCACTGATTTTTAAATCAGCAAGATCACCTTCATTTGGACTCCGATTCGGCCAATTTTTTTTTTCAAACTGAGTATTTTTTCACCAAAAACTCATATCTGCAATCATATTTTTTAGATTTTGCCCCAAATCATACAGATCTGATCTGAAAATTCGACGTCCCAAAAAATGTCTACAACACCACTGATTTTTAGATCAGCGATATCTCCTTCATCCGAACTCTGATTTGGCCAATTTTTTTTTGAACTTGGGTATTTTTTCACAAAGAATCCAGAATTTCAATTAGATTTTGCAGATTTTTCCCTAGAACATATAGATCTGATCTTCAAACTTTCCGCCCCAAAAAGTTCCTGCAAAAAATAAAAAAACATCTCCACTTTTGCCCAAAAAAGTGCTCTGATACCGCTTGTTATAGATCTAACCCAAAAGTATATGATAAACAGAAATAAACCCAAGAATAATAATATCGAATAGATATAAATGATTCTTTATTAATCAAAACCCTTAAGGTAGGGCAACACCATACATTCACTCCTTAAGGAAGGAGAGCACTCCACAAGCCATATGCATGTTCATACAATATTCCTTCACTTCCCTCAATGGGAAGTCTCTAGCCTCTACATAGGCCTCATACATATAATACCATGGGTCATTACCATGGTTCCCTCCTACCATCTATCTAATACCATGGGCCCACTACATTATTAATAACTACTTGTGGTCCCTTACATGATACGGGTTAACCACCTTATTTATTACTATGGCCCATCACATTATTACATTATTCCCTTGGGTCCCTCCCTTTGTACCCCATATTATCCCCCTAGGTATACTACAGATCCTTCCAATTTCGAGCCTTTTGAAATTTAGCTATCGATGTTATGTGGTCCCGAGGTTCAAACTTCCAAGGTTCTGATTTTCTAACCTCCTATATTTCACCTTCCGAAATTATCCTACTTCCGGTATTCCCTTTCCAATATTAGGTTCCAAAATTTGGCCTCCTCCTAAGGACTTCAAGGTCTCGACTTCGACAGTCCATAAATTTTGATCCAAGAGGGCATTTACATACTTTCGCACACTGTTGGAAATATATTTCAGAGAACTTTCCAGTGGAGAGGGTCTGGTGTATGCGTTGTGTTTGTGAGTTTTTATCACTCCTAAAGTAAATAAACCACAATAATTAATTATCAACCAGGGTAGGCCTTTTTATTTCAAATACATCTACATTATTTGTGATGATACATGTAACAACTAGCCAAAATGGAAAAGATGTCATTGAACACACTTGCAGAAATTAAAGCACTCTTACAAAATGGAAATACACATTTGCAAGAATTAAAAGGCACACTATAGGAATGAAACACACTCGGCAAGAAAAGAATCCACACTTTATAAAAACTTCAAAATAAAGATAGGTGCCCCATACACTATCAGCTAAAGATATAACAACAATTGAATAGCATAGACAAAATAAATATGAAAGCAGAAGTGTATTATCACACAATGAAACATGTGCAACAATAATACGCAATCCAAACTAACACATAAAAACAAATATCCTATCAACACTGCGATCCCTAATAAAGAGGAGGGCCCTCCCTCCCTAGTAAGGTGTAGGAGTAAAATGAAAACTATTTAAGAATAATACTCATAAATTATAATACCATCACCAGATATATGCTTGTATTAAAATAGTGAAAAATCACAAGATCAGAATGTTGGTATTATCTTTGTTCCATGGTCCTCCCCTTCTCATGAGACTAATATCTTTTATAAATTCTTTACAAAGTGCGAAAATAAGGGAAATGAATCAGTCATGAGAATATGTAATTCTCATACTGATTAAGCTAACAGAAATAGTAAAAAGATAGAAATTGTTACAAACTACTTTTAATAAAGATTTGCTATGGTTACACCACTCTTGTTTAGACACAATTGTAACTACTAAGATCTTCTTAACTGTATGCATGGAATTAATTCATGCGGCCCTTCAGAGTTGTCTTTGAAAATGGTGCCTACGGTCTTGAAAATTCGCAGTGTAACAACAACATTTTGGTGTAACAGGAAATGGAAAACCCAAGGTGTAACAATAGGTACCAACAACTCATAGTGTGTAACAACAACAGCTGTGCACCCCTGGCTATCATTAGTTATGGAAACACCTGAAAGAAAAGCATTCAAAATAGCTCTTCCAAAGGTACCCTCATTAGTCATCCCAATGAAAGCATTGTTTCGTTCAATACTCAGCAAAAAATAGAATAATAATATGTCAAAGAAAAAGGTTGCTTATTTATCAGAAGGGGTGACATTGTACTGGGGAAATTATAGGTTCAATGAGGCAAAATGGCCAAAAATGGGGAAAATGATGCTTTAAATATCCTCAAATATTACACCCAACATTTTGATCCCATTTGTTATCTAAAAAATGTCTGCTAACTCTCTGCCATTATTTTCTCCTTGACTCTTCTTCTTGTGCCTAGAATCTTGGTGTCCCAACCACCATAGTCATCATTTTATGGCTTCTCCAATAAGCCTACTACTATGATAATTCTCTATAAGAAACTACAACAAGCATGGGACTCCTCATGAGATTCACACCTCAAACATATCAATCCTGGCACAATTACAATCACAACTAAGCTAAGGAACATCAAAGCCAACATCTGTTGCAACACGGATCCCCACTATTCTGATTGACATCAATGCCAACACTCATGTCAATAGTTAGACAATGCAAAATACCCAACACATATCTCATCATGATTGTTTACATCAATTTGAACACACTTGCAACCACTAGCCATCCAAACAATGCCAATTGTCCAACAATATCCCCCTTTGGCATTGATGGAAACACCTCAACCTCATTACTTCAATTTGATGGAAAATACTCATGCTTCTTCCACACTTCTCTTGGAATGAGCCACCAATGGCTTTTTCTCCCCTACATGGGCCATCACAACTTCTCCAATAATTATCTCCCCCTTTGACATCAATGGAAAAGGGCTACAAGTTGTATTTATCTTTCGCATGCAATCATCAATTGTAAATGATGAGGGCCTAACTATGGATGTGCTTTCTACTCTATAGGCGTCTCTTCAAGTAATGATAATTGTTGTTTCTATATCTTTTGTGCTCACTTACCTTGAGAATCTTTATAATCAACACTGATCCCCCTCAGATCAATCCTCAAAATATGGATCGCTATTAAAACAATACCAATTGTACCAAAAAATTATACAAATGGAAAAATGTACTGGGCAAACTCTAGTACTTCCACTCAGAAATAAATGTCCATTTTCACACAAGATTACTCCACATGAGCCCAAACCATCAACTCCCATGGCGATACCAATTGAAATACTAAGGAATGTTGGAAGCTTACACCAATTATGTTTCATAAAGAAAAGACTGCTACATATAATGAAACTTGAAAATTAAATGAAATAAGGGTATTTCACCCAAGATGCAAACCTTTCATTTTCTTGGCAATCTTCCTTTCTAAGGCTGACAATTGTTACCTGCTATTGCTTATCAAAACAACTCCCCCTAAGCCTGTGCTCTTTGATATCCTACATTCGATTTCTTTCCTCTGCATGGGGACTTATCATGTGGACCTGACTTGACTATGAGCTTCCTTTCATTCCACACTTCTACTGCAGCCCATCTTCTTCTTCCCACAACAGAAGATATTTTTGTGTAATCTTCATGTTGTCTGCACTCCTCCTTTCATTTTCAATTCTAATAAATTCAAAATAAACCAATTTATTCTCATAATCAGTAAGAAAGCATGACCATACCTTCATCAATCAGATGCACATTTATGTTCATTCCTTTTGTCTTCTTACATCTGACTTATTCAGCGTCCCTTGTGGCCATTATCTTCCTTTACTGAAGAGACATGGAGGATCTACTCCCCCTGAGAAGATCATCCTATTTCTTCTTCCAAAGCTTTAATCGTCGAATCTTGACACCACATTACCATCTTGCTTCTCCTTTACACATGTTTGGCCCTTCTCTTGATTGTGCAAGGCTAGAGGGTTTTTTCCCTTCAACTCTTATTTCCTCACCCAAGTATTCTTTCTGCCTTTTCGCCTTAGAGTTGGGTCTACTACAAGAGTAGGAGGATCATTATTTTGATTTCTTCCTCCTCTTTCCATATTTTCATTTGATACTAAGCACTGAAGGCAAACTTTTATTCATTTTCTCTTTTCTTCCCTTTTGTATTCAAATATCGAGCTGGTACATTTCCATGTATATGCTAAGAATCATTCTATTTCTTCTTATATATGTAGCTTTCTCTCTTGTGCCCGAGATTTCCATAGTTGTAGAATTCAATATGGCTTAAGAATGGGGCAAGTCTTCCATCAATCTTGCCAAAAATCTATCGCTTCCAACATGCCTTCTCCTAGCCTCTTTATGCATTATTGGTTTGCTGCTACCAAACACATTTTTTTTTCTTGCATGTCATCTATAGTCTATGGCTTTATGTCCAAAATTATTGCAAGAAACGAAGTACCCATATAAATGATTCTAACGGCAGAGGTTACCTTTTCTTTGAAAGCTCCATCCTTGAGGAGGAAAGTACCTTTTTTGGTTCTTCATGTGCCTTTCATGACAACTTGCATTGCTACCTTGCACTCTTTCTTGTAGCTTCCTAGATTTATCCTACTACACTACTTGTTGTTGCTTCTTATCCTTCTATTGTTTCCTTCTCTTTTGTTGTTGTTGCAACTTTCCTTATTGTTTTTTTTTATCCAATAACCTATTTTCCTTTGTTTTTATTGGAACCTCAAACTCCCTTTACCTAGGATGTTGATCCTTCAGCCTTTTCCTTATTGGAGCTAGGTTTTTCCTTGAAACCCAAAACAACCATGATGAGAGGGGATATTTTCTTGTGAAGCATCTCATCCATGACTTTATTTCTCTCCTCAAGATTTTGATATTGAGACAACTATTTATTTAAATTTTCTAATCCATGTCTCAATGAGACTACTTCAATCTGTAGTCTCTCACAATAAGTTTCCTTGTTACTCAGCTGATTGGTCAACATGCCACTCAACCTACTAGCCTCCTCTTGTTGAGAATTAAGATTTCCAATTTTTTGGGTCAAATTTTCATTCTCAAGCTCATAGATTTTCAGTTTCTCCTCTCAATTGAGATTTTCCTTTGATAGTTCCTTTATCTCCTTTAGAGCCAAGATCAACCTCTTTCTAAAAAATATCCTTTCATCTAGATCCTTTTCTTCACTATCAGAGGTGTAATTTGAGTTACCAAAGAGACCTAAATTCATCTCTGTGTCCATGGATTTTTCCAAAGGTATAAGGGTTATCCCTTCTTCATCACTACTTGTGGTATTCTCATTTTCTCTTATGGATGAGAACACTAGGCATCTCTCCTCTTCCTCTGAGGATTCCTCATTTTATATTGCTACTAAAGTGGATCTATATTCATTACAATTACTAGATACATAGCTATCTCTATCTTCAAGTGATACACATATACATCTATATATTGAAGGGCATATCTCTTTGCATTTATCACACAAAAATAGCTTACCTTATGAGCAACATGATCTCCCTTATGATACTTCTTCATCATCAACCCGAGTGTAATGAGCAACAACTTCTATATATTCTGATTCATTCCTAGAGTAGCATGGTGCCTCGGTCTCTTCTTGAGCCACATGGATTTCTCCTTGATACAAACATTGCATTATTTCCAACATTTCCTTTTCTAACTCGTAATGCCTCACTTTATCATCATCTAGCTTAGACATCCCTTTCATGATCACTTCCTTGGCTTCCTTATTCTGATCACTCTTTTCTCCATTCAATATGAAGTGCCATATATCAAATTCTAATGTCATTAAATATGTTTCCATCCTAACCTTCCAGAGTACATAGTCTGATCCATTTAAAGATGGAAAACCTTTTGCTATTAGCCAAACTTGATTAGCCATTTTTCCCTTTGATCCACCTTCTAGTGATTAAGCTATTCTTGGAGGAATTTGGCTCTGATACCAACCATTGGAAACAATATTAATACCGAGAAGAGGGTGAATCAATATTAAGGCTAATTTTTAAATTTTTATGCCAATTTAATTTTGTTATTTAAACTTGGAAACCATCCATATAACCAACAACAACATATGATGTGGAAATAATATGAAATCAACATACAAGTTCACACCATAAGCATCATACACATGAGACACAAGGTTTTAAGTGGAAACCCTTTCAAGAAAAAAACCACCAAATCTTTTTGTTGTTATTAACGTAAAATGAGAGTACCTACTCTATTACATCATTATGTTTGTGAGTCGCCACTCATAGGAAGTACCAAATCCCTTTGATTGTTTTCTATCACCCACTAACAAGAAGCACCAACTCCAGATTTTGTAGACACCTGTCGAACTTACCAAAAGCACAATGTGAAGCACCAACTTTATAGATTTGTTGCAAGCACCAACTTGTAGCTCCTTGGATTTATGCAAGCACCGACTTGTAGGAGGCACCAACCCCAAAGCCTTCTTAAGCACCCACTAGAGATGGAAGCACCAAATTTCTAGGCTCCAACCCACACTCAAATAGGAACTGAATGCTCTCTGTAATTGGCACCAACTCTGTCTTGTCTCAACTTTATTCTCTTCTCACTCTTCTCACATTGTAGCGGCCCATTGATCTAGTCAACAATAGTCACTCATCACATCCTTTTGCTGCACTTTTTCCTCTACTCTTCAAAATCATGTACTTCAGCTCCCGACCTTCTATTCCATAGGCTCTCTTGGTCTCTTACACCACAACACAAGCTCTCTCGACCTTCTTCACACAACATAGGCACTTTTGGCCTTTATCATAGTAGTATTGACTGCGTCAGGGTCTTTCCTCTGCATAGGTACTTTCCAGCCTTTCTCTATAGAACTGGCTCACTCAACCTCACATAGAAGCACACCAACATATAGAACTCTTCTCACATCACACTCAGCAATATTTCATTCCCCACATTTCTCAATGGAAATCACTGGTTTTCTTCTTCGACTGCACAATGCTACCTATGATGCCTGTATCTTCACTACCCGAGTGCACCTTGGCATGGCTTTGCATTCTATTATTGTGTCTACTTAGGCCAATTTTCCTCATGAAACTCAAAGTATGGGGTCTTGAGTGATTCTCCATACTGATAATTAATTCTCAATCCATCTACACACTCCAGCAAGCACTGTCCTCTCTATGAAAAAATCTCCTATCATTGAGGCTCTCCATGATTATTCATGGTTTCACACATCTTGATTTTACTTCGACATGGCTTCTATGATATTCACTTAATTCAAAGAGGCATGCATTGGAACCCAAAGATGGCTTGACACAGAGGTTGAATTCCCCCACATTTCTCAATGGAAATAATTGGTTTTCTTCTACTGCACTCTGCACAATGCTGCCTCTAATGCCTATACTCTCACATCCCGAGTGCACCTTGGCATGGATTTACATTTTTTTGTTACATTTAATTAGGCCACTACTGCCTCATGAAACTCAGAGTATGGGATCCTGAGTGTTTCTCCATACTGATAATTAATTTTCAATCCATCTACACACTACAACAGGAATTGTCCTCTCTATGAAAAAAGCTCGTATCATTGAGGCTCTCCATGATTATTCATGGTTTCACACATGTTGACAATACTTCAACATGGATTCTCTGATATTCACTTAATTCACAAAGGTGTGCATTGGATCTGTTGGGCATGGGATCCCCCAAGGGAATTTTTGAGGCTTAGAGCCCAGATTTTGGTCCAAGTTTGTAATTCCAATGTAAAGACTCCACATTTTGTGGGCGCAGAGCACGTAGTTGTAAAAGAGTCATATGGTTGTCCCCCCTTATTTTGATAATGTAATGTCATCTGTAGAAGATCTACCCATGGTCCGCAGACCATGGCAATGTATAAATAGAGCGAAGCTCTAAGTATTTAAGAAAATTTAATCAAAGATGAAGAACATATGATGTATGTGAGATACTTCTGAAGTGAAAAGTCCAGTTTCGGGTCGTAGTATAGGAGGAGGCTCTGTAGCTGAGTGCACAGAGGCCTAGAAGTCCGTAGTTGAGTGCGTGGACCCCTGTAGCTAAGTGCGTAGGGTGAATTGAGTCTGTAAATAGTGGAAGTATTAATAAAGAGATGTTTCTATCAATTCTACGTCTTTATTTCCTGTTTTATGAATCTGTTATATTGGGTATGAATTTCACTTCTAATGCTTATATGATGTGTGAATGTGTATAATTATATTTGTTAAGTAAACGCAAGTTAGAATATCTGCTTATGCAAAGATAATTAAGCTCTGTCACTAAGAAAATTAAGATACTTAGCGTAGTTGGGAAAATATCACAGTTCGTTGCCCCAGCGGTGCGAAAGCATCTCAGCACTTGGTTAGGGCTGCACGAAAGCTGATTGTAACAAATCGCAAAGGTACTGAAGGTTAGAATAGAGCGTGAAGTGACCTGTGCGAAGGAAGGTATAGTTGGACTAAATCAAAATCACATCCATCTCAAGGGTGCAGAAACTTGTTTCCAGCATCCCCCCATACTGCTTCGGGTGAGACCTCAATCCACACTCTGTGGGCTGATGCCAAAAGTGCCAGTAGTTTAGGGATTTGTTTGGCTAAATAACACTGAACCTGGGTCAGGCCCCCATAAGCCAACAAATGGATCCATTTTTGAAGATTCTTCGGCGAAAATCACATCGACAAACTTTTGTTGACGCGTTTTGAACCCACGAGTGTGGTTCATCATCAGGACAAGTTAAATGAGCAGATCTTTCTTATAAAATAGATTAATTATTTAAAATTAATCTATTTTATAATTAATAATTTAAACTATTAATTAATTTTTAATATTTTTATTTATTTATTTTTTATTTTATTTTATTTTATTTATTTAATTTAATTTAATTTTTTATTTTTATTTTTTATTTATTTATTTATTTATTTCTATTAATTTAAACTTAATTTATTTTTTTTGAGAAGAATCTTCGGCAAAAATCACATAGAAATATTTTTGGCGATGCGTTTCGAACCAACCAGTGTGGTCCATTGTCAGGACAAGTTGAATGAGCAGATCTTGCTATGCATTATAAATAGATCGGGCAGAATGTCCAATGACCAAATTTCCAGATCAGGTAACGATTAAAATGATAACAGTTAGATTGACGAGGGAACGGCTAGTTAGACCATGAAGGGCATAATTTATTTAATTAAGAAAGTTCAATTATTAATTTCTTAATAAATGGACCATTTTTATAATTGCAAATATATGTTGGAATAAGCGAGTTAATATATTATAATTATAAAATAAATCAAGTCATAGAGAACAGTTGATTATATTTTAATTAAATATAAGTTAATTATATTTTAAATAAAATATAAGTTAAGGTACATTTAGAACTTAAATTAAGAAAATAAATGAATAAATTAATTGGTTATCAAAGATGTTTATAAATATTAGTTAGTTGAATAATTTTAAAAATAGAATAATCTAAAAATAGATATTTCTATTTTAAAATAAAAGCTAGAGGACCTATATTAAAATAAATAGATTAGTATCATATTTGAAGTCAAAGAGTATCCCTATAAAAATATTAGAGAGATTACAATATAGATTATTAAGGGTAAAATAAAATAAAATAAATAAATAAATAAATAAATAAAATTAAAATTAAAAAAAGAAAAGAAAATGAAAAAAGAAAAAAAAAATAATAATAATAAATAAAATAAAAATAAAAATAAAATAAATAAAAAATAAATAATAATAATAATAATAATATATAAATAAATAAATCAAAACAAATCAAATCAAATAAAAATATTAATATTAGTTTAAAAGTCAAAGGGATTTAAATATTAGAGAAATCAAGAATTCGAAAATAAATAAATAATAATAATAATAATAAAGGGAGAAAGCGACTAGGAGGAGAGGGCTGGGACCCAGCAACTACTGATCTTCCAGCCATCCTCTCTATTGAGATTGTTCGGCCTTTTTTCAATCTCAAGGGCTTCCCTAAATTTTCGATGATGGAATTGCGACACTCTAGCAATCAAACTAGCTTCTTCGATGCAAACATGATGATTGTTTTTCTCCACATGCTCTGCTAAAGCGGAAGACTTGGTTCTCATATGCTTGAGGTCAACTGCGTGCTCACTAATCCTTTGGTTAATGGAGCGACCAGTCTCACCGATATAGGGGTCCCACAAGAACAAGGAATAATATAAACCCCTTTCATGTCCTTGGGGTCAATAGGATCCTTCACAGATTTGAGGGACTTACAAATGGTGTTAAGAGGTCTAAAGGTTGCAGGGACATTATGCTTCTTAAGAAACCTCGCAATCCTATCCGTGGTCCCTTGGACATAAGGAAGATGAACACCAGGAATCCGATCCTTAGGTTCTTTTCTGGATATCAAATTCTTAGTAGCTTTGAGGAAAGCCTTTTGTCCCAAAGGCTTTCCTCAAAGCTACTAAGAATTCGTTATCCAGAAAAGAACCTAAGGATCGGATTCCTGGTGTTCATCTTCCTTATGTCCAAGGGACCACGGATAAGATTGCGAGGGTTCTTAAGAAGCATAATGTCCCTGCAACATTTAGACCTCTTAACACCATTCGTAAGTCCCTCAAATCTGTGAAGGATCCTATTGACCCCAAGGACATAAAAGGGGTTTATATTATTCCTTGTTGTTGTGGGACCCCCTATATCGGCGAGACTGGTCGCTCCATTAACCAAAGGATTAGTGAGCACGCAGCTAACCTCAAGCATATGAGAACCAAGTCTTCTGCTTTAGCAGAGCATGTGGAGAAAACCAGCAGACATTTGGGACAAAAGGCTTTCCTCAAAGCTACTAAGAATTCATTATCCAGAAAAGAACCTAAGGATCAGATTCTTGGTGTTCATCTTCCTTATGTCCAAGGGACCACGAATAGGATTGCGAGGGTTCTTAAGAAGCATAATGTCCCTGCAACCTTTAGACCTCTTAACACCATTCGTAAGTCCCTCAAATCTGTGAAGGATCCTATCGACCCCAAGGACATGAAAGGGGTTTATATTATTCCTTGTTCTTGTGGGACCCCCTATATCAGTGAGACTGGTCGCTCCATTAACCAAAGGATTAGTGAGCACGCAGCTAACCTCAAGCATATGAGAATCAAGTCTTCCACTTTAGCAGAGCATGTGGAGAAAACCAATCATCATGTTCGCATCGAAGAAGCTAGTGTGATTGCTAGAGTGTCGCAATTCCATCATCGGAAATTTAGGGAAGCCCTTGAGATTGAAAAAAGGCCGAACAATCTCAATAGAGAGGATGGCTGGAAGATCAGTAGTTGCTAGGTCCCAGCCCTCTCCTCCTAGTCACTTTCTCCCTTTATTATTATTATTATTATTATTATTTATTTTTATTTTTTTTTCGAATTCTTGATTTCTCTAATATTTAAATCCCTTTGACTTTTAAACTAATATTAATATTTTGATTTGATTTGATTTGTTTTGATTTATTTATTTATTATTATTATTATTATTAGTTTTTATTTTTCATTTATTTTTTATTTATTTTTATTTTATTTATTTATTTATTATTATTATTATTATTATTTTTTTTTTTTTTTAATTTTAATTAATTAATTAATTAATTTTTATTTTTTTACCCTTAGTAATCTATATTGTAATCTCTCTAATATTTTTATAGGGATACTCTTTGACTTCAAATATGATACTAATCTATTTATTTTAATATAGGTCCTCTAGCTTTTATTTTAAAATAGAAATAACTATTTTTAGATTATTCTATTTTTAACTTATTCAACTAACTAATATTTATAAACATCTTTGATAACCAATTAATTTATTCATTTATTTTCTTAATTTAAGTTCTAAATGTCCCTTAACTTATATTTTATTTAAAATATAATTAACTTATATTTAATTAAAATATAATCAACTATTCTCTATGACTTGATTTATTTTATAATTATAATATATTAACTTGCTTATTCCAACATATATTTGCAATTATAAAAGTGGTCCATTTATTAAGAAATTAGTAATTGAACTTTCTTAATTAAATAAATTATGCCTTTCATGGTCTAACTAGCCGTTCCCTAGTCAATCTAACTGTTATCATTTTAACCGTTACCTGATCTAGAAATTTGGTCATTGGACATTCTGCCCGATCTATTTATAATGCATAGCAAGATCTGCTCATTCAACTTGTCCTGACGATGAACCACACTGGTTAGTTCGAAACGCGTCGAAAAAAATATTTCTATGTGATTTTCGCCGAAGATTCTTCTCAAAATTGATATGGATCACAGAAGCCTAAATTCTCTAATTAATTTATTTTGTAATTAATTTAAAACTAATACGCTATTTTTTACCCTTAAATAGACCATGAATGAATTTTTAATATTATAATATTTTTCTAACACTTGAATTTTTATCTTGAGAAAAGCTCTTTGACGTTATATATAGAATTTATTTTATTTGAATATATATTTATAAATATATGTTGCTTCATCTTATATTAATAAATATAAATAACTATTACTCTATTATCTAACAATTTTAAATTAATTTATTTTATACTTATTCTATTAATCTCAATTAATATATATTTATAAATATATTGACAATTAATTTATTTTATGAATTACTGATTATATATATTAATTTGCTTATTCTATTTAACATGGTCCACTTACATTTTAATATAATTTATACCCCTTATCTTTGTCAAACTAGCTGTTATCCGGTCAAATGTAGTCGTTATCTTTCTAGTCGTTACCTTATCTAGAAAATTGGGTTGTTGGATATTCTACCCTATATATTTAAGGTGCTAAGCAAGATCTGTTCATTCAACTTGTCCTGATGATGAACCACACTGGTGGGTTCGAAACGCATCGAAAAAAATTTCTCGATGTGATTTTCGCCGAAGAATCTTCAAAAATTGATATGGATCACAGAAGTCTCAAATCGATAAATGGATCCATTGTCAAGATCAGAATTTGCATAAGAGATGTCTGATGTTGTATAATTGGAATCCAAATAAGAAAGAAATTGAAGGCTGGTTGGATAGAAGAATTCATGAGTTCACGATGCAGGAGAACAAAAACCTGTGACTATCAAAAGAAAAGTGGCTAGATAGCTACCTGTATACAAGTATCCACGAAATCGTTTTCACTTCCTTCCCTACTGAGCTATACGAGTGGATCATGAAGCTAGAAGATAGCCAAGGAAGGTGGAAACTTGATGGTCCTATTGTGTAGACCCTAGAGCTAGTGCGAAGGTTGGAAGCATTGGAGGATAAGATCGCGCACGCTGTCAATCGTTGGCTTGATCGTATTATAGAAGGATTTGTTACCGAGTTCACGGTCGACACCTCAGTTAAATATAATGAGGTAGAGTGGCGCTTTCTCAAAGGACAGCGAGGTAAGTACGTAAAGTCTTTAAATACTTGGATTAAAATGTTGTTGTGCGAAAAGTGGGTTATGTAGTTATCTTGATGTTTGGAGCTAAGCGAAGCGGAAAGGTTTACAGGAACAAAGGAAATAAGGGTCTAGAAAATAGCCCCTTGATTTCACCTCTGTGAGGGGACGAGGAAGAGCTCGCAAAGGTCTCTCCATGAAGTGCTATCCATCTGATAAGACAAATAATTCTGCGAATACCACCTCCATGCACACCACCACTGGCTTCACCACCATCACCTCCATCTTCACCCATACCAACTCCACCACCACTGCGATTCAGTATGGCAAACATAGTGAAGCTACCTGTGTTCAAAGGTTTGGGAAATGAGGATCTAGACCAATTCTGGTTCGTTGTAAGGGTTGTATGGGAAGCGTAAGGTGTTACAGATGACCATATAGAGAAAGCAAAACTGGTTAGTGCTCTACAGGATTGCGCGCTGACCTAGTATATTAAGTACTCCAATGATAACCCGAATGTGAGAGTCGCGGATATCCATACAACACTAAATAGAAAATTTAACAGGCCTAAATCTGAAGTGCAGTCGATTATTAGATTCAACGAGATCACACTGCTACCAGGAGAGACACCTTAGGAACTAGTTCAGAAGCTGAAATGTACAATCTGTGAAGCCAATATGAATCTGATAGATGGGCAGCATCGTGAGTGGTTCATAGCTTCACTACTACAACATTTAAGGAGTGCGCTATCGCAGCAGAAGATAAAAACTTGGGCAAAGTCCTTAGAGATTTCCATGAAGCTTCATGAGACCCCAATGCAGGATCCCAACCTAGGATATCAACAGATCCATGCACAACTGAAGAATCTGTGCCTTGAAATCCAGAGTCTAAAACAGGATAGGATGGTTTGACCAGAAGTGCGTGAAGAAGTATGGTGCGTAGAATGCAAGAGTCAGGGTCATGACAAAGACCATTGCCCAGTTTTTATAAATTACCTCACAGGAGGAGGACTGATGCCTTTAAGACCGTAAGCTCAAGCAGGACCTAGCGTGGCACCTGATTTGTGGTCCACGAATTGTCAAATAGCTGGAAAACATGCCACGGACAATTATCACTTGTTACAGAAGTATACGCAAAATTCGCAACATTTGTTCTGCAACTTTTGTAGGTCAGTGGGACATGACGAGCGTACTTGTAGAAGTTATGAGTTGATGATGGATAGAACTCCCACCTATAGATTTTAGGCCAAAATGCGCCCCCTTGACCAAGATTTAAGAATGGTGCGAACAGGATTTCAGGACCTGGTAGAGGTCACAGACAATTGATCTTTTACAATTGCGGACGACCAAGACAGTATGCCCACGACTATACTAATCCAACATGTCTGTCATGCAAGTATTGCACATTGTTTAATCATGAAACAGAATATTGTCCTACACTGATTTCTAGGATACGTGACAAAGGAGCGCTACCACCTCCCCCGACTCAGAACTTGCAGATGATGAGGTCTGAGCTGTGCGAGGAAGATCCAAAAGTAAACATTGTGCTTCGAAGTGGAATCACGATGGGAGATGACAAAGGGAAGTAGCCAGAAGATAGTACTTGGGTTTGCAAAGCTCCAACTAAAGAAGCTATGTTTGATTTGGAGCGCACTCGGGAAACCTTCATGGAAGCTAAGAAGAGCTTCGATGATGCCTCCACTTCAGGAAGAAAAGATAAACTGATGCCGGAAACAGACCCATCTGTGCTCACCACTTTCCTGGAAATCTATATGAAGTTACTGAGCGATAGTAAGGTTGTGAAAGGGTTACAGGAACTCATCAATAGATGCGCTAGGACTACACCAGGAGAACCACACGTACTTTGGAAGATCGGAAACCATAAAAAAAGGCTGGGACGAGAAATGAGACTTACTGTGTAGATCCAAGAGTATGAGATGGATCAAGTCATTTTGGATTTGGGATCAGATGTGAATGTTCTACCGAAACAGACATGGGAGAGAATGGGGAGACCTATGATGCAATGGTCTCTAATTCATCTAAGGATGATGAATCAACAGAAAATCATATCCATGGGGCGATTGCAGGGAATAACTGTGGATATTGAGGGAGCAAGCGTGCTAGCAGACTTCGAAGTAATAGAGATTGTTGATGACAGCAATCCCTACCCTGTGCTCTTGGGAATGGATTGGGCTACTAACATGAATGGGGTAATTAATCTGAATAAGTGAAAAATGATCTTTGAGAAGAAATCATTGCGTGTAATTGTACCCCTGGACCCTGCTAAAGGATCACACTATACAGAACCGGTTCATGACTATGAGAGTGATGATGATTTAGACTATATCTATAAGATAACAACATGAGACCAAGACTAGGTAAATCCCACCGTGGATGGGCAGGTTACATGGGAGCGCAAAATCTCCTCAACTTTGTGCTAAAATGAGGAAATAGAGCGCTGGCAGAATCGGTTACATGAAGTAACTACGCTGAATTGCAATATGATGACCAGGTAGTTGCACTGCATGTTGATAGAAGTGAGGGATCTACCTACTCATGATGGACTGAATGAGGTAGATACCTTCTTGAATGCATTTGAAAGGGAGTTTCTAGAAAATCAATGCTTTCAGGCCTTGAACTGGGTACCGCAAGCTACGCCCGCAAGATGGTGGGGTATGCACAAAGGAAGCTTTAAGGATTGGAACGGATGTAGGAAAATGATGCGAACACGATTTAGGAAACCTAAGATATGGCTGACAGATACGTATGATGGATAGGATAACCTACGTGCACAGCTGGCCAAGTCGACATAGGCCTTTGGAGAAGAACCCCAACCTGCACAGATGCACAAGTACTCCACGCAAAATACCTGGTCAATAAGAATGTGTTGGGGGGGCGAATGTGCAGATGACTCTTAATGTTGGGAAGACATTATGTAATAAGAGAAATCACTTAGAAGATTATATGTGTAGAAGCATTAAACAAAGTCTTGGAAACCGCACTAACCAAGGCATGCAATGCACAATGAAGTGATTGGGACCTACGCATACCTGTAGTATTATTTGATTATCAGATGACATGTAAGAAATTGAAGGGACAGACACCTTTTGGGCTTGTCTATGGAGTGGAAGTTGTAATTCCTATGGAATACATTGTGCCTAGTCTGTGCATAGCAGTGCTCATAGGTATGACAGATCGTGGAGCCCTGGAAGAGAGGATCGCGCAACTGGATGAGATTGAAGAAGAATGATTTTTGGCTGGATTTCACTAGTATGTCCAAAAGTAGCGTGAAAAGGCTTGGCATGATCAACATATTAAGCTGCGCACCTTCAAGGTAAACGATTTGGTTTTGTTGTACGATAGTAAATTTGACAAATTTCTAGGGAAACTTGGAATGCATTGGCTGGGGCCATATGTTATTAAGGAGATTATCGATGGTGGCGCAGTACAGCTAGTTAAGTTAACTGGAGAACCCTTACCAGGAAAAGTGAATCACAATTGTTTGAAGCCATAAACAGGCGGCCCGACCATTTGACTAGTCGACATAAGCATAGTCTTAGCGCACTAGGTAGCCAAAAGGAGGTGCAGGACTATAAAATACTCTTCCCAAGAACAGTGCAATGTCAGGACTGCGCATAGTAGCAAGGTGTCACAGGGTCCGCGACAGTGCGAGGACAGCTATGCTGCCATGCACGTTGGCCGGAAAGTGACCATTAATGTCACTATTCACGATGTGATGCTTGGTTTGAGGCCAAATGAAGCGGGTGACAGACATTTAAGGTGAACTTTATGGGCTAGATTCTCGAAAATATGCCACCAATCTAGCATTAATGGACCAAATGTGGGGGGAATGGTTGAATTCAAATTCAAAAGGCACTATAAATTACAAATGGTTGTCTAGCAAACAACACTTGGCAATTTGAGAACTGAGTTGTTGCACGCTCAGATATTCATGAACCGAGACTTATTTGATATTCTGAAAGAAAATTCGTTGCTTGAGCAATTACCATAGAAACTGAGAGAACTATGGAATTGCACTATGTCAGTACCAGAAGAGTCCATGGAGACAGGCGTAGTGATAGCCGAGGTAGCTGCGCAGGAAATTGTGGAAGTAGAAGCCCTAGAGAGCACAGGAATAGTCGCTGAGATCTGTAAATCACAGCGCATGCCAAGACCTAAAAAGGATAAGCAGGCCATGGTACCAATTCACATCTCACCCATAAATCTACTGATGACCAAGTTCACAATGGAGGAAAAGTGGAAGGCCATTAATTTGGAGGCTGATGAGGAGGAAGAGATTAAATAAATCCTAGTGGAGGAGGAGGATGTAGAGATGGAAGTCAAAACCTAGGGTGTGGACCCTCTCACCAGGCTTCCTGCATATGTTCCTCCATGGAAGGGTAAAGCAAAGGTGCAAAAGAAAGCACAAAAGATAGAAGTCACCTTTGCCCGATCCAAAGATCGATACAGAACAAGGTGGTGTGGACCTGTAGGCAACGTCCACCCAGCTAAAGCGTCTGTGACCATGAAAGCAAGTAGGGCCACAAAAGAAGACAAAGGCCTCAAAAACATCTTTCGACCCTATCACCCTTATTGAAGGAGACTTGCATGATATTAGCGAAGCAGTGAGGGATGTCACCACGGAGGCCCTCCAACAGTTTGAGGAACAACACCAATTGGTATTGGGGGCTCTCCAGACACAAATACAGGAGTTCCAGGTGCATACTCCACAAGCTAGAATAGTGTCCACTAACCTCGCAGTCGGCACTTCAGCTACTAAGGAAATGTTGTGCGCCAAGATGACCAACACAATAGTGCTACTGTATGGAGCACTCATGACAAAGAATGAGGTTGACAAGCCTATGGTTAGCAGCTTGAAAGGAGTCGGGCTAAACATGGTTGTGCTCCCTTGGGAGACGCTCTATCTTTTGCAGTATGGAGTCACTTCAGAACTTTGGGCCATGGACAATCACGCTATACAGGTAATGAGTGAGTAGTGCATCAACATTGAGCAGTTGAGCCTGTAGCGCAATGAAGCCATGGAGCAAAACAAATAGATCATGCAGGTTGTGGAGGAAGCCTTCCAGATGGTCTCGGAGTTGGCCATCCAAGAAGAGGAACCAGTGGAGGCGCAGGTACGTAAGTTAGTCACAGGGGTGTGCGATGCCAGAACAGAAATGGCCAGGGTTCAACTGGAGCTGAACCTTCAGATAGCAAAACTACAGTTGAAGGTGCAACCTTCAACTCCATCGGAGGTCAGAGAACAATGCACCACCACGATCACAACAGAGTTGCGAGGTCTTCATGCTAAGATCTCCACACCTATAGAGTGACTCGAGGGCGAGTCACAATGTTTGTGTTGGGGGCCTGTTGGGTGCGGGATCCCTAAAGGGTAGTTTTTGGGCTTAGAGCCCAGATTTTGGTCCAAGTTTGTAATTCCAATGTAAATACTCTACATTTTGTCGGCATGGAGCGTGTAGTTGTAAAAGAGTCATAGGCTTGTCTGCCCTTATTTTGATAATGTAATGTCGGATATAGAAGATCTACCCATGGTCCATGGACCATGGGATTGTATAAATAGAGTGAAGCTCTAAGTAGTTAAGAAAATCAAATCTAATATGAACAACTTATGATGTATGCGAGATACTTCTGAAGTGAAAAGTCTAGTTTCAGGTCGTAGTGTAGGAAGAGGCTCTCACTTGAGTGTGCAGAGGCCTAGAAGTCCACAGCTAAGTGTGCGAACCCCTACAACTGAGTGTGCAGGGTGATTTGAGTCTATAAATAGTGGAAGTATTAATGAAGAGAAGTTTCTATCAATTCTATATCTTTATTTCTTGTTTTATGCATCTATTATATTCGGTATTAATTTCACTTCTAATTCTTATATGATGCGCGAATATGTATAATTGTATTTGTTAAGTGAATGCAATTTAGAATATCTGCTTACATGAAGATAATTAAGCTCTATCACTATGAAAAGTATGATACTTAGCGTAGTTGGGAAAATATCACAGTTCACTACCCCAGTGGTGCGAAAGCATCTTTGCCCCTAGTTAGGGCTATAAGAAATCCAATTGTAACAGATCATGAAGGTACTAAAGGTTAGAACAAAATGCAAAGCGACCTTCATGAAGGAAGGTATAGTTGGACTAAACCAACATCACATCGATCTCAAGGGTGTGGAAACTTGGTTGTAGCATCCCCCCATATTGCGTCGGGTGAGACTCCAGTCCGCACTCTGCAAGTTGATGCCGAAAGGGCTAGTAGTGTAGGGATTTGTTTGGCTAAATAACTTTGCACCTAGGTCAGGCCCCCATAAGCCAATAAAATCACAGAGATGGCTTGTCTCACCTCAAGGTAGACCCAACACTCTTTTTTGTAAATCGTGGTCCTTGCTGATGATGAGCCCCAAAAATGTACAATTATTTGGGCTCATTCAACCTCCTAATTTGGCTTAGTCCACCATTCTCATTTGTTTATTGCATGTTTTTGATTATTTTTATGTTAATAGAGTGAATTTGGTTAGTCATTATGCCAACAAGTCTAATGGGTGCTTTGTGTAGCCTTGTTGGTCAACTTGGAGACAAAATTGAAGGTCTTAATGAGCACTTGGCAGCCAAATTCGTGGGAGAACAAGCTAGAGGATTTGTAGGAAGGTGTCCCCCTCATTTATGGACACTTACCTCGAATTCTCCACCATCAGCTCAGAGTTCAAAGGCCACCAAATTAATGAGCACAAGGGCAGCCAAGCAAGTCAAGTTGGACTGCTGTTAACTCCAAGTCTTCGACAGCCAAGTCCCTAACTTTTAGGAGGACTGTTGGGTCCTCAAATTGTATAAATAAGAAGGCTTGGGGCCTCATTTTGGTTAGCTAGTGGTTAGTCATTTTGTAGCTGGTTAGTCATTTTGTTTTAGCCATTAGTTAGCTAGTTTGTAGTTCGATTTTCATGCAGTAGATTAGCTTTGCTTTCAGCTCATGCTCAAGTTCTTCTTGTGGACAGTTTTGATGTAACTTTTCATTTCTTGATTAATAAAGATGGATCCAGCTTTGCACCAGCTCTAAATCTTTCATGGGAGGCTGTAGCTCTTGGGGTTGGGCCCATCTCAAGCGCCCAGTACCTCCCTTGTTTATCTTTATGTGTTTGCTGCGTTCTTGAAATAAAATCTGCTCTTTAGATTTAATTCGTGCTTTGTTACTTAGGTTTCTTTTGATGGTTCAAGTAGCTTCTCATGTTTATAATAGATTGGTAGGAGTTTGTATGCATTTAGATCTTTTGGCATGTTCTTTCTCATGTGATGTATATGGTTCTCTTTTCAAACAAGGCTGCTGTTTACTCATTCATTAACAGTTGGATTGAGTTAGCTAGGACTTGGTTTGTTTGCAAGAATTCATTGATTTGTTTGAATAAGCATTGTGCAGGGCATCTTCATCACCTCCTCGTTCATTTGAGCCTCGTTCAGATCAGCTCCTCCATCACCAAGTCTGTTTCCTTATCTCCCATCTGCTCTTTTGCCACGTTACCCTACCTTCTTCTCCATTGTTGCCTCAACTACCTTAAAGCCAAATCATCCTTCCACATATCATCTCATCACTCCATCCATCAGTTCCTAGGTCACTTCAGACCCCCATCCTACCTCCATAACCATCCATGCATCTTCCATCAACCATCCATCCTCAAAAATCCAATTCGTAAACATCCTGTAGAAGAATTACAGAACATCCTGTAGAAGACTTATAGGACTATCCTGTAGAAACCCCTGCAGACTTCCTGTAGAAGTTCATAAACACGGTTGCATGGCCTCCAGACTCTGTGAAACTCTCAGAAAGAATGCTAGGGATCCCTTAGACCCTCTCTGTACCTGCCTGACCTCTTCCATGCATTTCATCCCTTGATCCATCCCTGCACAGTGGAAAACTAGTTAGAATCACATGCATGATAATTCCAACAACTTAATAAAAAATACAAAAAGATGTTTTCTTCAGATAGTGATAACTTAGACACATGCATTTTACCTTCCTAGAAGTAATGGCATCTCTTCTCATAGTTTGCATTCTCATTTTTGCATCAGTAGGACTAGTTGGTAGAATTAGGGTTTGCTAGGGTTTGCATTTCTTTTTGGCTTTCAGTTCATTTTTGCAAATTAGATTAATTTCCTTTAAGATAGCCTTCGTCCATCATTTAGCAAGCTTCTTCTGAGAGCATATAGAAGTTGGCTTGAGCCCTAGCGGACTTGTGCCAGCTGACCAAGTGATAGCTGCGACAAGAGCTAGTACTTGTGCATACAACACCGTCGCTTCCAAGTTTGTACGAACTATCGGGTTGATAAAATTAAGAGACAGGAAGCCCCAGGAGTTGTAGCATTATTTCTACAATACTGGAGCTCACCATCTTTTTGGCGCCGTTGCCGGGGAAGCGGCAGAGTATTGGTGATTGTTTCTATTCTTCTATTTTCTACTACAACCTTCTGCTAAGTAGTTTATTTCATTTCCATTATGCAATTTCATTTATGAAAAAGTAGATTAGCATTTCCTACTTTCCTAGAATAGCCTTTCAATTCCACAATTTCCTTTCTGCAAGCGTAGATTAGCATTTCAATTCCGCAAGCGTAGACTAGCATTTCATTCTTGCAATTTCATTTGAGCAAAATAGAGTAGTCCTTTCCTGCTTTCATTTCAATTTCGCAAGATAGTTAGCTTCCGTTCAATCTATTTCATGCCTTGTAGGAGTAGAGATAAGTTAGAAAAATGATTGCACAACACCCCCACTGCTTCACACAACCAACGTTCTCCTTCGATGGCTATGATGAAAGGACCCCTGGGTGGACATCAAGACATATCTGAAGAACCTCTAGGGGAGAAGAAGAAGAAACATTCCTCTGAAGCAAATGGCTACAAGCAGAAATGTTGAGAGCAACATCTTGTCCAAGGATGAATTTGAAAATCAGATCAAAGATTTCAAGAGAGATATGAGGCAGTTTCTTGCCATGCAACTGGATACCTTGCGGATCCAAAAGAAGCAAGAAGAAGCCAAGAGGGCTTTGGTCATTTTTTGTCCTAGGTGCCTTAAAAAGCATCCCAGGAACGAATGTCCAATGCACTCCCTAGAAGTGTGTTTTGTATGTGAAGAATACCATCCTACAGATCAGTGTCCTTCCTTGCCCAGAATCAAAGCTGCATATCAAAGAGCCAAGGGAGCCACTGAATCACTCTATTATATGAACCAAAGGAGGCCACATGGACCTAGATCTTACCAGCAGGAGATGCAAGGGATACCCGAGACCTATTATGACCCTTATCAAGCCACTTTCGTGCCTTCTTGGGATCCCCCTGCTCATCCTTCCTGGTCTACACCTCCTCCTTGGTCATATTCTCCTTGTTCCTTCACAGATCCATATCATGCCCAACCAGTTGCTCATTCATTTCACTCTTATGCTCAGCCACAGCCTCAGTGGAATGCACCTTATCAGGAGTGGAGGCCCCAGTACAACTCTCATCCAGCTCATTTTCCTCCACCACCTGCTCATCCACAACCATCGCCTCCTCCTCCACCAAGGCAACCCCAAATGCCTACCCAACCACAATGCCATCCATCTCCATCTCAAACTCACACCTCCACTCATCTACCCGTACCTCCATTTCCAAAACCATGCAATGGAGCAGCTCAACCTAATTGCAAAGCTGAGGCACAACAGGTGCAAATGACTCCTTTTGAGCTCAATGATGTTCACCAAAGCTCAGGAAGAGTGTTGCAAAAGAGAGAATCTATTGACAACATTGAAGGACCAAAAGTAAAAGAAGATTCCAAAGAGGAGATCAAAGAACCATGGGCTGCACTTGATGAAGAAAAGAGATCTAAATCAGAGATCGAGAGAGATCCCTCATGGTTACCATCAAATCTTCCATGTACTCAAGAGGAAGATCAACAAAAAGAGGAAGATCAGAAGGTCATGATGGAAGGTGACATGAAGAATGATCCAGATTAGCAAAAGAACCAAGGATATCAAAGCTATATTGAGACATGGTTCCAGACAGTCATTAAGTTGCAGTAGTACTCTCTTCCTCAGCTATGTTTGATCCCTTAAGAGTCAGATCATTTGGTCTCTGAGATCTGGATACCTATCAGAGCATGCATTTCGAGCCTTCACATCATCTTGTCTCTAATCTCGATGTGCACATGGCTCCATTGGAAGTATTCTTATACTTGAAAATGATTTTGTTTTTCAAGTAGGGTAGGGTAGAAAAAAGAAAAAAAACGAAAAAAGAAAAAGGAAAAAATGAAAAAAAGGAAAATAGAAATCAAAGGTGAAAACCTCCTCGGAGGCGCCTTAGGTTGGCTCATTGATTGAAAACCTCCATGAGGCAGTCAATGGGTTGAAAAAAAAAAAAAGAGAAAAGAGAAAAAGATCTTTGGGTGAAAACCTCCCTTGGAGGCGCCCAAGGCAGGCAATTAGGGTGAAAACCTCCATGAGGCGCCCTAGTTGTTTTTCAAAAAAAGAAAAGAAAAAGAAAAAGAAAAAATAAAGCTAATCTCCATTTCATGTTGCAGCAATGACATTGCAGGTTAAAGAAGGATGTTTCATGACAGGAGGAGCACTCAAATCAAAGACAAAGGAGTTTTTGTGCCTTCTACAGGAAGTTTCGTATCTTCTACAGGAAGCTTACAAAAAAGCCAAATTGATCTCCGAGGAGGACCTGAAGGCTTAGAATATGTCCATGAGGCCTACCCACATCCATGTTTCCATTCCTCACCCCTTTTCCATCATTTTTTTCATGTCATTATGCTTCTTTCCTCAAAATTGTGTCTTCTACAGGAAAGCTCTGAATTTCTACAGGAAGCATCCTGTAGAACCTTTGGATGAGCCAAATTCAATTTCAAAAGTGAATCTGATGGTGGGAATCTATTGATTAGGCCTACAAGCACTTGTGTGTCCATCCCTTTCCTTTCTCCATCATTTTTCCACCTCCTTGTGCTTCTCATTGTGCTTCTACAGGAACTTCCTGTAGAAATTGTGGGAAACTAGGCATGCATTTCAAAAAGTGGTTTGGCAAGCATGGTAGCTTCCTCAAAGGTTCAGAAGCCCTCATGCCATCTTCCAACTCCTCCTCCATCATCTCCATACCTGCATCACAAACAAAATTCATTTTCTCATCCCATGCAAGCACATGCACAAAGCCTTGAGGCAAAAATCCATAGAACCAAATTTGTTTTTGCCATAACTTGAAAACCATGCATCCTTTTGACAAACCGTTTTATGGGGAATTGTACAAGGTTGAGGACAGCATGCCTGAGAAGTTTCATGCAATTCCGATGCACGGTTTCCAAGGAATCAGCCTCCATCACCATCAGCCATTTTTTTCATTTTCTCCATAACCGTGCATTTGTTTCAAAACCTGTTTCATGGGGAGATGCACATGGATGATAGTAGCCTACCCAAGCAGTTTCAGCCGATTCCGATGCACGGTTTCCGAGAAATCGACCTCTGAAATCTTCAGCCATTTTCCATTTTTCTCGAAATCCGTGCATCCATTGATCACGAATTTGATATGGGAGATGCATAATGATGGTGGTAACATGCTCAGCAAGTTTCAGATCGATCCGCTTTGGCGTTTGGGAGAAATGTCGAAAACAAGTTCTGGTTCGGGGAAGATGCAGCAACAGCAGCTTGAACGTGCAGATTTGAACGTGGAAACAATTGTCTGGAGCTTGGATCCGGCCAGAGGACACCTGCACATGAAAAACACAATCAAAGATTAGCAGCCAAGCCATATGCAATCAGGAAAACTAAGCATGCAGCAGCAAAATCAGAGCAGGCAGCCACAGCAGCTCACGGCAACCATCCAACTTCGAGGTATGTGACTAATCTCATTCTTCTATTGCATAGATTTAATTGGGAGCTGCATAAACGAATGGGATGAGGGATTAAGCCACGAATGTAGCAAGGATCAATTGATTGTCTGCTTCAGAACTCCGCCGGCAGCCACGCAGTGCACGTGGACAATGGACTCACGTAAAAATTAAAAAAATTGTAAAAGAAAAAAACAGTGATCAGAAGTTTAACTCTAGTTCAATTGATTAACAAATAGAAGGAGACATACAGTTAATAAATAGAACTGCAGTCTGCATGTGGCCACGTACACCTGGCCACTTTACTTCCTCACCAAGAATCACGCAGCAATGTAAAATGCTCGGCTGAACCTCACACCACCTGCTGTCCATTTGCACTTGACTGAAGTATGCATCCTCCGATTCCAAAAGTGATGAACTAGTCATCCTCCACTGGTTTCTACCTGTTTTCAAAATTATCCCACGTATCAAGCTCGCTCAGAGGCGTAGGGGCACTCTACAGGCGTTTTCTACAGGAAACGGGTGGGGTCTTCTACAGGAAAGTGCAGCAGAGCAGAGAAGCTTGAAGAAATGAAGTCAAGGTTGTTGCAAAACAACTACAGCCCAGGAACAAATGGATTGCTTCTCCGCGGCAGAGTTTGGACAGGCTAAACAGGGATAAAGCGCGAAGTCTTGAGCACAAGAAGCACTTGAATGAAAGCAAGGAAAAGAGCTCGAGATAACGAAGTTTTTCCAAATAGAACATTATTTTCTGATTTGAAATGTTATGCTTCTTCATTGGTGAGTCTTCACCAGGGAATTGATTATGGGACAGAGCTGTATATTTTGAAGTAATTCAGTTGAATCCTTCTTGGAGAAAGCCCCCGGCTTCATTGAACGATATGGAAATCAAAGAGTAAGAATACCTTTGGTAGGTTCTTTCATCTCTTAGGAGTTGTATGAGATTTTCTTCAAAATAATTTGAATTTATCCTGGACCAATATGGAACATGGGAAGAATTAATTGTTGAGGAAAGATGCCATCTCTGCAATATGATCATGAATTCAAAACAGAGCAGTAGAATGTTGATAAAGAAATGAATTCAGCAGTGTCTATAACTAAAATTGTTGACATGAAGTTCTTATTTTCCTTGAGACACATGCAGAGCCATAAATGAAACAATTGACTGCAAATTTTGTTGTCAAAATTTTGCTAGATGACCAGGAAGAAAGTAATTAATTTCTGCTGAGTTTTTATAGTAATTATACTCTTACGAAAATAACCCATGAATAAAAGCAGGAATATATTTTCCAAAAAAGGGTCAGATGACGCAAATATTTTGTATCATATACTTCCATAGATGACAAAGATCATTCTTTCAAACATGGATATGGGACAACTCATAAAACAGGAAAAGCAGCAGGCAGTGGGAAGAACCAAAGCAAAGAAGCATGGTTTCATGACAGTGATGAAAGGACACGAGAACATGTTGTCATGATATGTGTTGGAATAAATGGTGAACTGAATTGTTGAAAAAATGAATGAAGAGTTTTGGCCAAAGATATCAGTCCTTTTAACAGTGAGGAAAAAGAGCAGAAAGGGGGAGAAGATGAAGGCTGCCACAGCCCAGCTGAAAGGAAAATCGCCCACAGCCAAGCCAGAACTCAGCTACAGGACTGTTTCTACAGGAAGACAGAGACTGTTTCTACAGGAAGCTAGCGAATAGTTTCTACAGGAAAGTTTGGAAAGTGGGAAGCCAAAGGAGAAATCGGCCGAGATGCTAGCCAAGGAAGTCACCAGGGCCATCAAAGACAAGCGGAGAGATTTGGTTGCTCAGAGGATGAGCAACACTTTCAGTAGGGGGGTGATGATGAGCCCCAAAAATGTACAATTATTTGGGCTCATTCAACCTCCTAATTTGGCTTAGTCCACCATTCTCATTTGTTTATTGCATGCTTTTGATTATTTTTATGTTAATAGAGTGAATTTGGTTAGTCATTATGCCAACAAGTCTAATGGGTGCTTTGTGTAGCCTTGTTGGTCAACTTGGAACAAAATTGAAGGTCTTAATGAGCACTTGGCAGCCAAATTCGTGGGAGAACAAGCTAGAGGATTTGTAGGAAGGTGTCCCCCTCATTTATGGACCCTTACCTCGAATTCTCCACCATCAGCTCGGAGTTCAAAGGCCACCAAATTAATGAGCACAAGGGCAGCCAAGCAAGTCAAGTTGGACTGCTGTTAACTCCAAGTCTTGGACAGCCAAGTCCCTAACTTTTAGGAGGACTGTTGGGTCCTCAAATTGTATAAATAAGAAGGCTTGGGGCCTCATTTTGGTTAGCTAGTGGTTAGTCATTTTGTAGCTAGTTAGTCATTTTGTTTTAGCCATTAGTTAGCTAGTTTGTAGTTCGATTTTCATGCAGTAGATTAGCTTTGCTTTCAGCTCATGCTCAAGTTCTTCTTGTGGACAGTTTTGATGTAATTTTTCATTTCTTGATTAATAAATATGGATCCAGCTTTGCACCAGCTCTAAATCTTTCATGGGAGGCTGTAGCTCTTGGGGTTGGGCCCATCTCAAGCGCCCAGTACCTCCCTTGTTTATCTTTATGTGTTTGCTGCGTTCTTGAAATAAAATCTGCTCTTTAGATTTAATTCGTGCTTTGTTACTTAGGTTTCTTTTGATGGTTCAAGTAGCTTCTCATGTTCATAATAGATTGGTAGGAGTTTGTATGCATTTAGATCTTTTGGCATGTTCTTTCTCATGTGATGTATATGGTTCTCTTTTCAAACAAGGCTGCTGTTTACTCATTCATTAACAGTTGGATTGAGTTAGCTAGGACTTGGTTTGTTTGCAAGAATTCATTGATTTGTTTGAATAAGCATTGTGCAGGGCATCTTCATCACCTCCTCGTTCATTTGAGCCTCGTTCAGATCAGCTCCTCCATCACCAAGTCTGTTTCCTTATCTCCCATCTGCTCTTTTGCCACGTTACCCTACCTTCTTCTCCATTGTTGCCTCAACTACCTTAAAGCCAAATCATCCTTCCACATATCATCTCATCACTCCATCCATCAGTTCCTAGATCACTTCAGAACCCCATCCTACCTCGATAACCATCCATGCATCTTCCATCAACCATCCATCCTCAAAAATCCAATTCGTAAACATCCTGTAGAAGAATTACAGAACATCCTGTAGAAGACTTATAGGACTATCCTGTAGAAACCCCTGCAGACTTCCTGTAGAAGTTCATAAACACGGTTGCATGGCCTCCAGACTTTGTGAAACTCTCAGAAAGAATGCTAGGGATCCCTTAGACCCTCTCTGTACCTGCCTGACCTCTTCCATGCATTTCATCCCTTGATCCATCCCTGCACAGTGGAAAACTAGTTAGAATCACATGCATGATAATTCCAACAACTTAATCAAAAATACAAAAAGATGTTTTCTTCAGATAGTGATAACTTAGACACATGCATTTTACCTTCCTAGAAGTAATGGCATCTCTTCTCATAGTTTGCATTCTCATTTTTGCATCAGTAGGACTAGTTGGTAGAATTAGGGTTTGCTAGGGTTTGCATTTCTTTTTGGCTTTCAGTTCATTTTTGCAAATTAGATTAATTTCCTTTAAGATAGCCTTCGTCCATCATTTAGCAAGCTTCTTCTGAGAGCATATAGAAGTTGGCTTGAGCCCTAGCGGACTTGTGCCAGCTGACCAAGTGACAGCTGCGACAAGAGCTAGTACTTGTGCATACAGCACCGTCGCTTCCAAGTTTGTACGAACTACCGGATTGATAAAATTAAGAGACATGAAGCCCCAGGAGTTGTAGCATTATTGCTACAATACTGGAGCTCACCAGCTGCCTTGACCCAGCAATCTTTGACGGTTGCTGTTGGAGAGGTAAATCCCCTCTACGGATAGAGGTGATCCCTACTAGCCCAGAATGGGACTAGCAACAATCAATCAATGCTACTATGCAAGTTCCTAATTGCAGTTAAAGAAGAGGTAAAGAACACCTACTTGGATTCCAACGCTATTGTTTGACGAAGAGATACCGCTCTCACTCCTTCGCTCTGGCCGGTCACGATCTTCCACGATCTCCGTGAATAGATACCTGCACATGCGAAGAGACAGACAAACACGAGCGTGAAATCTGATAAAAGAAATTATACATCAGTCAGAAAGGACGTAATTCACATTAACCATTGGAATGACAAATGAGAATGGAACCATAACAGTAGTCATCTATTATTAAATCAATAACAGAGAAAGGTACAACCAATGTTCTGACGCTGAGTCCTTCTCTTGAGGGTCCAGCCAGCGAATCTCTTAAGCATTCACCCTTGGAGGTAAGTTCTCCCAATACAAAAAGCTCTCTCTCACACAAGCAATACTCACAACCTTCCTTGAGCTTCTTCTAACAAAACCACACTTGTCACACCAATTACCTACTAACAGCAGCAATCCAAGCACTATGAATTCCACACTATCCAAAACTATTCCAACTCCAAAACTAGCTGCTCATGGTAATGGTGGAGGTTTAAGTAGAGAAGGAGTCTCCATGAATGGTGGGAGGAGAAGCTTATCCTCAAGGAAGGTGGTTCCAAATGACGAACAGACATGCCATAGAAAGGAGGGCGACACTCACAAGGCTAACAACCAGGCCTGGAACCATTTGAAAGGCTGGCTGTTGGAACAAATTTGCCCAAACCGGATCAGCGCGGGTACAACACTGAACTGACGCGTTGACAGTGCATCACAATAATAGTGGAGGCTGTGTCAGCGCGGCTTGATACTTTGATAGGCTGCGCTAGCGCACAAAATTCGACCAGCGCGGGAAACCCGTGTGCTTCCACGCTGGCAGCGCACCAGTAACACTATAAGCCGCCCGTCAGCGCGGTTATTTTAATAACAGACGCGCTGATGCAGTAAACTTTGGAAAAGTGGGTCATTTGGCCAGATTAGAGAGCATGAGCATGATTGATTTGAATTCATGACATAGTAGGGAGACTGACAGGGAGACAGTGACAAATTACTGCGTAACAGATGCCCCCTAAAGCATGAAGCCCGAGAGAGTGGGAGGGGTGAAATGCTTTACGAAACTGCTGAACTGGAACACCACCAAGAAGGACCTGCATGAATGTACAACTGATATCTCGATCACATGTAGTCTAGGCATGGGCGCAGCCATCCAAAAGACATACAAAGAAGGTCTGTGGTATGGACGCAGCCACCCAGCGGAAGAGACCATAAAGATAAGAGGGTATGGTCACAGCCATCCCAAAGACTCAGGTATGGGCGCAGCCATCCATCAATGAGTCATGCAATAACAATCCACAAAATCGCAGCCTGGTTCATAACAGACAAAAACCAGGGTCTTGCGCTCCATCCCAATCCGAACAAAGTACAAGTTCAAGCATGTGAATACATGAGTTGAAGTTGAACATGCATGAACATCGTCTGATTACCAGTCAATGATGAAAACTGTTAACAAACGCGAGAGGTACCACCAATAATGACAATGGTCCTCAAGGTACTTATAGGTACAATCCGCGGCGTGTGAATCAATGAGCTGGTGTCGAACACCCGCAGAATCATCTGATCAGAGGCCAATGATGAAAACCTCACGTCGAACACGAAGAACCTGCCATTGAGGCATGCAGGCTCTAAGGCACCTGAAGGGAGTCTCTAGGTCACCTTCCTGGATAATGAGCTGAAGTCGACAGGAAGTAACCTTGATTGAAGGTGGGCCATGATGTTTCCCACATCATCGACACGAGACAGAGAAGGATAAAAGATTTTGTGTGAGACATCAGAAGGAGGTGGTAATCTTGTAGAGGCCAACTTCTCTTGAACATATCGGCGGTACAAAAGCAGATTTGGCAGTATCTGACATCAAATGAGCAGAGGTCATGATGACAAGGCAATGAGCAGATGATAGGTCAAATAGGATAACCCAAACCCATGGAGGCTAGTGTAAAACAAGATGAGAAATCCCCACCCAGGCGCGAATGCAGAGGAGTGCCATGTTCAAGAGCGACATACTGTCGACACGACCATTATTATAGTTTCATTTTCCCCACCATTTCTGGCAGGTACCCCGATTATTTTTGGATGACAAGCTTGACGGGGATAGCTTATGCTTGGAAAGGCGTCACCTCGACGATGTCCGATGTCATGAAGTTTTAACGAGCCTGACAAAGGAAGAGCTCAACGTCTTTTCCTATTTAGAGAGTCTGAAAAGATAGCGGAAAAGAAAAATCCAGGGGGGTCCTTTTTCGTAAAGTTGTGTCTCTCGAGCCCGAAAAAGTATAAAACAATGCTCGAAAGAACCGCCCGACCAATATGATCGAGGAGTACTTTTCGTGAATAGTGACTTCGACCCGAAAAAGTAGAAAAGCGGTCAAAAGTACGTCGTTTTGGAGCCAATGACGAGTTCGAAACGACAAAAACCCAGCAATCTTTTTTAGTTTAAACAGTCGAGAAAAGAGCTTTAAAGGCGACCGCCTCTCATTTCTTTAACGAGTCGAGAGGGGGACTCGGCAATCTTTTCGTCTTTAAACGGTCAGAAAAGAGCTGAAAGCAGAACTCCATTTTTATTCTCTTTAACGAGTCAAAAAGGGAAAAATAATCGGCAATCTTTTCACATTTTACGAGTCAGAAAAGAGCTTAAAGGTGACTCATCCTAGAGGAACGAGTGGTAAAAGGTAGCAACTGGTTCCGGCAATGGTGGAACTGCTCAAAACATGTAATGGTCAAGAGGCTGGCTAATAAAACCACTCATTGCTGCGGTTCCTCAGGAAAGGATAAACAACCAAGTGAGAGCATATGATCGGCCAAAGAGATGGTGGTGATGGAATGAAAACAACCAAGGCTCATCTAGCAGAATTCAGTGGATAAAAATGGAAATCACGAGATGTAAATCGGGTATGGGTTCATTTTTACACAAGCTTGAACCATGGAGAACTTTGCTTGGATTCGGTTTCATGTTTACACAAGCTTGAAACGAAAAATTATGCTTGTTATAAGTTCGCATGCCCCCAGCATAATGACGCAAAATGAGGTACATGCCCCCCAAGCTTCATTGCATTCAACACAGTGGATGGAATGAAGATTCACCTTTGAGAGCTTGGAAAGACTCGACTTGGATTTCACGAGATCTTAATCAAAGACTCAATTGGAAAAGGGGTTGTTTCATTTTTTAATGAGGTTGACACAGTAAAAGAACTATCCTCGTAACCCTTGTTTCATCTTTTAATGAGCTTGACACAAGATCAGGAACTATGCTCGACTCCTTGTTTCGTTTTTTAACGAGGTCGACACAAGATCAGAACTATCCTCGGGACTGATCCAGTTTCATTTTTTAAGGAGCTTGACATAGGAAAGGAACTATGCTCCGAGGCAAGCCTAGTTTCATTTTTTAAGGAGCTTGACACCGGAAAGGAACTATGCTCCAACCAAGCCTAGTTTCATTTTTTAAGGAGCTTGACACCGAAAAGGAACTATGCTCCACCCAAACTTCATCATAATGAACAAGAAGTCGGGGCTTCCAAGAGTGCCGCGTCGGATGGAAGGCCGACATCGTGGAAGTCAGGGCCCAATGCCCCCAGGACGCTATGCACGACGGCGGCATCACTGGATCCAGACATGGGAGAGGTGGCCACGTAGTTGATCTGGGGTGAGACAGATGCAACTGGTGGATGAAAACCAGGAGGGAAGGACAACTGTGCCGGAGGGGCTTGTGGACGAACGAACGATAATTGATCTATCGTCACTATTCTTCCATCGTGTGGAAAGAAAACCACACAGAAAAGTGAAGAAACAAGGGCTCCCATGGCATACACATAATCACGACCAAGGAGAAGACTAAAGTCCGAAGAACCTTGGGTAACCGAGACGTCTATATAGACAGTCTTGCCTCCCAAAGTAATAGGGAACTTTGGAAGGATCCCTAATGGTTGACTCGTTCCTCCGTCAAAAGCGGTGAGATTCGATGCGATAGGTACAAGCGATGGGGAACCCAAAGCCTGCCAAGTAGTAACGGGCATAAGACTAACCGGTGCTCCTTCATCCAACACAGTGCCAGGCAGCACCATATTGCAGGCATATGCGGTGACCCAGAAAGGCACATGGGATGGAAGGGGAGGGACAGTCAAACGACTCCAATCAAAGGAAATGACCGAACTACTTGGTGGGGGAACCATATGGTTGCCCCCCTGTTCGGGAAGAACCGACTCTGAATCCTCTGGAGAGGTTGGGGTGGGAACACCGTTATCAGGCTCCGGATAATTTGACGAGACGAGAAGAACATGAGAATTTCGCTCTTCCAAAACAGAGTGCTTGAGAAGAGGTGAACTCGAATCAACACCCTTTCCGACCGACGGCGGGTCTGGAACAGGCTGGGGACAGCCAGGTTCGGGAAGAGGGGCCTAGACAAGAGAGGAATCTGAAGCAATCTCTTTGTCAACAGGGGCGCGATCTACAGCTGTAGAAAGACACTGATAACCAACGGGAAATTGGTTTGAAGGAGCCGTAAAACTTTCCAAGACAACAGAGGCTTCATCCATTAGTGGACAAAGGTGAAGGGGATGATTGCCTTCACAAAGTTTACAGGGGATTCGAAGCTTCCCTTTCTCCTTACCATTCCCAACTGATGAGGTAGCATCGCCATGATCATCAGTGGACGATGAAGGGCGGGCCGGATCGTGAGACCAGACTTCTAATACCCTGGGAATGCCAGGACAATCACGAAGCAGATGGTCTTCCTTGCATAATCGGCAAGGAAACTTAACCTTCCGCGGAGGAGCAGGAGGTGGCCCTATCTCAGATGTAGTGGAGGGGGTAGCTGGATTTGAGGAGGGGACGACGCGTGTAAGCTCTCCCTTAGGGGACTTCTTCTTCTTGGTCTTCTTCTTCTTCTTCTTAGCCACCTGGTTACTTACATTGAGAGTTTCACCAGGTGAAGTACAAGAGGAAGACGTAGAAGTAGGCATCGAAGGGGAGAGATCCACCTTAAGGTCATCATGACGTTGTTCAGGTGGAGCGACTGATGGACTAACAGCCGATACGGTAGGGACCAAAGAGGTTGAAAACAACCAAACAGGAAACCCAACAGTTAACCCTGGTAGGGACAATGTTGCCATATACGGAGCACCAACATTCCCAAGAGGAGGGAAGTGACCTGGATTCCCATCAGGCGGGAAACCTGGGTTAGTGAACCCTAGAAAAGTTACCATTGCAAACGAAAAGAAACCTAGCTAACGCACACAAGATCTAACCAGGTGATGTTATCGTGGCCGAATAAATTTTTAAGACACAGGAACTGAACTTGACCTTTTCATGTTTCAAGAGTCGAGAAAAGGACGAAAAGATGACTCTAGTCTCCTTCGAATGTTTAATGAGCACGAAGTGACAAGAAGCTCACTGGCACCTTTTCATTTAGAGAGTCCGAAAAGGATCAAAAGTGACTGCTCTGGAGATTCTAGGCAAAGGGTTTACCAAGCAATCCGTAAAACTGCTTATACACCTTGGCAATCGTATGAGAACCAAGGACTTTCCGTACTGCAGTCAATCTTCCCGAATGCTGTGTTCGGTGCGTTACGGCTCGCAGGGCAGCAGACTCGGCTTCCTATGGATCAAGGATAAAAGCCTAGTGGGGTCTCCCTATATATGCGATAGTACATGGGAGCACAGTCCGTGTTAGACCACTATCGAGTCACAGAAGGAGGAATCACCCAACCGTAATGTGAAACAATAGTGACTATGTTTAAAGACGCCGGAACACGTCTCTAGCCTAGACCTCTACAATATGAGCGTTAAGTTCCAATGCGTTCTTAGATTCATTCGGTTTATTTTATGGTTGATCTTGAATTAAGTTTCGGTTTCAGGCCTTATCGTATGATCTCTCACAATTTCCTAGATGCAAACTATATGCCAAAGAATACCGTTTTGTTCGATGAATCCTAACTATGAGAAGGTTAAGAGCTTTCAATCAAACAAGACGAAAACAATCAAAGAATCTAATGCAGCTAATGACAAAGAAATGAAATTTTTTATTTTGAGAACACAAATCAATAAAATGCTCTTCTTTTCATTAACTATTGAATGCAAAAGATGCTAGTTTGATTTCTCTTTCAATGGCACTAATGCACTTTAAAACGAATCTTGAGAGACAGCAACACTGAGCAAAAAGGATTAAAATGACTCAATGAAAAGCACAACAAGCGTGAAAAGAGCCGATTGGACCCTAGCAACTGTGATCTGTGCCTGGGTAGTGAAACAATCGGAGGATCGGTTCAACAACAATCACCTCAACCAATCAAGCAAAGAAGGCAAAAAGAGGAAGGTTTCCGCAGTAGCAAAGGCAAGCAGCAACGAACGTTTGTGGACAAGTGAACAAGTGAGCAAAACAAGGTCAATCCAGTGAAAACGGGATGATGGCACTAGGTCACGGGACACAAAAACGAAAATTCGTCCAACAAGACTTTGCAAGCAAGTGTGTAACAGTTCAAACAACAAATATCAAGTCATAAACCAAGGAGAAAAAGTTGGAGATAGGTAAACCAACAGGTTCAGGAGGAAAAATTGAAACAAATTCAATTTTACAGGATCAGCAAGGGTAGCGCTCAGCAACTGTGCGCTGACAAGAGGTCACGCGTAGCAACTTGGCGCTGTCAGCGCGGAAGGACATGGATAAAGCGTGCTGGTTCGATTTCAGAACCGTCGCGTCTGTTTTACGTACAAGCGATGAAAACATGTTTAAAGAAACAGCTATGCGCTGTCAGCGCCACTGTTTTGATATAAACCGCGCTGAGGTTAAAAAAGAGGCAAGATCAAGCCAAAAACTCCCAAACCAAGGCTAGAACTCTTTAAACAATTAAGACACTTCCCAGATTGAACCAGGAGGGCTAAAAGCAGAGAACTAATCCCCAATTTCAAAAAGAGAGAACAATCAAATTCAAACACAAAGATGGACAAAAGAGACAAAAAAGGCCAGCTCCCCAGCGGAGTCGCCAAATTGTTGGAGAGGTAAATCGCCTCTACGGATAGAGGCGATCCCTACTAGCCTAGAATGGGACTAGCAACAATCAATCAATGCTACTGTGCAAGTTCCTAATTGCAATTAAAGAAGAGGTAAAGAACACCTACTTGGATTCCAACGCTATTGTTTGACGAAGAGATGCCTCTCTCACTCCTTCGCTCTGGCCAGTCACGATCTTCCACGATCTCCGTGAATAGATACCTGCACACGTGAAGAGACAGACAAACACGAGCGTGAAATCTGATAAAAGAAATTATACATCAGTCAGAAAGGACGTAATTCACATTAACCATTTCAACGACAAATGAGAATGGAACCATAACAGTAGTCATCTATTATTAAATCAATAACAGAGAAAGGTACAACCAATGTTCTGATGCTGAGTCCTTCTCTTGAGGGTCCAGCCAGCGAATCTCTTAAGCATTCACCCTTGGAGGTAAGTTCTCCCAATACAAAAAGCTCTCTCTCACACAAGCAATACTCACAACCTTCCTTGAGCTTCTTCTAACAAAACCACACTTGTCACACTAATTACCTACTAACAGCAGCAATCCAAGCACTATGAATTCCACACTATCCAAAACTATTCCAACTCCAAAACTAGCTGCTCATGGTAATGGTGGAGGTTTAAGTAGAGAAGGAGTCTCAATGAATGGTGGGAGGAGAAGCTTATCCTCAAGGAAGGTGGTTCCAAATGACGAACAGACATGCCATAGAAAGGAGGGCGACACTCACAAGGCTAACAACCAGGCCTGGAACCATCTGGAAGGCTGGCTGTTGGAACAAATTCGCCCAAACCAGATCAGCACGGGTACAACACTGAACTGACGCGCTGACAGTGCATCACAATAACAGTGGAGGCTGTGTCAGCGATAGGCTGAGCTGGCGCACAAAATTCGACCAGCGCGGGAAACCCGTGTGCTTCCGCGTTGGCAGCGCACCAGTAACACTATAAGCCGCCCGTCAGCGCGGTTATTTTAATAACAGATGCGCTGATGCAGTAAACTTTGGAAAAGTGGGTCATTTGGCTAGATTAGAGAGCATGAGCATGATTGATTTGAATTCATGACATAGTAGGGAGACTGACAGGGAGACAGTGACAAATTACTGCGTAACAGTTGCTATTACTCCTAAGACCAATTATCCTACATGCAGTTACTCTTAATCTACTAACTCATTCATCTACCATATATATTTGTGCTTCCATTTCAGGGAATTTACTCCACAGTGCAATTTTAGATCCAAAACTTTTCCTAACTCTTATTAAAAATATCTTACGAAATCCAAGAATCCCTATTGGCCTTTAGCTGCTTCTTCCTTAGAATTTTATTACATTCCTTCCTGTGACCACTAACTTCATTCTCCTCTATATTGCAATATCGGAGCTCCTGCATGTTGTAACTTTCATTATAAGGACCATCTGAAATCACGAGCTTCCAATTTTACCTTTAACCCCTTTTTCTTAGCTCACTCTTCTTAGCCCTTTATCCCACATTCTTTCATATGACCACTACCTATGACCACTAGTATAGCCCTTGGGTGCTCCAATATCAAAGCTTCAACATTTCATAACTTTTATTAGAAGGGACATTACGAAATCGTGGAGTTTTGATTGGCCTTTAGCCCCTTTTTCTTAGCCCCTTTTAGCTTTACATACCATAGGACCACGTTCTATGACCATTGGCTTCATTCTCCTCTATATAGTAGTATCATGGCTCACCATATTGTAAATTTTATTAGAAATGTGTTACAAGGGCTTGAGGTTCTGAGCTTCTTTCACTTGGCACTTTCCTATTTTTCCTCCATGGGACTAGGCGTTGTAACCAACGACTTAGATTTTAGGTGCTAAGCCCTTTTGTTCTTGTTGGGGGCCTATCTTCCTTTGTTAAGTCCTCTTCGCCCTTGGTTCCTCAGACTCGACATGTACATTGAATCTCCCTAGGCATCGTAACATTTTCAAATATGAATTTACATAGGAGATACGAGATCTCCATCCTCTGATATAATCCATAGCACCTAGGTGCTAGAGCCTTCTCTGCTCCCTCAGTTTTATTAGTCTCTCATGACCATGTGCTAGTCTCATCGGATCCCCTTTCATCATAACCTTTCCTCATAGGGAATTGTTGGAAATACTGAGAGCGGGGTGAATCAGTATTCCTTAGCAATTAGCACTTTTAAATATTTCCAGAGTGTTAGTTAATATTCAATTATTATTAATGTTTATGCAGTAATAACAGTAAATAAAAGAACACAATAGGCAAAATAATTTTAGGTGGAAAACTCCTCTAGGTCGAAAACCACAGAAAACTTTTCTAATAAATTATTTAATCTTCAGCCCCAACTGAAATGAAAGTAACAACTTCTTAGAATTCTAGAAAAGCATTGTTCTCTAGATCCCACTGGAACTCTTGCGATCATCAACACTTCTTACCCAATATGCATCTATATAAGATTGAATGTCCAGATCATTTCATTTGGGATACCAAAGACCATATTCTGTTGTGCCCTTAAGATATCAAATAATTATTTTGATGACAATGATATGAGATTCTTTTGGTGCTGCTTGGAATCGTGCTACTTGTCAAAATTACCACATCACATCTGGTTGGGAGGCTGTCACATATAGGAGACTACTAATCATGGATATATAAAACCTTTGGTCCACATCCTTTGATGAGTCTTCTAAGATTAACTTGCAACCTATTACCATGGGGGTAAGGACTGGCTTGCAATCTTCCATCTGGACTTTCTTGAGCATTTTTTTGATGTACTTGGTTTGATATATGAATATTCATTTATCCTGTTGAGAAATCTGAAGCCCTAAAAATTATTTCAGTTCGCCAAGCATAGACATTTCAAACTCACTTTGAATTTTTGTGGAAAATTATTTACTTAATCTGTCATCACTACTTCCAAATATTATATCATCCGCATATACTTTGATAATTGTTAGGTTATCTCGATCCACTTTCACATAAATATTGTTGTCAACACTTCCTTTCTTGAATCCACGTTGATGTAGATATCTCTCAAGATGAGCATACCAAGCCCTAAGAGCTTTCTTGAGACCATATAGAGCCTTATTTAATCTACAGATGTAGCCTTCTTTTTCAGAGAGAAGAAAACATTCAGGTTGTTCAATGCAAACTTATTCCTCCAATTCACCATTTAGAAAAGCTGACTTAACATCCATTTGGTAGACCTTAATTTTTCTCGAGCATTCATAAGTGAGAATCATCCTAATAGCTTCCATTCTTGCAACGGGAGAAAATGTTTCTTCAAAATTGATTCCTTCAACCTGTGCATATCCTTTATAGACTAATATTTCCTTGTTCTTGGTAACATGTCTATCCTCATTCAATTTGTTTTTAAAGACCCATTTAGTTCCAATAACATTTTTATTCTTTGGTCATGGGAACAATTCCCAAGTGTCATTCTTCTCAATTTGATCCAGTTCTTCATTCATCGCTGCTACCCAGTGTTCATTTTGACTAGCTTCCTCAAAATTGCTAGGCTCAAAAGTCTCTAATAGAGCAAGATGGGCTTGTTGTGATGAATGAAGTTATCGACTTCTTCTGGCTCTAATTCCTTCATTTATCTTTCCAATGATTTGATTTGACAGATGATTCTTTTGAAACCGTTATTTTAAAACTTTTGGAGAAGTTTCTTGTACATTATGTTGATCATTTCTTATTTCCTTTTGGTCGACTGTTGTTTCCTTATTTGATTGGTCATGTTCTAGAGCTCCTTCTTCATCCTTCACAGATTCTACCTCAAGAACCTCATATTTTCTTGGAGATATGATCTCATTGTTATCCTTTAGAACACCATTTTCATTGAAAGTAACATTTATGCTTTCAACTATTTGTTTTCACCTCAAATTGTAGTATATATAAGCCTTTATTTTTGCATGAATAGCCAATGAAAATACCTTTGTCAACACATGAATTGAATTTGTCCATTTTTTTGTCTTCTCTTTTGATGATGTAACATTTACCTCCAAATATTTTTAAGTATTTGACATTACCCTTTTTTCCTTTCCATAGTTCGTATGGAGTCATGTTACAGTTGTTCCTTAGCAGGGCCTTCCTTAAGATGAATACATCAGTATCAATTGCCTGAACCTGTAATTTATCGTCTAAGTTTGAGTCATTTAACATTGTTCTAGTCATTTCCTATATTGTTATGTTTTTCCTTTAGGCAACTCCATTCTGCTGTGGTGTTTTGGCTATTGATAATTTCCACTTTATTCCATTTTTGTCATAGTATTATTGAAATGCTTTGGATGAGAATTATCTGCCATTATTTGATCTCAGATATTTCATCTTCAAATCAGTTTCATTTTCGACCAATTCCTTGTAGATTTTGAAACACTCAAATGCCTCAGAATTTTTATTCAAGAAATCAACGACTATCATTCTAGTGTAATATCATTAGCATAAAGTATAATTCATCATCTAAGCCTTTTGTTCTCATAGGACCACATAGATCAATCTGTATTAATTCCAACGGGCGTGACGCAAAGTGTTCCTTTGTCTTGAATTCAACTTTTTTCTATTTGTCGTGCCGATAAGATTCACATGTCATATTGGAAGGTTTCAAAACTTTTGGAATTTCTATATCTACTTCCTTTGTGCTAATCTTGATCAAATTGTAGAAATTTATATGTCCCAATCGTTTGTGCCATAACCATCTCTCATCTTATTTTGCCAAGAAACACCCATTAGGTGTCTCATCCAAAATGTATATGTCATTTCGAGCTTTGCTTGATATAGCCACAATTTTACCAAACTTGCCTTCCCTAATTTCATATTTCTTCAAGTTGAATAGCATTGTGTGCCCTTGATCGCACATCTATTCAACACTGAGAAAATTGTGATTCATATTTTCAACCAGCATCACATCCTTTGCTCATGCATCCTTGCTTCCAAGAGTGACCGTACTTGTTCCTATGACATTCCAAGCCCTGTCATTTCTGAAAGACATTGTTCCATCCTTATTTTCTTTCAAGGATATGAATTTATTTTTATCTCCAATCATATGTGTTGAGCAACCATTGTCAACATACCACACTTTTCTGTTTCTTTGAGCCCTGACAGTGAGAGCACACCTTTCAGTCTTCTTTTTCCATATTCATTCATTTCAATTTTGCATGAACTCCTTTGGAGAGCTTCCAAGTCTGCAATATTTAGCTAGGTGTCCAAAATTGTTACATTTGTAACATTTGACATCATCTCTCATAAAATAAAATTTATTGATATCTTGCTAATTTCTGGAATATCCATTTCTGAAATATCTCCTCGAATAATTTTCATACACGCGACATTCTACATCTCTATGTCCAAACCTTCCACATGAATAACAGTGACCATAAAAGATAGGTTGATACTTGGCAAGAAATGTTCTTCAAGAAACTATCTTCCAAGGTTCTTCCTACGAGTCTTGATATCTTGATCTAGTTGGGGGATCTACCCTTTTTTCATATCCATCTTCTTTAGTTGTCATAGAAGGACTTGACTTCTTTTCATATTTTTCTTTGGAACCAAGACCAATCTTGTCGTTGTATGATCATTGGTTGTTGATGAGTTCATCCAAAGACTTTGAACTATTGGCATAGTCTTGAAGAGGTTTTTCACTTTTTACTTCCTTTCGCAGAGAAACTATTTCAACTTCCAATGCTTCTCTCTCCTTATTTCTTTCCTTTATTTATTTCCTGAGTGATTCTTCAATTCGTGTGTATTCTTCAACCTTGATTTTAAGATTGAGGACTTGTTCCCTTTCTATCTTCAATTCATCTTCAACAGTGCTAACATGCTTCTTTTCAACCTTGAGCTCTTTGATAACCCTGATTACTTCATTTTGAAATTTGACTTCAGTCATTTCTTCTTCTTCGTCAGGTGCCTCTTGTTTATTGTGCTTGGCCATAAATAATACTATTTCATTGAATTCTTCTTCGTTATTATTGTCCTCTTTGGATGAGGAACTATCTTCTTTGGAGAAGAAAATTTTCTTAAACCATTTCTTCTTTCCTTGCTTGTTGAACTTATTAGGACTTTTCTTCCCTTTCTTAACACCCTCATTTTTGTGAGGAAATTTGGCTGAGAAATTCCCAAACTCACCACAATCAAAACATATTAATGAAAGTTTACCTTTGAATTTTCCTGTACGTGTTCTCATTTTCCGCATGAAGTAGGAAAATTATTTATCTAAGAATTCTTCTTCATGTTCTTCATTTCCTCATCCTTACAATTGTAAGTTTTTTCTTTCGAAGACTGCTTGTCCTTACTATTCTTCTTGCATGCAGAAAATGTTGTTTCTAAGTGAGATGCACCATCCTCTACTTCAATCCTCATTCCATATTTCGTAAGAATTCCATGCAATTCGTCTATGCTGATATTGGTAAGATTCAATCTATCTTCCAAGACAGATACCTTAGGGTTAAATCTTATTGGCAAGGTTCTAAGGATCTTTTGGACAACAATTTATGTTTCAACAGGTTCTCCAAAATCTTCCAATGTATTTGTTGCTTCATCGACATGCTGAAAGTATGAAGCAATATCTTCATCTTCCTTCATTTTGAGTTGCTCAAATTTTTCCCAGAAAATTTGAAGCTTTTCTTCTTTCACATTTCAGTCACCTACATATATATTTTTAAGCTTACCCCATACCTCTTTCATAGTTTTGCAACTCAATGCCTTAAGATAAACATATTTGATAAGCCCATTGATAATAAGATCTTTAGCCTTTACATCATATACCATATTTTTCTTACCTCGTTCATCATAGATCGATGTGAAGCCTTTGTCAACAATTTCCCATACTTCATATCCTTACGCCAACAAATGAACCTACATTCTTCCACTCCAAAGTGCATAGTTATTTCCGTTGAAAAAATGAACTTTGTTCTTAGTATACTCCATGATCTCCTTCTAGTTTTTAGATTGCTATTGAAGGAACCAAGCTCTGATACCAATTTGTGACTTGTTGCAGTAGTAGACAAAGAATCAAACTCTTGATATAGGCCTGGAATCTATGCAAGACTATATCCAAAACTGACCTAAAGATATATACAATAACAACTGATGACAGACCCTAGACTTATGATGGACCAAATTATAAGTACAATAACAGAGACCATTCTATCAACTATGGCAAGACAAGTAAAATGAACTTACAACATCATATATATTTATCAGACTTGGTGTAGCATCAAGATTATGTAGCAACAAATGTGTAGCATCAAGAATAGGACATCCAAAATGTGGTATCAAAATTAACTGTGACATATAGAGACATAGAGATATAACCGAGACCCTGTATATCCTTATGTTGTCCTGAAAGAACATATGTCAGAAATGATACTAAAAATTCCAATGTAAACACTAATTATACATACCTTATTCTAGGAGACTTACCCTTGACTGTTGATGTGTGGTCCTTACTACAATGATCCTTGAATGAATGTTTTCTTTTCCTTCTAGGAGCTTGATATTGAATCTGGTGTATCTATGTAATTTTGGATCTCAAGGGTATGAAATTTTGTCTTCTGGTAGCCCTATGAGTCATATTTCCAACCCCTAGTGCTGATCATGATTGGATTCTTCAAGAAATATTTATGCACAATCGCCCATGATGACCTGATTATAGACTTGTTCAATATAGTGAACATGTACAAAGTGCCACGCATCACTTTTACGACCTTTGACCTTGAAAATAATACTCAAAAAACTACCATCCATCCTCTTTCTATCACTATTCATGATATTTGAATTTAATGCTCAGAGAGAAAGTTATGATGAGTTTCCGAATGTCACTTATTTGACATGGAATTCGAGAGCCTGCAAAAGCCTTAACTTACTCAGATCATATCTCTGCAAATTTAGAGAACCAATATCTAAACTTCTGTCATGAGGTGCATCGATTGTTCAACTCAAATGGGTTTTTATTTCTGCTTTTGAAGATTCGCAGAACAAAATTTATAGTGAAAATTCCATGATGACCTGTTTGAAGCCCCAAAACCCCTACTAGAGGAGGATATGAGGGTCACTATTTATATGAATGTATTGAGTTGAGAGGGTCCTCAACAAGTGAATGTTGGACAAATTTTAGGAGAAAAAAAACATTATTAACTATTGACTATTCAATGACCACAACAAATTATGAGTTTCATGCCACAACCCCATAGGGTTATAGCCCACTAACTGGGGTTACTAAATTCAAACACGAATATCTCTCAAACCGTGAAGAATTACATGGCGTGGCATATATACACAGAAACATATCAATGAGTAGAATCCATCTAGAAGATCCTTAACTCCGAGTAGAGTAATTTTTCAAGTCAAAATTCCCATGCAAGATCAAGGTAGCCCCTGGTGCTACTTGGGTTGACATTAATGACAACCACTGATCAACAGGCATTTGCATAGGAGTTACAAAATCCCCATCCTTCAATATACTCCATAGAACTTAGATTCTAGAGCGTGCTCCATGCCCTTGGTTTTATTAGTCTCCCATAACCATGTGTAAGTCTCATCAAAGCACCTTCATCAGAACTTTTCAGAGAAACTTTTACAATGACATCACACTGACATCATCACTCCACGTGGTGCATCCTCAATGGTGACACATGTCACCAAGATTTGGCCCACTATGCCACCAAAAACGCCTAATATTCCTACCACCTGACCTACCGTATGACCATGTCATGACTATGTCATCTTCCACCTGATCCCCTTAGGGCCAGTAAACTACTTCCATGTGTCCACCTGGAGGAGAGATAAAGGGGTACTGTTGACAGTGCTGGACCTGCCAACATGTCAAGGGGATCTCCCTGGTAAGAAGTCCCAATTAGACCTCAGACCATTGGGTGTAGGAGTCCCAATAGTGGGTCGTAAGGTAATTCCTTGATCGCGATGTTGCACAGAGGCAAGTAAGATAACTTTGTCAGTAGCAAGGGTGTGACCAATGTAGTGAGTCAAGGGAGATTCATGAAAGGTTCTAACACAAATCAGGTGAGATGAGTGCACCTCTTGATAACCTATATCAATACTCGGCTAGGAAGGAAACACACGAGCGAAGATGCATCACAAGTTGGAAAGCGGAATAGTCGAAAATCCAAGGTGATGGTTAAACCAACAACACATTTACAACAATATTCTTATAATTTCGTACAGATCATTTCATACACAAATAGATCAGTTAAATGACATATATCATTAAGGCAATCATAATAGTCCAACTACAATAACAACATATGCATGAAAATGTGTTGCCTCTTATTACATAAAGAAGTGTAAGTTCCAAACATACAATACATCCATGTAAACCTTCTAGCCCCATCAGTGAAACATTACAACCACGTTTGTCTGCTCCTCCAAAGAGATGTAATAGCTTTGTGTAGTGGAGAAGCCAAGGCGCATTACAATACTATCCAAGCTTTATTCAAGGTAGTCTTAATAAAAGCTTGGCTGACCAGAAGCCTATACAATGAGTTATGAGGGACTATTTATAAAAAAGGGTTGGGTGACCCTTGACATTCCCCTTTGTGACCATTTAACTACCCTCATGACTCTTCATTTACTCTATAATTGTTACATCCACTATTGAGACTTGACTTGCACTTGAAATGACTCAACATTACAATGCACATGTACCCATGTGACAAATGTCTTGAACAAGCCAAACTAGACATCATTCTGACTTAGACAACTATAGAAGTCCAACTACTTGAAATCCTCGTGCTGATCAACAATAACATATTGATGCCAAGATTGGTAGTCCTTGATAGTGTCTATGTGTTCTGCCACGACATCTATTTGAAACATGAACCTTGCTCCCATAGCATCTGGGTACACTACTCAGGCTCCTCTTTCCAACTCATCTGAGAGCATGCACATCATTGTCTTCAATGCGGCCAGACTAGCAATGTACTTGTGCATGATTTCTGCACTGATAGGAAAATCTGGGCTAGTGGCAGTGTGCATCAACTCATTGAAGTACTAGTCAAGCTCCTGTCAGACCTGCTTCTTCATCTTCCCTTGGGTGAGAGTCCCAAGTGATGGGATCACATGACTATGCACTATAACATCCATGCTCTTGCATACTTGTGCATGGAAAGCCTGTAAGCTAGTGATGAGTTGCAGTAGGTCCTCATAGTTCCGGATTTTACTTTGGATATGTGCTTGCAGCTCAACTACATTGGCCCTCATCCTCTTTGGCAAGTGAAGCGGGGCTCCCTTGCACTTCATCGTCCATGCTCACATGTTATCAACAACAGCATGTATGTTCTTCGAGATGCATGATATTCTTGCACATCACTGATGCCATCCTTGGAGATGGATGACTGCTTGGTGCACAGTACCAAACTTGGAGTACAATGCTCGCATAACTGTATCAAGGGACAAAACCTCATCTAGTATTTCCTTCTTCAGTTCAGCTCGGGTGGACATTGTCACCAAGTCTCATCCTTTCTTAGCCACCTATAGTTCCTTCACCATTCGATCATTCTTAGCTATGAGGAAATGAACACTTGATTTAGTGGCTTCGATATACACTCTAGTTGCATTGGCCAAAGCAGTTGGATGCTTGTGCACATCAGTCACGATCACTTGTTCTTCAACTTATGTAGGATATGTTTGGTCCTCCGGAGTCAGTACTCTGTGAGACTGCATGACTCAGTGATGAGATTCGTCAAAGGAGATTTTGTGCACCTCCGCTTCCATCTGACCACCAAGGATCTTAGTGCCTCCTTGGTCATTCGACGCTTTCTCATCATCTGGATGCATTGAAGTGGGTGTTGGGCATGGGATCCCCCGCAGCAGGTTTTGGGGCTCAAAGCCCAAGTTTTGGTCAAAGATGGTGTAGAACTCCAAGAAGCGCGGGTGCAAAGTGTGAAGTGTACAATCAAGTCATAGGGCTATCTACCCTAAAATATTGTAATTTAATGTAAAGTTGCGTTGGCCTACCCATGGTCTAGGGACCATGGGATTGTATAAATAGAGCGACGCTCTAAGGGTAAAGATAGTTTTGAAGTAGAGAATATATAGAATAGCGAAGGCATGGTTAGAGCCTAGAGTGGAATCTGAACTGTTTTGGGTCATAGTGGTAGGAAGAGGCTCTGCAGCTGAGTGCACGGACCCCTACAGCTGAGTGTCTAGGGTGGAGTTGGGTCTGTACTTGGGATTGAAAGATAATAAGGAGAAGTTTATTCTGTGCATCTAGTTCGGAATCTTATTTTGATGTTATTCATTTCTTGTACTTTGTTTATTTATTGTGCGCACTTGATGAATACTCGTAGGAATTCTTATATGTGAATTTAATCTAAGTAATCAGCTAACAGAGACTAATTGAGGAATACTTGGGTAAATAACATGGGTTGCGCTGTGGCTCGAGCTGCGCGAAGACAGTATCACAAGGTGAAGGGTACCCGCTGGTGTGGGTAGTGCAATAAGTGTGAAGGTTGCACCGCGTATCAATCACCACATAATAGACATCCCGAGGGTGTGGAAACCTAGTTCTAGCACACTCCCATACTACTTCAGGTGAGACCTCAGTCCGTGCTCTACGGACTATTGCCGAAAGGGCCAATTGTACCGAGATTTTCTTGGCTAAATCACTTCTGAACCTAGGTCAGGGCCCACTAAGCCAACAAATGGTTCCGTTTCCGGGACTGAGATCTGCATAAGGGATGTCTGATGTTGTGCCACTAGAACCCAACAAAGAAGGAAATTAAAGAGTGGCTGGATAAGAAGATTCATGAGTTTATGGCACAGGAAAATAGAAATCTCGAGTTTCTAAGGAACAATGGTTGGATTGCTATTTGTACACTGAAATCCACGAAGATTTTCTTTGCATCCTTTCCATCGAAGTTGTATGAGTGGATCACGAAGTTAGCATACAACCAAGGAAGGTGTAGGGTTGAAAAACCAATAGTGTGGACTCCGGAACTATTACACAGAATAGAAGCCTCAAAAGATAAGATAGCGTGAGTTGTTGACCATTGGCTCGACCGGATAATAGGAGGATTTATCACTGAGTTCACGGTAGACACGAGCGTCAGTTACAGTGAGGCAGAGTGACGTTTTCTCAAGGGACCGTGAGGTAAGTATATTAAATCTTTGAATACCTGGATTAAGATGTTGTTATGTGAAAAGAAAGTTATACGAATAAATTAATGTTTGGGACCACGTGGAGCGGAAAGAGCTACAGAATCAGAAGTAACGAAGAATTAGAAAATAGTCCCTTAATTTCACCCTCGTGGGAGAGCGAGGATGAGCTCAAATAGGTTTCTCTGAGAAGCGTGGTCAGTTTGATAAGGCAAGGGATTCCATGGTTACCACTTGCACCCACACTGCCACCTGCTTCACCTCCCTCACCTCCATCTCCACCCACTCCACCTCCACCACCCCCATGGTTCAGTATGGCGAGTGCGATCAAACTACCAGTATTCAGAGGAGTATGGAATGAGGATCCAGACCAATTTTGGTTCATGGTAAAAGCAGTGTGGGAAGCAAAAGGTGTCGTAGACAACAATATTAAGAAGGATACATTGGTGAGCACGTTGTAGGGTATTAACATGGTATATCAAGCATTCTAATGACCACCCAATTGCAGGGATAGCAGAGATCCAGAATGCCCTGAATAGGGAATTTAGCAGACCAAAGCTAGAAACACAATCAATCATTGATCTTAAAGATATCGTGATGCTCCCGAGTGAGACTCCCTAGGATCTGGATCAACGACTGAAGAGTACAATCTACAAGGCCAATATGACGTTGAAAGATGCACAACATCGCGCATGGTTCATACCATCTCTAACACCACACTTCAGGACAATGCTGTCACAACAGAAACTTTCCACTCAGGCCGAAGTGTTGGAAATGGCGATGAGATTACATGAGACCCCGATACAAGAACCTGGGTTGGGAGTTCAACAAATCCACATGCATCTATAGAATTTGTGTTTGGAAATGCAAAGCTTGAAGCAGGATAGGGCACCATGGCTAGAGGCATATGAGGAAGTATGGTGCATAAAATGCAAAGGCCAAGGCCATGACAAGGATCACTGTCTAGTGTTCACGAACTACTTGGTAGGAGGAGGGCCAATGCCATTGAGACCGGAGGTGCAGGCAGGGCCGAGTGTGCCACCTGCTTTATGGTGCGCGATCTATCAAATAAGAGGGAAACACACAATGGAAAATTGTCATTTGTTGCAAAAATGTACACAAACACCCCAACAACTGTTTTGTAATTTCTGCAGATTGGTAGGCCACAATGAGCGCACTTGCCGTAGTTACGAGCTAATGATGGATCAGACCCCAGCCTATAGCATGCAAACCAAAATGCAAGCCCTCGACCCAGATGCGGGAATGGCACTCGCTGGATTTGAAGGGCGAGGTTGGGGACGAGGTGGAATGGGACTAGGAAGGGGCTGCGGACAGTTAATTTGTTACAATTGGGGAGGACTAGGGCACTATGCCCGCGATTATACCAACCTGACAAGGACATTCTATTCATTGTGCTCAATTCGATCATGAAACAATAGATTATCCTACATTGATCACAAAGATGCATGGAAAAGGGGTATTCCAGCCTCCCTCAACTCAAAATATATAGATGATGAGGTCTGAGCCACGCAAAGAAGACCCGAATGTGAACATGATGCTCAGAAGTGGTGCGACCATGGGGGAGGATAAGGGGAAGTAGCTCAAGGAAGATACATGAGCTTTCAAGGCTCCTACAAAGGAACCCAAGTTTGACTTAGAACATGCAAAGGAGACATTCGTGGAAGCTAATAAGAGCTTCGTGGAGGCCTCCACTTCAGGTAGTAAGGATCAACTAGAGCCAGGAATGGATCCTTCTATGCTCACTAACTTTGTGGAGACATGGATGAAATTGTTGTGCGACAAAAAGGTAGTTAAAGAACTATAGGAACTGATCACCAGGTGCACGGGGTCAGGGGAACCGTGCGTCGTCCAGAAATTGGGGAAGCATGCCTTGCACACTGGAAGGGAAATGAGGTTGACTACGTAGATTGGTGAGTATGAAATGGATAAGGTAATCCTAGATCTAGGTTTAGAAATGAATGTATTACCAAAGCAAACATGGGAATGCATGGGCAGGCCTGCATTGCAATGGTCCCCTATTCAATTATGAATGGTGAACCAATAGAATATTTTGCCCATGGGGAGGTTGCAAGGGGTAACAGTTGATATTGAAGGCACGAGTGTGCATGCTGATTTTGAAGTAATAGATATTGTAGATGATAGTAATCCCTATCCCGTGTTGTTAGGAATAGACTGGGCCACTGATATGAATGGATTCATCAACATGAAGAAGTACAAAATGATCTTTGAGAAAAAGTCACTACGCGTCGTAGTCCCATTGGACCCAACCGAAGGAGCACGCTACATTGAACCAATGCACGATGATGATCTTGATTGTATTTACAAGAAAACGGCATGAGACCAGGATTGGGTGAATCCAACTACAGATGGGAGGATCTCATGGGATCATGAAAGCTCTTGCACTTTGGATTCTGATGAAGAAGTAGAGCGATGGCAGAATCTGTTGCACGAAGTAACAACACTGAATTGCAACATGATGGTTAGATCACTGTATTGCATGACAATGGAAGTAAGAGAGCTGGCAACATATGATGGATTGATAGTGGTGGATGAATTCTTGAGCAAATTCGAAATCACAGTACTAGAACAACAGCGGTTCAATGCACTAAAGTGGGAACTGCACGCAACACCCACACGATGGTGTGGTGCACATCAAGGAAATTTCAAAGACTGGTGGGGATGCAGAAGGATGATGCACATACGATTTGGGAAACCGCAACTACAACTAGAAGACAAATACAATGGACGAGATGACCCACACACACACCTTGTGAAATGGACCAAGGTCTACGGGGAAGAACCACAACCCGAATGAGTACACTTATTCTACCATACCTTAGATGTAATACCCATGAACTGGTATACTGAGACAAAACTCCGACATGGTAAGGGCGAATGGGATATCTTGCGTGAGGGATTTTTGTTAACATTCACATTTGAAGACCGATGGTTGGATATTGTTGACAATGCACTACAAGCAGTAAAAGCTACCATATTCAAATACCACAGGAGCCACAAGAAATGCTGCAAGTAGTATGGGCAACCCAGTTAAGCAGCGCTTTAGAATGTTATAATGTGTAGGTGGAGGATGATGATGACCCCTGAAATATTGATATTCGAGAAACCGAAGGTTGTCATGAGGTTCGAAAACCATCAATTGAGGATCCTGACATCACCACACCACTAAAAACAAAGCAGGTAAACATTGGCACAGGAGAGGAATCGAAGTTTGTGACGCTTGGTGACTATTGGGATGATGCCACAATAGATAAGGTCATTGAGTTACTCCGCGAATACCAAGACTTGTTCATGACAAAAATCACGGACTTAAAAGGGATCATTGGTGACTTAGGGATGATGAAGATCACTCTGAAACTAGACGTGAAGCCAGTTAAGTAGTAGCCTTATTGCTTGAACCCAAAGTATAAAGAAAAGGTCCGTGACGAAATAGATAAAATACTTGCAGCCAGAATTATCGAACCAGTGGAAGAATCCGATTGGGTGAGTCCTATGGTAGTGCAGGAGAAAAAACAGAAAGGTGAAATAAGAATATGCATGGACCTCGGGAAGCTCAACGACGCCTGTGTTCATGATCCATTCCTGACACCTTTCACAGATGAAGTATTGGAGAATGCGGCGGTTAGGAAGCTTACTCATTTATGAATGAATTCTTAGGGTACCATCACATTAAGATTGTGTCGGAAGATAGGAGAAAAACAACCTTTGCAATAGAATGGGGCTACTTTTAGTACACCATTATTCCCTTTGGACTGAAGAACACGCCAGTGATATTCTCGCGCATAGTGGTGGCAGCATTCAAAGAATACATCCACAAGTTCTTGGAGGTCTATCTGGACAATTGGACTATCTTTGGATTAGTTAAGCACCATGTAGTGAGCTTATGTTTGATGTTGGATACTTGCCGCCAACACCAGATTTCACTAAACCTTAAAAAATGCACCTTCCTCATTCCCTTTGGAAACCTACTAGGCCATGTGGTCTGCAAACAAGGCTTGATGGTGGACCTTGCGAAGATTTTTGTTATTCTGAATCTGGAAGCATCGTGCAGTGTCAAACAGTTATGCGCTACTTTGGGGCACACTAGCTACTATAGGAAGTTTATCAAGAGTTACGCCCAAATAACCATGTCGATGGAAAATCTATTGAAAAATGATGTGACATATTGCTGGAATGATGATTGCATGAAGAGTTTGGATGTCCTAAAGGGGAAACTGACCTCCGCGCCAATTTTGGTCTTCCCAAAATGGGACATGGAATTTCAAGTACATGTTGATGTGTCGTGTATCACGTTGGGAGCCGTACTCACAAAGGAGGGCACAGAGGGTGTGGATCACCTGATCACGTTTGCGAGTCAAAGATTGTCCAAAGTAGAAAAGAACTACTCTACGACTGAATGCAAGGGTTGGCAATGGTGTACGCACTCCAGAAATATCGACACTATTTACTTGGAGGACATTTCAAGATGTATACTGACCATTCTGCATTGAAATACTTGGTGAATGAGCCTGTGTTGGGGGGGTGCATATGCAGATGGCTCTTACTATTTCAAGAATATGATTTTGAGTTCATATTCAAGACAAATGCTTAAATGTAGGACCAGACCACTTGTAACGAATTGAGACAGGTGAGGAACCAACATATTTGGAGGAAGGTCTACCTGATGCATAGCTCTTTGCAGTACACTTCGTGGATGGATACTTCGTGTTGAGTCTTGAAAATGTCATTCATTTCCATTACACTTTCACTATTATGTCCATTATATCACCTCCATTTCACCTCCATTTCACTACTATGTCACCACATTCATCCCACTTTCATTATCATTGGGCCACCTTTATGTTTTCCCAATCTTTATTATTTCTAAGCCTTTTAAGTGAATTTCTGGTTAAACATTAGAAAATAATGTGCATATGCTTATACCTAGCAAATGGGTTGAGATTGTTGACATGTGTAGGTTGAAAGGAGGCTTCTAGAAGACCCTTATGTGGCACCCCAAGGCCAAATTCGAATTAGAGTGGAAAGAATCATGGGATCATGAGGATATGTGTCACATCTCCTAATTGTGTTGTAACTCTAAGAATACATGTGTCTTATCAGTTCCTATTTTGATTAAGACTCTAGAGGTAGAGGGAGAGATTCATGGACTCTCATTAATGAGATGGCTTCTCATCTTTTTGTATAAATAGGAGATCTCTCTCCTTCATTTGTTGGTCTTTAGTCCCTAGTTCTTAAGTTTGTAGTTCTTCCTTGATGGCTTTTGAAAGCTTTGGAGAACTTTGTTGTACTTTGTACTTTTGAAGAATTTGAATAAAGCTTTGATGTTCTCAACATAGAAGGAGATGTGAAGTAGATGTCATGGAGCACATTAGAATGTAAGGTAGAGTAGATTTCATTTTGTAAATATTGCTTTGATTTCATTATGTTATTTGATTGCTTTCAAGTTTGATAGATTAGATTTTTCATTCATACAATTTTAATTCATGCAAGTGTGTTTAATTTTGCTTTGATTTCATTATGTTATTTGATTGCTTTCAAGTTTGATAGATTAGATTTTTCATTCATGCAATTTTAATTCATGCAAGTGTGTTTAATTTTGCTTTGATTTCATTATGTTATTTGATTGCTTTCAAGTTTCATAGATTCGATTTTTCATTCATGCAATTTTAATTCATGCAAGTGTGTTCAACCGGTTGATTGTAGATTAGTGATGCACATAGCCTTTTAATGACTAGTGACATGATAGAATCATCTTGTCCTCCTGCTGATTTATTTTCTGAGTTCTAATTCCAGCATTGTTATTTCTTTCATTTTTGTTTTGCTCATTTACTTTCCTGCAATTTAGATATCATATTGCTTAAACTTGTTCATGATTGCTTCCCATAAGGTAGATTGAGATGAAGGGTAAAGGATCAGAAGAGTTGAAGTAGTGTGATTAGTTTCCTTTATGCAATTTAGATATCATATTGCTTAAACTTGTTCATGATTGCTTCCCATAAGGTAGATTGAGCTGAAGGGTAAAGGATCAGAAGAGTTGAAGTAGTGTGAATTAGTTGCTTTGCTTTCAGTCTTTGAGTTGCTTTAAGTTCAGTTTTTACTTTTTTTCTTTTTTCATACAGCAGCAAGGATACTGGGTCTCATAGTCACTAGCTCATTGTTTGGTTGTTGCATTCTATTTTAATTGAAGTAGCTGCACATTTACACTTTTGTTTAAGTAACTGCATATTTACACTTTTGTTTAAGATCTTTTGAAGTGCTTTAGAATAGGATTTCCATTTGCATTAGACACTTTAGGAAACCAACAAGAACAAAACCCCCAAAACAACATAAACTATAAAACAACGAAGTAAGAAAAAGGTTAACTAAGCACATATGGTGCACCACACTTCATTAGTTTACGATACCCGGATTGATAATTTATGTAGAGCAATTTAAGACGTTAAATTGACTAGACATTTTGGCGCCGTTGCTGGGGAAGTGTAATTAGGAGACCTTACTTCTTACATTTGAAAAAAAATTAACAATTCTTGAGTATGCTCTCCTCCTGCACTTCGTGTGATCTGGAGGATCAGAAAAATGATTGTTAAGTAAAAAAAAAAGAAATAATAATTCTTGAGTATGCTCTCCTCCTGCACTTTGTGTGATCTAGAGGATCAGAAAAAGAATTGTTATGTAAAAAAAGAAAAAAAATAAAAAAAAAAGGAGACAAAATAAACTTCAACATTTCAATTGATTCAAAAAAAAAAATTGAAAAAAAATGAAACTCAACTGCTTTGATAGGTTCAAATTGTCCAAAATTATCTGGTTATGGTTTGTAATGGTCTTCAAAACACTGTATCCTATTTTAATAAGGTTTTGCAACATAGCTGCAGAAACTGCCCTGATTCCGCAGCTAGTTGAGAATTCCGCAGTTGTTTCAAGGTTTAGCAGGTTACAAGCATCCAATGAAGAAATCGATCACATGGGCATCTCCAGAATTTTCCCGACATGGATCCTATCCTAGTCACCCAGCTCAGATCGATGAAAAACCATCCTAAGACCTCAGTCAAAGTCCTATTTTTAACATGTTTTTCTTAAAGTATTTGCTGCCTGAAATTGAAAATCATGAATCGTTTTTATAAAATTTTACAATTTCAGAGAAGAAGAAAAGAGAAAAACAATCCTAACTTCCACTGTGGGCTTAACAAGAGGCATCCTTGTTCATGCAATAAAAGAGGAATGGTCTAGTCTACTGTTAGTCATCCAGAAATTTATCACGTGTGAAGGTCGCTTTTTGGTTCTATGTATATGTATCATGTTAGACTTATGATGAATTTCATAGAGGGCCACACTCTCAATTTGCCTCATTTTCTGCTATTGAGTTTGAAAAAGATGAGTTTTACAGTTCAAAAACACGTAGGCAACATTGAACCTCATCTCTACCATCATGGATTCATAAAAATCCTTATTAAGGACCAGTTGAAGGAAACTAAGGATACTTGGGAGCAATTCTTGACAAGAAACCACTTCCAAGAGCCGTCTGAGGCCTTTGGAAGCATTCCACCAAAAATTCTAAGGAAAACTAGAAAGAAAGAAAAGAACATTACAGTCCAAGACTCCCCTGCAATAGAAATTCAAGAAACTGTCCAAAAAGAAGGAGAAGATAGAGCTAAAAATAAGAAACAGAAGAAAAAAAAAGGAAAAAGAACCATTCAAGAAGTCTATCCATCCCCCGAGCAATCCATAGAGGAGGATTATCAACCTCTGTCAAAAAAGATTAGTAAATACATTGAAAGAAAAACTCAGAAAAATGCGTAAACAACAGAGGCTTAACAGGCAAGTACTCGAACTCTTTTTGAGGATTCACTCTTCTTTTCATTGCTGTGAAAAGGTGAAAATTGTGGTGGACAGCTTGACATGTATAAGAATGCACAAATTCGTATCATCCAACCACTAATTCCAAAATTTTACAGGCCGAATGCAGAACTGATAACTCAGAAAAACGTAAACAACAGAAAAATGTCAAATTTAAAATGCTCGAGTTGCCCAAATAGAAACGAATTTCAAGAAAATAAAACATGGGTTTGTTTTCCAGGTGGGTCAGTTAGATAACCCAGAAACCGTTTGAAGAAATTTGTGGCGGTCTGGGTGAAATACTTGGTTCTTTGGAGCCTCGTGTTTTGCCGCCGCGTGAAGAAAAACGGAATTTGAGTTAATTAACTGATAGTTTGATGTGTGATTGAATTCGACGTGCCTAAGGAAGGGAATTATAATTGGGGAATCAACTATATGCTGGAATCCAAAACCTGATTACACGCCTTCCATATTAATAAACTCACCCCTGTTTAGAGACGTATTCCAATTGAACACGACTCTCTGTCATTAAACCCCAAGAAGTCGCTGCCCCCTTCTGTACCTGTTCCGTTACTTCCGATTAAATGTCGGGAGAAAATGGAATAGGGAAGAAAATGATTATACACATGTTGAAACTAGATCTTGTAGACAGATGTGGAGAACCTTAAATCCAATGTGTCATACAAACCATAGAGGATCAATGGAAGTTCCAGTCAACTGTTAGGCATTTATTGCACAAAAAAAAAAACCATGATTCATATACGCACATTCAATTCACATCTGATGTTATAAAACCACTTCAAATTGAAAAATTAATATAGTAAATCTTTTCTGGTGGAAAATTACAGCGAGTTACAATTGCATACTTGGATTCAAAACAACGTATTGTTACAGCATAAAGCTGCACAAATAGTCCAGTCCCTGCTCAGGCCAAACAATTATGTTATTATTGAGCACGACCTTAGTATCATTGAATATTTATCAGATTTTATCTGCTGTCTGTATGGGAATCCTGGGGCTTATTGTGTAGTAACACCGACATTTTCAATTAGAGAAGGGATCAATATCTTTTTGGTTGGTTTTGTTTCAACTGAAAACCTTTGTTTTAAAGATGAATCACTCACTTTTAAGGTTACAGAAACTCCACAGGAAAGTGCAAAAGAGATAAAAAGATATGCATGAAAAAAATATCCAAAATATGTGTAAAACTGATGGTTGACTGTTCCAGCCACTTTCCGTAGCTGGCTTAACTTTCCACAGCTGGCTCAACTTTCCGCAGCTGTTTTGTTAAACTCTAGGTTGCAGGTGTCATGAAGAAAAATAAGCCACAAGGGTAGCTGGGGGAATGTCAATACATGGATTGTGTCCTATTCATTCGATCAAATTTGATGAAAAAGACCCCGGTCAAAGGGAAGTCAAGTTGAGTGTTTTCACTAAGTCGCTGCATGTCAAAAAAAAATAAAAAATTGAATCAATGAAATGAATAAGTTATTTGCTCACTTTTCTGAAGGTATTGATTAATTTTGGATTGATGATGAAAGATGAATGGCTAAGTTTGTATCCAAGATTTTTAGCTACAGAACCGTGCACATTCCGCAGCTAAAGTCTAATTCCGCAGCCAGAAAAACCTCATTGTTCAAATCAGCCTATCTTTCTCATACAAAATTAGATTTTGATGATTTAAGTACCATTGGAAAGATCTCAACAAGATCTACACAATGAGAAATCCATCATTTGGGTTTGAAATGGCAAATAATGAAATAAATTGTTGAAAAGAAGCAACATCAACTTGAGGCACTAATTCCAAATCAGGTATAAATTCTTTTGATTTTTCCTTTGAGAACTTGTTTCACTAATACAAATTCTTAGTTTTTTGTGTAAATATCATAACTAGAGAGATTGGCCATCTCTCTCCTTTGATAATCTTACATTCCATTGCAGAAGAAGTATTAGTTTTTTTTGCAGGTTCCAGGAGGAAGGACAAATGACTACAAGAGAATGGTGTCTCTCTAAGAGACCAATTTGTTTCATAAGAGGATGATCAGCAACAAAGAGGAAATACGCTGATGCAAAATCAGATCCAAGCACTTGAAGAAAAACTTTCAGATACTATTGTCTCCATCACATCCATACTTCATAATAAACCATTCACCTCATTCCACTCCATACTTTCCACTTACATTCACATACACTTTCCATCTCTTTTTTTTTCCATTCATAACCCACAAATAAAAGCAAGAGGCTCATTCATATGCTTATTTCCCATTGCTATTTCTACTCTCCATTACCATCTTCCATTTTCATCTTCCATTTCCAATCATTTTCATTCCGCAAATAAGCCCTGCTTCAATGCAAATTATTGAGTCCATAGTCCTTTGAGTCTAAGTTCTTTATAAAAACACATTGAGGCTTGCATGCCTCAATGGCAAGTCCTCATGCTGACAAACAATGGAAATACATTAATGTCCCTTGTTCGTTAGATCTTCTAGGTGACTCGACATCAGCAAATTCATTCGTACCTAGCAAGATGTGTTTGGGCATCTTGACTCTCATTGTCATCAATGGTGAGAGTTCTCGTGTTGACTAGTGGCATCCATTAATGGCCACTAAGCCAACAATTTCCTACTATGTTCGACATCAGAAAATATTTTCACATAGTAGGAATTGTGCCAATGAGTTTTGAAGACGTGAAGACTATTATTTTCAGCATTTTGGAGCAGATTCAGCAAGTTTTAGTAGAAGCAATAAAAAGTCATCTTATCTCTCTATCCATGACTCCTCTTATTCAGCCACTTGAAGAAGAATATGATCAGAATTTTTCAGCCACTACACATACAACTCATCCATTCCAAAGGGTAAGTGAAGGTACATCATTTTCTAACTTTTGACCATAGAATTCCATAAAAAGCTAGAATGATAATTGTTGGAAAAACATTTCTCTTCCTCATTTCATAAAATTGCCAATACCATCAGTTGGGGGGGGAATACATTCATATTCATATCTTTCCATGTCCATATCATATTCAAGAGCTCACATACTTCCAACATATATTAATTATTACATTGCTATTATGAGCATACAATGGCTTTTGAAAAAGTGCTTAAAGGATAAATTGGATACAAACAAAATCATGGTTGTCACACAAGAACCAACCATCATGCAATCCAATAAAGATATACTTTGCAACAATAATCAAAATATCATTATGCAAAGTTCAAAGATCAAAATAGAAGGCAACAAAAAAAAAATAAAAAAAAAATGGTTGTAACACAAGAACCAACCATGTTGCAATTCAAGTGAAACACTTTGCAAAAACATGAAGTTATCAAATGATATCATGCAAAGTTAAGCCAAAGCTCAAGGATCAAAAGAGTTAATGTAATATATATTGCATGAGGACATGCAATAGCTTCAGTTGGGGGGTATGTTGAGTCTTGAAAATGTCATTCATTTCCATTACACTTTCACTATTATGTCCATTATATCACCTCCATTTCACCTCCATTTCACTACTATGTCACCACATTCATCCCACTTTCATTATCATTGGGCCACCTTTATGTTTTTCTAATCTTTATTATTTCTATGCCTTTTAAGTGAATTTGTGGTTAAACATTAGAAAATAATGTGCATATGCTTATACCTAACAAATGGGTTGAGATTGTTGACATGTGTAGGTTGAAAGGAGGCTTCTAGAAGACCCTTATGTGGCACCCCAAGGCCAAATTCGAATTAGAGTGGAAAGAATCATGGGATCATGAGGATATGTGTCACATCTCCTAATTGTATTGTAACTTTAAGAAGACATGTGTCTTATCAGTTCCTATTTTGATTAGGACTCTAGAGGTAGAGGGAGAGATTCATGGACTCTCATTAATGAGATGGCTTCTCATCTTTTTGTATAAATAGGAGATCTCTCTCCTTCATTTGTTGGTCTTTAGTCCCTAGTTCTTAAGTTTGTAGTTCTTCCTTGATGGCTTTTGAAAGCTTTGGAGAACTTTGTTGTACTTTGTACTTTTGAAGAATTTGAATAAAGCTTTGATGTTCTCAACATGGAAGGAGATGTGAAGTAGATGTCATGGAGCACATTAGAATGTAAGGTAGAGTAGATTTCATTTTGTAAATATTTCTTTGATTTCATTATGTTTTTTGATTGCTTTCAAGTTTGATAGATTAGATTTTTCATTCATGCAATTTTAATTCATGCAAGTGTGTTTAATTTTGATTTGATTTCATTATGTTATTTGATTGCTTTCAAGTTTGATAGATTAGATTTTTCATTCATGCAATTTTAATTCATGCAAGTGTGTTCAACCGGTTGATTGTAGATTAGTGATGCACATAGCCTTTTAATGACTAGTGACATGATAGAATCATCTTGTCCTCCTGCTGATTTATTTTCTGAGTTCTAATTCAAGCATTGTTATTTCTTTCATTTTTGTTTTGCTCATTTACTTTCCTGCAATTTAGATATCATATTTCTTAAACTTGTTCATGATTGCTTCCCATAAGGTAGATTGAGCTGAAGGGTAAAGGATCAGAAGAGTTGAAGTAGTGTGATTAGTTTCCTTTATGCAATTTAGATATCATATTGCTTAAACTTGTTCATGATTGCTTCCCATAAGGTAGATTGAGCTGAAGGGTAAAGGATCAGAAGAGTTGAAGTAGTGTGAATTAGTTGCTTTGCTTTCAGTCTTTGAGTTGCTTTAAGTTCAGTTTTTACTTTCTTTCTTTTTTCATACAGTAGCAAGGATACTGGGTCTCATAGTCACTAGCTCATTGTTTGGTTGTTGCATTCTATTTTAATTGAAGTAGCTGCACATTTACACTTTTGTTTAAGTAGCTGCATATTTACACTTTTATTTAAGATCTTTTGAAGTGCTTTAGAATAGGACTTCCATTTGCATTAGACACTTTAGGAAACCAACAAGAACAAAACCCCCAAAACAACATAAACTATAAAACAACGAAGTAAGAAAAAGGTTAACTAAGCACATATGGTGCACCACACTTCATCAATTTACGATACCCGGATTGATAATTTATGTAGAGCAATTTAAGACGTTAAATTGACTAGACACTTCGAAGATATAATCCATTTTCTAACAGCAGGGACTACACTGAAGGAGTACTCAATCCAACAGAAGAATTAATTGGTGGTGTGTGTGGTAGACTTTTCTTTCATCGCGGGGCGCCTATACAAGATGGGCAATAATGAGATATTGCAAAGATACGTACTCGAATTTGAGCAATGTCAGATCCTCGCTGAAGCACATGGGGGTGCTGCAGGAGGACACTATACAGGACGTGTGACTGCGCAAAAGATTCTTCGTGCAGGGTTATGGTGGCCGACCCTACACCAGGATTTGAAAGCGCATTGTAAGGCCTGTGATATATGTCAATGGATAGGAAAACCATCACAAAGGGATGAGATGCCATTAAATCCCAAAATGACACTGAAGCCATTTGAGAAATGGGCAATTGACTTTGTGGGCCAAATCAAACCTCAGGGAAAGACGGGTGTGTGCTACATCATCATTGCGATAGAGTACCTAACATGATGGGTAGAAGAACAACTTTTTAAGGAGTACACGACTGCCACGACTGCAAAGTTTTTGTTCTAAAACATGTTGACATGATTTTGCTGCCGAAAAATCTTAATGAGCGGTCACGGAACAAATTTCTTGAATGAAACCATCAGTGCACTCATAGAAGAGTTCCAGGTTTATCACCAGAAAAGTACACCATACCACCCACAGGCTAATGGAACAATAGAAGCATTCAATAAAATACTGGAGACTGCGTTGACCAAAATATGTAATGCATAGTGGAATGACTGGGACCTGCGCGTACCCACTATGTTATGGGTGTACAGGACAACGTGCAAGAAATTGATGGGACAGACACCATTCCGGTTGGTCTATGGTACAGAAGTAGTCATGCCGATGGAATATATTGTACCTAGTCTACGAATAGTAGCACTCACAGGCATGATGGATCATGAAGCTCTGGAAGAAAGGCTCACGCAATTAGAAGAACTCAAGGAAGAATGATTTCTAGCCAGATTTCACTAGAAGGTACAAAAGCAGCGTGAGAAATCCTAGCATGACAGCCATATCAGGTTGTGCACCTTCAAGGTAAACGATTTAGTGCTGTTGTATGACAGCAAGTTTGAAAAATTTCCAAAAAAATTCAGAATGCAATGGTTAGGACCATATGTGGTAAAAGAGGTCACAGACAGAGGTGTGGTCCAGCTAGTCAAACTTAATGGAGAACCCTTCCTAGGAAAAGTAATCGGCAATCACTTGAAGCCCTACACGGGTGGGCTAGCTATCTAACCAACCGACTGAAGAATAGTCTTTGCGACCCGAGGAGCCGGACACGGGCATGGGACTATAAACACAAGCACTAGAAGCTGGTACCAAAGAAGAGAATCAAGTCAAACGCAGATGATTCAGAAGCAGAAATGGAGCAGATCCAGTAGACGACAGAATAGTGCGTAGCGTACCTTCACGCAACATAGGCATAGTTGGAGGGGCTCCATGCCAAGATCGTCACACCAGTAGAGTGACTCAGGACGAGTCACAATGATTGTGTTGGAGGCCTATTAGGCATGGGATCCCCTACAACAGGTTTTGGGGCTCAAAGCCCAATTTTTGGTCAAAGATGGTGTAGAACTCCTACTATATGATAAAATGCATGGTTTATGGAGAATGTAGATACCCTCAAAGGTATTCCTGGGACCTTCAGTAGACTGTAAGATTATCTGTAACTGCACAAAGTTACATGCACGTTCAGAGACAATAATTAACTATGAATGCATTAGAAGTAGATTACCTCAAGTCTCTATGTAGATTTGTTTGGAGATAAAAATGCAGCCAAGCGGAACTCCCTCAAAGCCGGCTTCAAATCAAGTCCTGCACATAGAAGAGACAAGCGTAATCACAACATACAACTCTGATAACTAATACATGAATATATAAAAGAACATCTAATTGCATACAACTAAGCTACTCATGCTAATAGGCATTGAACAAACAACTAAATGAATGATAGCATCAACACCACGAGTAGACAGTACAGCTGTAGTTCTATATTAATGTTGGAAGAGTGATTACAACCATCTATTGTATCAGCCTTCCTTTACCCCTCCAGCTTCACTCTCTCTCTCCCTTCTTGCTCACTTCTTATGATATGAGTCAATGCTCAACAATCAAGTATGCTATCCTTTCAGATGCTCTGATCTCTTTCACAATAGCCCTCACTTTGCTTAGATAGCAATTGATTTAGGGTTGCCAAGCTCCTCCTTGAGTTCATTAGGGAAAAAGCAAAGAACTTGCCATGCTTTTCGGCTCTTTCCCATTTGCCTCCTTCTTTTAGAATAGAAATCCTCCAAATAGGTCGAATTTGGATGTTTCCTTGCTTTTCTTAAGTAATTTTAGGAAAACATATCTAGTTATTTGTGATTCAATTCATTCCTTTCACCCTTGGAACTTCACCAAGTTTCACTAACACTATTCCCATACTAGAAACATGCTTTAGTAGCGTCACTAACACACCTCCAGGCTTGGTAACAAGCTTTATAAAGTAGGTTCTTAGTGCACAGCCATCGTTAGTGTGGAATCAAGGCCTGTGATTATGGTCTTTGTTTTAGATATCATGTCTTTCCCCTCTGAGTTGATGAGGAGGTCAATTTGTTGTATGACAACTCCGCGAAGTGCGAATGCAGAGCGCAAAGTGTACAATCGAGTGATAGGGTTGTCCAGCCTAAAATATTGTAATTTAATGTAAAGTTGACTCGTCCTACCCATGGTCCACGGACCATGGGATTGTATAAATAGAGTGAGTCTCTAAGGGTAAAGATAGTTTTGAAGTAGAGAATAGATAGAATAATGAAGGCATGGTTAGAGCCTAGAGTAGAATCTAAACTGTACTAGGTCGTAGTGGTAGGAAGAGGCTCTGTAGCTGAGTGCGCAGAGGCCTAGTAGAGTCCGTAGCTGAGTGCGCGGACCCTTGCAGCTGAGTGCGTAGGGTGGAGTTGGGTTTGTACTTGGGATTGAAAGATAATAAAGAGAATTTTATTCTGTGCATCTGGTTTGGAATCTTATGTTGATGTTATTCATTACTTGTACTCTGTTTATTTACTATGCACACTTGATGAATACTCGTAGGAATGCTTATATGTGAATTTAATCTAAGTAATCAGCTAACGAAGACTAATTAAGGAAGACTTGGTTAAACAACACGGGTCGCCGTGCAGCTCGAATTGCGCGAAGACAATATCACAGTGCGCAAGGTACCCATAGGTGCGCGTAGCACAGTAAGTGTGAAGGTTAGACTGTGTATCAATCACATCATAACAAACATCCCTAGGGTGTGGAAACTTGGTTCTAGCACCCTCCCATAATACTTCAGATGAGACCTCAGTCTACGATCCGCGGACTGTTGCCAAAAGGGCCAGTAGTACTAGGATTTGCTTGGCTAAATCACTTTCGAACCTGGGTTAGGGCCCACTAAGCCAACAACGGGTGAGTCAACCTCTTTGTGGTTAGGCATGAGGTCGGTTTCCTACTCCAACTACTGCTACTTCATGTCTGCATCCAACTGTTCAAGCGCCTGTTCTATCTCATGAGCAAAGTCTTGCCCCTACGATGGTTCACCCGGTTTTCCTGATGCCATATGTTTATATGAATCAACTACTTATACGGGCGCTACTTGTTACAGGGAAAAGTGTCTATACAGAACTGCTTATCCCACTAAGGTGTGGTAGCTACCTTAGAAACAAACAAAGTAAAGCTACTTCTGTTTTTCCTTTATGAAAGATAGATGAGAGAAGAATACAGGAGACCAACCTATGTCTTGCGCTTGGCTCCTAGTTCGATTCCTCTCTCTTCCGATAGTCCTTTGCCACTTGCTTCCTTGTACACCCAGCTCATAGAGTACCTGTGGAATCAAAGTAGCATAACACTATACAAGAACATGGATCTATTAGCATAAACAATCTATGATCAGATGTAAATTGACCATACAAATGCATAAAACATAAACAACACAAAAGTATGGAGGAAAACTTGAATAGATTTTATTGATAATCAAGAAATAGCCAAGGGAGTTACAACCAGTTGTTCTAACCCAGCATCGTCCTCTCAACAAGTAAGCCCTTCTTCACCTCATACAAAGCTTAGATCACCCAACACTATGATGTTGCCTCAAGAAACTAATAACAATTCCTTACAAGATGCAAAATTCCAGCCCCCTGGATCTCTGGGATGAGGGATCCATATATAGACATCTGTAAGGAAGATGAGTCAGCTTGTGATTTGATTAGTGTCTTCCCTCTGATAGTTCTTGATTCCACTTGGAGATTGATGATCTCTTACTCATCCTTGGTTGAATTCAGAGAGGCAAGTGTCACAGGAGAAGTTTCTGGACTATTCCATGCCTCTCCACCTCGCGGATTGACACTTCCATTTGTCACTTCTCACCCATCGCACCCCATAGAAGGGCTTTGTGAAATGCAACGCACCCATAGAGTGTACTTAGGTGAGATGCAACGCACTTTGCCTATGGAGCAGGTGAAATGATCCTGTTTTGACCAGTTCTGAGCCGTTTTTCATGGAGAACTTCTGGGAGAAGCTGTAATCAGTTGACCTTGTTCCTTTAGGGGTTAGAACAACACTTTTAGGGACTTAGGAGCCCTTGGTTTATGGATATTTTATGCTTGGGGTTGCAGTGCCCAAAAATGTCTATAACAGTTGCCCCCTAAAGCATGAGGTCGTTAATCTTTTTTGATGTCGGGTGAAATGCTTTATCATGAGGATCCGAAGTTCTTTCAAGCTGGGAGGAGACCTGTAATAAGATACAATACAATACATTATCTTCATAATTTTTTCATGATCTAGCTGAGGCGGGCATTCCCATGCTCAGCTTTATAAATTCATTTTCATGTACATAGTACAGACAATCGTCTGAGTGTATACTGATGATTCTGGTAGAGCCATCATCCCTTTGATTGGATGATTATCTGTGCAGCAACGATGTACATTTGATGTATTTATTTCCCTGAATATATATTGCAGCCTGGATGGATGAAACTAGATTCGGGGTCTTCAATCTCGTTCGATCTTCACTCGAAGTACAAGTCTATCCATGTGAGAGATGTTCTGGAGTCGAACATGGAAAGACATCGCTTGATTACCAGCCAATGATGTAAGTTGTTAACATGCGCAAGAGGAATCACTGATAATGATAATGACCCTCAAGGTACTGCAGTACAATTCACGCGGTGTGAATAAAGGACTTGGTGTTGAACACCACGCAAAATCTTTCGGTCGAAGGCCATTGATGTGAACCTGTCGCCGGAAGTGAGAAACTTGCCATTGAAGCATGCAAGCTTCAAAGTACTGACCGGGGTGTTCCTAGATCGACTTCTTGGATAATGAGCTGATGTCGACAAGAAGCGATCCGTCATAGGAGGGCCTTAATGAATCCCACATCAATGACATGGAACAGAGAAAATGATTTTAATGGAGGTGAAAACGATCTGGTGATATAAGGTTCAAGGTGACGGTCATGAATGAATGGAGCGTAAATATATTGTAGCGGGTGAGACAAAGGTGAATTCTCTGAATGACTTCTCTTGAACATATCGGTGACACTGACATGATGGATTGGTAGCATTAACCCCAAATGTGGATGGTGTGATGGGAACATGGTGATGTGACCGGTGAATGAAACAACCCAACCCGACTTGGATGCGGAGTGAAAATGTCATGTTCAAGAGCGACTTGCTACCAACAAAGTTTCTTCAAGTTTTCTTCCCAATTTTTCCCCAGTCATTGCTGACCAGTACCTCTTTATTTTTGTCAAGCTTGAGGAGGATAACATATGCTTGTTCTATAATTTTCCCTTCGGGAAAACCCATTGCTATGTTTTAATGAGCCTAACGATAGTGAAACTCGTTCTTGTCTGCTATGGACAAGTTTGTCGCTATTAGGTTTTAACGAGTTTAACGACAAAGATAACTCGGTCCTTTTCAATTTTAGAGAGTCTGAAAAGGGACGTAAAGAAAACTCCAAAATTCCTTTTTCGTCATCTAATCCCTTAAGTCCAAAAAAGTATAAAACAATACAGAAGGGATGAATTTTTGATACTTTTAACGAGCCGAACAAAACAAGCACTCGATCTTTTTGTGTAATAATCCCTCAGGTCAAAAAAGATTAAAATCTGAAGGAGGGATAGCACTTCCGGTCCCTTTAACGAGCTAGAGAGGCCAATGGCTCGGCAATCTTTTCATATTTTACGAGTCAGTTGAAAAGAGCTTAAAGGAGACTCGTTTTTTGAGGAACGAGTGATAAAATTGGGTAGCAGCTGATTCCAGGTAAGGTTTGGAATTTTCTAATCATGGTAGTGTTACAAGGATGGCTAGTGGGATCACTCTTCGAAGCTGTTCCTCAAAAGGGGTAAACAATCAAGTGGAGGTGAATGATCGGCCAATACAGAGTGGAGGTGATGATGGGAACACGACCAAGGCTTTAAAGGCTAAAGTACTACATTCACGATGGTTATTTACCGGGAAATAGTTCATTTTTTAATGAGCTTAAACGCGGGGAGAAACATTTGCTCATGACTTATGTTTATTTTTTAACGAGCTTGAAGTATGTGCTAAAACTGCTCGATTAATCCAGTTGTATAATAAGAATGTCTCATATATGAAAACGACAATTTTTAGAGTTTTGCCCCACATCTTTTCTTTATGCAAGTTAGGAAACGACCAATCCTATGAGTTTAAAGGGTTAGAGGACCTACAAATTTAAAAAATAAATAGTCGCTCTTCGCTTGCACGCCAAAAGGTTTGCATGCCCCCAGGTAAAAAATAAAGCTTCAAGGTCACCTTTTGTTCTACCGACAAAACATTTGTTTTATCAGGAAAGGTCTACCTCTTTCAGGTTACCAAAGATTGTTCTATTCACAACGCAAACAAAACATTTCTTCATATTGTTCCAGTCTAACCCCCTTTTCCAATCAAGGACGGGAGTACAGACTAGTCATATATCTCTCGTGGAAACCTACCCTATACCCAAAGTTTTCCTACCGAAGCAGACCAAGGTGCATGCCCCCTGGGTTTCAGTCATGTCCCCCGAATCACTCGCGCTCATCAGGTGGATGGAATGGGTATTGATGAGACATTCCTTGTGTGAAAATACCATTCAGGAATGGTATATGACTATTTGCTATGCGTGATCCGGGAAATGAAAGCTAGTCTACGAGCTTGACCACTCTTCCTTCGTGTGGAAAACACATTACTCTAAAGAGTGATGAGACAATGGCTCCCATGCAATAAATATAGTCTCATCCACGGAGTAGATTACAATCCAGGGGTCCTTGGATTACCATTACGTTCATGTGAACGGTTTTCCCTCTCAATGTTATGGGCACATTGGGAAGGATCCCTAACGGTCAACTGGTTCCTTTGTCAAAGCCTGTTAGATTTCTCATCTCAGGCAAAGGCGATGGAGAACCAAGCGCTTTCCAAGCAGTCGAGGAAAGGATACTCACAGAAGCCCCTTCATCTATGATGGTACCAGCCATAACCATTCTATATATTTGAGCAATGATTCGGAATGGTACACTAGTCGGTAAGCGGGGTCTGCCTAGTTGATTCCAGTCGAAGGAAACAACTAGGTTGCTTGGAGGTGGGACCGAATAGACGACCGGGTACGGCTCTGACGAACTTCCTTCCTGCGGTAAAGGAATGGGTAAATTGCCCCCATGTTCATTGGAGTTTGTGCTTACGAAAAGAATTTGGACGGTTTCATCGTTATTCTCTTCTGTGATTGTATCATCTGAATATGGAACCTCTGAAGGCAAGACTGGGTCAACTGCCGCCTCGAACTTTTGACTTTTTCTGGTAATGGTTTAGATGGTTTGTCTTCAATGATAGACGCTTTGGCTGAACACTTGGGCGGGTCGGCCGAATTCTCAACTAGCGACGGACTCGGCAAGAGTTTTTTATATCCAGGAGGAAGTCGTAACAGTGAAACTGGATGATCATCCAAAACTCTTTTAGCCTCGTCTAAGAAGGGACAATGGTGGACGACATGATCGCCTTCGCACAGTTTACAAGGAAATTTATATTTTCCTTTTTGTCTTGGGGCTTCACTTTCACTAGTCGACGGTGTGTTTCCAACATGATCATCAGAGGTTGACGACACCGGGTTGTGCAAACGAGGAGACCAGTCCCTTAAGATCCAAGGGATGCATGGACAATCTCGATGATAGGTCTCCTTTGCAAATGACACGTGGCAGTTTAGGCCTGGTCGGTGCAGTGTGTGGATTTTCGCTAGACGATGCTTGGTTGCCCCCTTTCGCTTTTAGTTCCATCATCTTTGTTATAGACATTTTTGTGCCTTACAGCCTCGAGCATGAAATGTCCATAATCTAAGGGATCCAAAGTCCCTAAACATGTTGTTCTTACCCCTAGAGGAACAAGGTAAACTAACCACAGCAATTCACAGAAGTTCTCCACCTGAAAACACTAAAAAACAAGCCAATTCTGGATCATGTCAACTACTCCACTGAGCATTTGCGCTGAATGTCAACTGCTCCACTGTCTACCTGCGTTGAATGTAAACTCCAACAAAGGCTACCTGCGCTGAGCGTAATTGGACAAGTGGCAGGCTCATTCCTCAATGTGTCAATGCCCAGGAAGCTTCCAAAATGACACTTGCATCAAGGAATTCGACTGGTGATGAGTAAGAGGTTCCAAATCTCCAAGTGGAAGCAAGAACCTCCAAGTGGACTAGAGAACTGAGAGAGGGAGAGGACACTAGTCAGATCTCAAGCTGACTCATCCTCTCTCCAAATATCTATATATGGATCTCTCCTCCATGGGATCAGAAGGCTGGAATTTGGTGATTGCAAAGAATTGCTGTTGGTTTGTGGCTGGAAACATTGGGTGCTTAATGCTTTGAAGGGAGCTGAAGAAGGAATTCCATTCTGCTAGGAAGGAGATGCTGGATTGGAGCCCTATGGGTTGTATCTCTTCCTGAACCCTGTTACTTATCAATAAAGCTATCTTGATTCTTTCCTATATGCTGGTGTATTTTGTATGATTGAATTAGTGTATTTGATTTACCTCTAATCCTGAATCATTTATGAATATGTATATTTTCCTTTGTATTGTGTTCTCTTGTCGCAAGTAGCTGTTCTCTTGTCACAGGTAGTTGTTCTCTTGTGATCTCGTGGGATTCAAGTAGCTGTTCTCTTGAGCAAGCGAGGAGACAAGTAGCTGTGGACACACAAAGAGAAGAGGATCTAGATCGAGGGACAACCGGAAGACAACGGTAAGTCTGCCGATCTCCCCTCCTTCACATTTCATAAAGGAAGAAATCATAATAGCTGTATTCGTTTGTTGCTAAGGCGCTGTCACACCTTAGGTGGATAGGATCGTCCTGCATAGGCATTTTTCCCCACAACAAATTGGCGACTCCGCTGGGGAGATTGTTTATTCATTTCATTTGTGTTTCCATCATTTGTTTACCTCATAGACTTGACAGCAACTATTGAATTGCATCTTTCCCGGATGCAAAGTAGAAAGTTGCTGCTTTGATCCAGTTTGCTGGACTTGTCTATGATCTAAACTAGATCCACAAATGATTTGATGATCCTTGTGATAGTCTTTAGTACCCTCTCAAAGCATCCCTCTATTTATACCTTGCTTGTGTTTCTGATTTGGCCTGAAACAGTTGATTTTTGAGCATTTTATGACCCAGAACCCAAGGGAAACGAGAGTTTCTCTTTCAGCGGAACTGCTGTGAAGGCAGTCTGCATTTCAACGCAGGTCCCGAAGGGGCTACCTGCGTTGAATGTCAAACTGACAGTGTTAGACCTGCGCTGAACCAGTGTGGCCTTGTGCAGCTGGGGTTCTTTGTTGTCTTTTGCCCTATTTTGATCTCTGTTTTTTGCAGCCTTTAACCAGCATAGGTACCAGTTTGATAAACCCTTTTCTTTGCTTGAATTCCGCCTCATTTTTGTACAAAAAGACTGTGAATGTTTTTATGTGTTTGTGGCGTCATTTACAGTTTTCCTTTGCATGAGTAAAGTAGTCATCCTGTAGCCTTTGATTCAGATCTGATTGATAGTAATCTTAGAAGAGAGTTCATTGGCTGTTTTCAGATTGATTATAGATTTACTTTTGCTTATTGGTTTGAATTTGTCTCTTTCAAAGTTTCAAAACAAGTTTTTATTTCGAAAATCGCAAAGTGATTGTAATCTCTTCTACCCTTGTTGATTTCGAAGAAAGTGAACTTGTTTGTATTGATCATTGTAAAAGCAAATTCAAAGTTGTGCAAAAAGCTTTCTTTGTAGGCATTTATACTAAGAAAGTGGAAAACAAACACCTGCATTGTGCATTTTGCATTTGATAGTTTGCATGTTGGATTTAGGGAAAGTGCATTAGAGTGTGCTGATTGCTCTTTGAGAAAAGATAGTGTTATTATTTTCCCTTAGTAGCTAGGATTTTCAAAGTTGAAAGATTGTAAAGCTTGCTTATCATCTTAGACTGCATTTAGGAATTTGTATCATACATCTCGTGGTGAACGTTGAAAGGCAAACTTTAAAAAGATCAACCTAAAATAAACTGAATGAACCTAACAACGCTTTGTAACATAACGCATAACATAGAGGTCTAGGCTAGAGACGTGTTCCGGCGTTTTTAAGCCTAGTGACTGTCGATCTCGAAGAAGGTGGGTGATTCCTCCTCAGAGACGGTAGCGCTAGTACGGATTGTGCTCCCACGTACCGTCGCGTATATATTGGGAGACCCCTATAGGCATATATCTTTTATCCTTAGGAAACCGTGTCAGCCACCCTACTGATCGCAATGCAGTGAACACAGCATTCACGAAGATCGACCACCCGTACCGTAAAAAGTATTCTGTGGTTTTGCGAAAAGTTTGGCACACCCTCTGCCTAGAACTCCAGAGCAGTTTCTTTTGGCCTTTTTCAGACTCTATAACAGAAAAAGTCCATCCGAGCATTTGTCACTTCGGGCTCGTTAAAACATCGAAGGAGACTAGAGTCATCTTTAGCTTTTTCTCGACTCTTTAAAAGTGAAAAAGCAAGTTGTGTCTAAAGCGTCGTTAACAATTTATTTTAAACGGAACAATCACCCTTTAATCCTGCGTTGATCTTTAGGTTGAAAAGATGGAGCACACCAAACAAGGAGTTCCCTTGGGTGGAAATCCTAGTCCCTTCTCCTCTTGGGGAGATGTTGGTGCGCCCCACATGGCCACATTGTCACTTCCAGGACTGACAATTGGCCTACCAGTTTGGCTCTTTTCAACCAATGTCGTTCAGAATACCACAATTCCTGAACAGTCGAGTCAACAGTTAGATCAGACAAGAGTTGCCTCCCAGCCTTCAACTTCATCTTCCTCCCCTCCTTCCTCTTCGCTTGAAGGGACTGGTCGAATTAAAAACCAAGTTCCTAAGGAGAAGAAGGAGAAGAAGAAGAAAGAAAAGAAGAAGAAGGAGCCTAAGGCGACTGGGGGCAAACAAGTGTCATCTAACAAAAATCCACACACCGCACTCGTAAGGCCTAAATCGCCATGCGTCATATGCAAGGGAGACCACTTCCATAGAGATTGTCCCTGTATCCCGCGGATACTAAGAGACTGGTCCCCCCGTTCACACAATTCGGTAGCATCGACCTCTGATAGCCATGTCGACTGCTCACCGTCAACTAGTGGGAGTGAAGCTCCAGGACAGAGCGGGAGAGCTAAATTTCCCTGCAGACTGTGTGAAGGCGATCACGCCATCCACCATTGTCCCTTCTTAGATGAGGCAAAAAGAGTTCTGGAAGATCGCCTGATTTTACGAGCGCATCTCCCTCCTGGATATCAAAGACTCCTGCCAAGTCCCTCACTAGTTGAAAATCCGGCTGAGCCACTTAGGTGGTCAGCTGAAGCACCTATCATTGAAGAAGAACCGTCTGGATCCATGCCTGACGAAAGTCAAAATGTTGATACGGCAGTTGACCCGGTTTTGCCTTCAGAGGCTCCATCTTCGAATGACACCATCACAGAGGAGAATAAAGATGACACCGTCCAGGTTCTCTTCATCAGCACTGACTCTGATGATCAAGGGGGCAATGCCACCATTCCTTTGTCGCAGGAAGGAAGTTCGTCAGAGCGCTATCCGGCCGTATATTCGGTCCCACCACCAAGCAACCTGGTTGTGTCCTTTGATTGGAACCAACTAGGAAGACCCCGGTTGCCAGCCAGTATACCATTCAGAATTATTTGTCAAATATACAGAATGGTAATGGCTGGCACTATCATTGATGAAGGGGCATCTGTGAGTATCCTTTCCTCTATTGCTTGGAAAGCGCTTGGTTCGCCAGTGCTTTTGCCTGAGATGAGAAGTCTATCAGGCTTTGATAAAGGAACCAGTCGACCTTTAGGGATCCTCCCCAATGTGCCTATAACATTGAAAGGGAAGACCGTTCAAATGAACGTGATGGTCATTCAAGGACCCTTGGATTATAACCTACTCCTTGGACGAGACTATATATATTGCATGGGAGCTGTAGTCTCCTCACTCTTTAGAGTAATGTGTTTTCCGCATGAAGGAAGAATGGTCAAGCTCATGGACCAACTTTTGTTTCCCGGATCACACATCGCAAATAGTCATGTGCCATCCCTAAATGGTCTATTCATGCAAGAAGTGTCTCAACCCACGGTGCTTCCTCCTGATGAGCGCGAGTAATCCGGGAGGATATGACTGGAACCCAGGGGGCATGCGTCCTGGCCTGCTTCGGCAGGAAAACTTTGGGCATAGGGTAGGTTTCCGCGGGAGAATATGACTAGTTCGTACCCCGTCCGTGGATGGAAGAGGGGTTGTTCTAGAATAGGATTCTTTTGTCAAAGTTATGTGTTTGGTGCCAGAGTCATTCACCCTTGTCTATTTCGGTAGACATTTCCAAGGAAGTGTTTTGTTTGAAAGAGTAACAAGACAATCTTTGGGTAACCTGAAAGAGGTAAGCCTCTCTCGATTAAAACGAATGTTTTGGCGGAGGGTAAGTAGAGGTAACCTTGAAACTCTGTTTTATACCTGGGGGCATGCAAACCTTTTGGAGTGCAAGCAAGGGGCGACTATTTATTTTTTAAATTTTTAGGTCCTCCCTTTAAACCTGTAGGTCTAACCCTTTAAACTCGTAGGATTAGCCGTTTCCAAACTTGCATAAAGAAAGGAGAGGGAGCATAGCTTTGGTAAGGCGCAAGATCTATAAAAAATGGAATCTTTCATGAGACACTCTTATCAAATGACTGGGTAATCGAGCAGTTTTAGCATAAAGTTCATGCTCGTTAAAAAATAAACGCAAGATTCGAGCAGTTTTAACGCGGAATTTATGCTCGTTAAAAAATAGAAAAGCGATTGTGAGCAAGAGTTTCCTCCAGAGTTCAAGCTCATTAAAAAATGAACCTACCCCGGTAAATAACCACCGTGATCGTAAACTTATCAGCCATAAAAGCCTTGGTCGTGTTTGCACCTGCCACCTCCACTTTTCATTTGGCCGATCGTTCACCCCCATATGATTGTTTACCCATTTTGAGGAACAGCTGCGAAGAGTGATTTCACCTAGCCGTCCTTGTGACACTGCCGTGATTGGAAAATTCCAACCTGTACCTGGAATCAGTTGCTATCCCTGTTTATCACTCGTTCCTCAAAAGACGAGTCTTCTTTAAGCTCTTTTCAATTGACTCGTAAAATATGAAAAGATTGCCGAGTTTTGGCCTTCCAGCTCGTTAAAGGACAAGAAGAGCTATCCCTCCTCTAGATTTTAATCTTTTTGGACCTGAGGGATTATTGCACAAAAAGGTCGAGCGCTTGTTTTATTCGGCTCGTTAAAATTATCGAAAACTGATCCCTTCTGTATTGTTTTATACTTTTTCGGACTTAAGGGATTAGATGACGAAAAAGGAATTTTGGAGTTAACTTTATGTACCTTTTCAGACTCTCTAAAAATGAAAAGGACCGAGTTATCCTTGTCGTTAGACTCGTTAAAATTATTAAATAGCGACAAACTTGTCTTTAGACGAGAACGAGTTTCACTATCGCTAGGCTCGTTAAAACATAGCGATGGGCTTGCCCAAAGGGCAGGTTATAGAACAAGCATATGTTATCCTCCTCAAGCTTGACAAAAATAAAGAGGTACTAGTCAGCAATGACTGGGGAAAAATTGGGAAAAATCAAGAAAACTTTGATGGTAGCAGGTCGCTGTTGAACATGACACTTTTCCTCCGTACCACATTCGGGTTGGGTTGTTTCATTCACCGGTCACATCACCATGGTCTCGCCATACCATCCATATTTGGGGTAATGCTACCAATCCATCGCATCAGTGTCGCCATATGTTCAAGAGAAGTCATTCAGAAAGAGTCAACCGGGTCCCATCCACTACCATACATTATCCTTCATCCATTCATGACCGCCAACCTGAATCATATGTCACAGATCGTTTTAACCTCCATTAAAATCATTAGCTCCGTTCCGTGTCACTGATGTGGGATTCATCAAGGCCCTCCTTTGACGGATCGCTTCTTGTCGACATCAGCTCATTATCCAAGAAGTCGATCTAGGAACACCCCCTTCAGTACTTTGAAGCTTGCATGCCTCAATGGCAAGTTTCTCACTTCCGGCAACAGGTATACATTAATGACCTTCGACCAGAAGATTTTGCGTGCCGTTCGACGCCAAGTACTTTATTCACGCCACGTGAATTGTACTGCAGTACCTTGAGGGTCATTATCATTATCGGTGATTCCTCTCGCGCTTGTTAACGGTTTACATCATTGACCGGTAATCAAGCGATGTCTTTCCATGTTCGACTTCAGCACAATTCTCACATGGATCGACTTGTACTTAGAGTGAAGATCGAACGAGTTTGAAGACCCCGGATCTAGTTTCATCCATCCGGGCTGCGATATATATTCAGGAAAGATAAAGACATTTGACATGTACATCATTGCAGCAGATGATCATCCTACTCAAAGGATGATAATTTCGCCAAAATTATCAGTCTACCATCAGACGATCGTCTGTTCTATGTACAAAAATGAATTTATAAAGCCGAGCATGGGAATGCCCGCCTCAGCTAGATCATGAAAACAGTATGAATCATAATGTATTGTATTGTATTTTATTACAGGTCTCCTCCCAACAGATGGATGAACTTCGGACCCTCCTGGATAAAGCATTTCACCCGATAAACGACCTCATACTTTAGGGGGCAACTGTTATAGACATTTTTGTGCCTTACAGCCTCGAGCATGAAATGTCCATAATCTAAGGGATCCAAAGTCCCTAAACATGTTGTTCTTACCCCTAGAGGAACAAGGCAAACTAATCACAGCAATTCACAGAAGTTCTCCACCTGAAAACACTCAAAAACAAGCCAATTCTGGATCATGTCAACTGCTCCACTGAGCATCTGCGCTGAATGTCAACTGTTCCACTGTCTACCTGCGTTGAATGTCAACTCCAACAAAGGCTACTTGCGCTGAGCGTAATTGGACAAGTGGCAGGCTCATTCCTCAATGTGTCAATGCCCATGAAGCTTCCAAAATGACACTTGCATCAAGGAATTCGACTGGTGATGAGTAAGAGGTTCCAAATCTCCAAGTGGAAGCAAGAACCTCCAAGTGGACTCAAGAACTGAGAGAGGGAGAGGACACTAGTCAGATCTCAAGCTGACTCATCCTCTCTCCAAATATCTATATATGGATCTCTCCTCCATGGGATCAGAAGGCTGGAATTTGGTGATTGCAAAGAATTGCTGTTGGTTTGTGGCTGGAAATATTGGGTGCTTAATGCTTTGAAGGGAGCTGAAGAAGGAATTCCATTCTGCTGGGAAGGAGATGCTGGATTGGAGCCCTATGGGTTGTATCTCTTCCTGAACCCTGTTACTTATCAATAAAGCTATCTTGATTCTTTCCTATATGCTGGTGTATTTTGTATGATTGCATTAGTGTATTTGATTTACCTCTAATCCTGAATCATTTATGAATATGTATATTTGCCTTTGTATTGTGTTCTTCTCTTGTCGCAAGTAGCTATTCTCTTGTCACAGGTAGCTGTTCTCTTGTGATCTCGTGGGATTCAAGTAGCTGTTCTCTTGAGCAAGCGAGGAGACAAGTAGCTGTGGACACACAAAGAGAAGAGGATCTAGATCGAGGGACAACTGGAAGACAACGGTAAGTCTGCCGATCTCCCCTCTTTCACATTTCATAAAGGAAGAAATCATAATAGTTGTATTCGTTTGTTGCTAAGGCGCTGTCACACCTTAGGTGGATAGGATCGTCCTGCATAGGCATTTTTCCCCACAACAATCTTCTTCTCTTTCTTCTTCTTTTCCTTCTTCTTCTCAGATACTTGATTTTTGGCTTTACCAGCCCCATCAAGGGAAGAGGAAGGAGGAGAGGAAGAATTGGAGGAAGTAGAGGGTTGGGGGGTAACTCTGGATTCGTCTAGTTGCTGACTCGATTTTTCAGGAATTGCGGTGTTCTGAATGACAAAGGTTGAGAAGAGCCATACGGGCAAGCCGATTGTCAATCCTGGAAGCGACAATGTGGCCAAATGGGGTGCACCAACATATCCCCAAGAGGAGAAGGGACTTGGATTTCCTCCAAGGGGAATTCCTTGGTTGGTGGATTCCATTTTCTCAACCTAAGATCAACGTAGGAAAGGGTGATGATTATTCCATTTAAAATAAATTTTAGACGCTTTGACACAACTTGTTTTTTCAATTTTTAAGAGTCGAGAAAAAACAAAAGATGACTCTAGTCGCCTTCGATTTTTAATGAGCCTGAAGTGACAAGTGCTCAGATGGACCTTTTCCATTAAGGAGTCTGAAAAGGAACGAAAGGGACTACTCTGGAAATCTAGGTAGAGGGATTACCAAACCAATCGCAAAACTGCAGAATACTTTTTATGGTACGGCAGTCAATCTTCCCAAATGTTGTGTTCAGTGCATTGCGATCGACAGGGCAGTAGACACGGCTTGCTATGGATAAAGGATTAAGCCTATTGTGATCTCCCAAAATATACTGGACGGTACGTGGGAGCACAAGTCCGTACTAGCACTTATCGTCTTAAAGTGGAGGAATCACCCAACCATCAGTGAGAACAACAGTTACCAGGCTTTTCGACGCCAGAATACGTCTATAGCCTAGACTTCTAGATGTGGTGCGTTAGGTTCCAAAGGATTGTTAGATTCATTAAATTTATTTTATAGTTGATCTTTCTTAAGAAATTTGCCTTTCAAGTTCACTGCGTGATGTAGATGTACAATTCCTAAAATGCAATCTAAGATGATAAAGTCTTTTATCTTCTTTGTGCAATGAAAATCCTAGCTGCTAAGGAAAGAAAGACATAATTCTTTCAACAAAGAGCAAAGAGCACACACTATATACACTGTCCTAAATCAAACCAATCAAACAGTATAAATGAAAATGCACATGCATGTATTTGTTTTCAGCCTTCTTAATATGTGAATGATAAAAAGAATGCTAATGTGCAAATCTGAATTACTTTTCAAGCGACAATTACTAACAAGTTTCTTTTCAAAATAAAAAATGAAGACAATCACAACACTTTGCGATTTGGAAATGAATACTTGCTTTCGACACTAGAAAAAATACAAATTCATATCAAATACAATAGTAACAGGGTAATCGGCTATCAAGAGAAACTAGACTCTCTCCTATGACTGAAAACGACACTTGCGACACTTTCAAATCAAGAAACGACAGTACAATTACGTTACTTTTTTGCAAAGGAGAACTGAAAATGACTCAACAAATACACAAAAACATTTACAGTTCTTTGCAGAATGGAGGTGGAATATCAGCAAGGAAAAGGGTTTCAAATAGAGGTATACTAATTACAGGCAGCAAAACTCATGAATAGAACTGAAAAGAATGAACAAAAACCAACATTCAGGAACAATGTCTAGTCTGATCAGCGCACCTGTAACACAGTGAATTTGAAATGCAGCGCACCTACTACACTAGGGAAGTGCGCTGAAGTTCAGATTCATAGAACAGAGACTGCGCTGGGCGAGGGACGAGACTTTGTTTGGGTTCTGGGTCAGAGTTTGGAGTTTAGTTCAGGGATTTTGGCCGGGCAAGTGGTAATCAGTAAATCAACAACAGGGGTAGATCTAAGGAGGTTACTAGAGCCACCACAAGGGCAATTAGAGAGTTTGTAAATCAGTTGTTCAATTCATAAACAAAACCCGGAGATTGACTGAAGCGGCATTTATCTACTTTGAATTTGCATAGCAAATGTAGTTCGAAAGCTACCTGGCTCGACTTCAGGCTCCATCTGTAAGTTTATAAAGTAAACAACAAGGTAGATAAACAAACAACCTAGTCGATCCCCAGTGGAGTCGCCATTTTGTTACAGGGAAAAGTGTCTATACAGATCTGCTTATCCCACTAAGGTGTGGTAGCTACCTTAGAAACAAACAAAGTAAAGATACTTTCATTTTTCCTTTATGAAAGATAGATGAGAGATGAATAGAGGAGACCAACCTCTGTCTTGCGCTTGGCTCCTAGTTCGATTCCTCTCTCTTCTGATAGTCCTTTGCCAGTTGCTTCCTTGTACAACCAGCTCACAGAGTACCTGTAGAATCAAAGTAGCATAACACTATACAAGAACATGGATCTATTATCATAAACAATCTAGGATCAGATGTAAATTGACCGTACGAATGCATAAAACATAAACGACACAAGAGTATGGAGGAAAACTTGAATAGCTTTTATTGATAATCAAGAAAGAGCCAAGGGAGTTACAACCAATTGTTCTGACCCAACATCGTCCTCTCAACAAGTAAGCCCTTCTTCACCTCATGCAAAGCTTAGATCACCCAACACTATGATGTTGCCTCAAGAAACTAACAACAATTCCTTACAAGATGCAAAATTCCAGCCCCCTGGATCTCTGGGATGAGGGATCCATATATAGATATCTGTAAGGAATATGAGTTAGCTTGTGATTTGATTGGTGTCTTCCCTCTGATAGTTCTTGCTTCCACTTGGAGATTGATGATCTCTTACTCATCCTTGGTCGAATTCATAGAGGCAAGTGTCACAGGAGAAGTTTCTGGAAGATTCCATGCCTCTCCACCTCGCGGATTGACACTGCAATTTGTCACTTCTCGCCCATCGCACCCCATAGAAGGGCTTTGTGAAATGCAACACACCCATAGAGTCTACTTAGGTGAGATGCAATGCACTTTGCCTATGGACAGGTGAAATGATCCTATTTTGACCAGGTCTGAGCAGTTTTTCATGGAGAACTTCTGGGAGAAGCTGTAATCAGTTGACCTTGTTCCTTTAGGGGTTAGAACAACACTTTTAGGGACTTAGGAGCCCTTGGTTTATGTACATTTTATGCTTGGGGTTGCAGTGCCCAAAAATGTCTATAACACTACTTCCTCTCTCTTCACATGATGCACCCCATGTTGTATCTGTTTCTACTACGCTTCCTTCTCCTATTGGCACAACTCTTGTTCTTTTCAGAGTTGCTCCCTGAGCTCATGCAACTCCTTATTCTTTTGTTCTATTCTTATCCCTCTTCCTTCACGCGATTTGGTTGTCACATTGCTACCTATTTTCCTGAATAGCCATAGCTGCTTGTTCTACAAATGGATCTCCTCAAAACTTGCAGCTTTGCTCCTCCTCCATGTGGTTGAAAATATTCCTCTTCCCTCTGTCGCACACACGTATGCTTGGCTCTGCTGCCTTTGTTGTTGCTGCTACTATTGGTGCTCTCCATGATGCTGCTTCATGCTACTTTGCTAACCACTCTACGACAAAGCCAACCTGTTCATTAGGTCCAGAGGAATTGTAGCAATACCTCCATGAGTCTTCCTCCGCTCAGTGAAATGCCCCATGGATATAGTTGAACTGAACTCTGATGCATTGATTCTTTATAATGCAATGTGGGTCATACGAGTTGAAGCTTCTGTCAGGCTAGGTAGTAACTCCTCGACACAAATCAATTCATATTATTCCTTCAAGTTGGTCTTTATTATATACATGAGGGAGACTATTCACTTCATCTCCTGATGACTATTGATATCTCTTATTATTTATTGACATTGATTTTATTTATTCACCCAATCCTAATGATTAGGTGTCAACATTCCCCCCTTTAATATGAAGGGATGTTGGTGAGTCCAAGCATCATTCTGAATCGTTCAAGCTTTTCTCTTGCAAGTGCTTTAGTGAAGATGTTGGTAATTTGCTCATTAGTGGAACAATGATGGAGATGGATTGTTTTGGCCTCAACATGATGTCGAATCAGATGATATTTGGTATTGATGTGCTTTGTTCGATCATGGAAGTTTGGGTTCTTGGCCAACTTTATTGCAGAGATATTTTCAATCATGAGTGGAGTTGATTGTACTTCTTTTACCTACAAATATTCAAGAATTTTCCTGAGCCACACAATTTCTTTTGTTGCTTCAGTTGCTGCCTCATATTCTGCTTCTGTTGTGGAATCTACTGGAACTGATTATTTGCATGATCTTCAGGAGATAGCTCTTGATCCAAGACTTATAGCATATCCTGAAGTGGATACCCCAGTTTCTTTGTATCCATTGAAGTCTGAATCAGAGTATCCAATCAAACTAAAGTCGTCCACCTCTGTACTTGATTCCAAAGTCTTGAGTTCCCTTCAAGTACCTTAGAACTCTTTTTGTAGTAGACCAATGTCCCTCACAAGGCTTTTTCATAAACCTAAAGAGGATTCCAACAGCAAATGAAATGTCTGGTCTGGTAGTAGTTAGGTAGTTGAGACTTCCTACAAGTTGTCTCTACTATGTTGCATCCTCAAATTCTTTTCCTTCAATAGATGTGAGCTTTAAGTTTTTTTCCATTGGAGTAGTAAGAGGATTGCATTTTGTCATGCCAAACATGTTCAACAGATCTCCAATGTATTTATTTTGAAAAAGAAATATGGACTTTGGATGTTGGGTTACTTCAATACCAAGATAGTAATGAACATAGCCCAAATCAGTCACTTCAAAACTTTTCCCCAATTCCATCTTTATGGATGCAATGTAGCTTTCATTGTTCCCTGTCATCAAAAGATCATATACATATACCACAATATATACAATTGTTTTGCCAACTTTCTTGACAAATAAATTTGCATCATCAAGATCATAATGTTTGAAATTGAGTTTCAGAAGATGCTCAGTTAGTTTTTCATACTAGGCATGCGGTGCTTGTTTGAGGCCATACAAGGACTTCACAAGTTTGTATACTTTATGTTCATGTCCTTTCACAGCAAATCCTTCAGGCCGGGACATAAAAACATTCTCTTTTAGATCTTCATTCAAGAAAGCAGTTTTTACATCCATTTGATGGACTTTCCAACCGTTCTGAGCTAATAGGGCAAAGAGTGTCCGGATGGTAGCCCATTTTGTTGTGGGGGAGAAACTCTCCTCATAATCGACCCCTTCCTTCTGTGCAAAACCTTTTGCCACAAGCCTAGCTTTGTGCTTGTCAAGTGAGCCATCGACTTTATACTTGTTCTTGTAGACCCACTTGCAGCCAATTGGTTTGGTTCCTAATGGAGGATCAACCAACTTCCAAGTGCCATTCTTTATGAGGGCATCATACACCTTTTGCATCACTTCTTTCCATTCATCATGAGAAGTAGCTTCTTTGAAGGAAGTTGGTTCAAAATTTGTAGACAATTTCAATTCACAATCATAAGAAACATCCATATCAATAGGTGAATTAGAGTCACTTACATCACCTCCATTTTGTCGGTTTGAATTTCTAGTTCCTGTCTTTCCAACCTCATCAGGATGAACACTTTCTTTGTTAGCCACTTTTGGGGACCTTTCTCAGATGGTCCAGGCTGCTCCGCTGATTGAGTTGGGACTGAATCAAGGTTGATTCTCCCAATTCTGTCAATCACATCACTTAAAGCATCATCTGTTGTTGGAGTTTCATGCAGGGGAGAGTGTTCTTCAAAAGAAGATTCCACATGTTGATCTAGTATAGGAATCCCCCCTTCAAGATTTGGAATCTAATTATCAAATTATTGAAATTATTTTTCTTTTGTGAATATATCCAAGCGATCAAGTTGTCGCTCAACAACATTGTCAGTTGTGGATGATTCAAGAAAAATTGCATCTCTAGATACAACAAACTTTTTATTTACTTCATCATAGAGATGATATGCTTTGGAGGTGTTCGAATACCCCAGGAAGATACATTTATGACTTCTAGCACCAAGTTTGTTTCTATGTACCTTTGGTATCAAGGCATAACAAGTGGAACCAAAGACCTTGAGATGCTTTACTGAAGGAACATGTCCATACCACATTTCATATGGAGTCTTGTTTCTAATAGCATTATATGGACATCTATCATTTATATATGCAGCACATAGAATAGCATCAGCCCAAAACATTATCTTTACATTTTTGAAGAAGAGCATGGATCGTACCATATTTAAGATTGTCCTATTCATTCTTTCAGCTACACCATTCTATTGGAGATTATAAGGCACAGTTGTTTGATGTTTGATCCCATGTTGGCGAAGATAGTTTTCAAATTCATTTGATGTGTATTCTTTTCCATTATCAGTGTGAATAGACCCAATATGGGACTGTGCATCATTTTCAATCCATTTATAAAAGTTCTTGAATGTTTGAAAAGCATCAGATTTTTTCTTCAATAAATAAACCCAACACATTCTGGTGTAGTCATCAATAAATGTCAACATATATTTATTTCCATTTGCAGAAGGAAAAGGCATTGGACCACATAAATATGAGTGAATGAGTTCAAGTTTTCTTTGTTCTCTTGAATGTGAATCATGAAAAGACTGTTTGCTATGCTTTCCTAGAATGCAAGCATCACATTGCTTAAGTTTGCTAAGAATTGTAGGCAAACCAGCAACACCATTTTTCTTGAACAAGCGGAGGTTGTCATAGTTCAAATGTCCAAATCTAGCATGCCATAATAAACTTGATGGAAGTGTACCTTCTTCATAATGATAATTGTATGAGAAAAGTTGTGCACGAGCAGAGGTTCCTTACAGCTTGAGAAGCCTTTCTTCTTCTATTCCCCTCATGACAAGTGACTGGTCAGATGCTTTTTTGACCTCAAGATTGCCATAAAACATATGAATGGAGTGACCTTGCTGGTGGATGTGGACCAAGGACAACAAGTTGATCTTGAGCTATGGGAGATATAGAACATGATGCAGAAGAAAGTCTGGAAGACTAGGCAGTTTAAGCCTGATTGTACCAAGCCCTGATGGCTTAATTTTTGATTGGTCTGCAAAGTATACTCCTCCATCAACATTGTTAGTAAATTCTTCAAAAAAATCTTGTCTGTGAGTCATGTGGTAGGTTGCTCCTGAGTCAAGCAATCAATCATTTTTCCAAGAAGCAAGTGAAGCATTAAATAAATCTTCATTTACTCCAATATTACTTGTGCCACAACATAGTGAGCAGATTCAAGTGCTTTACCTTTGTCTGTATCATCGGTTTTACCTTTCTATTGGTTTCTTTGCTGCTCAATTTTGTCCCATGGTGACTTGCATGTAGAGGCATCATGTGATCCATTTCTTTTGCAGTGTATGCAGTGAAAATCTGCCTTTTCTCCTTGAGAGTGTCTGCCCCCCCTGCCTCTAAAATATCTTCCTCTTCCTCTTCGACCACCTCTTCCTCTTGAAGAATCTTGAGAAAGATGCTTTTATTTATGAGCAAGGCACACAACCTCTTCAAAAGATTTAGGGGTTGTCTTCTTTCCAAAAGCTTTCTCTCTTTTAGCAAATTTTTTCACAAGAGAGTCATAGTTAATGTCTTTAGATTTCCATTTGCTTGCAATGACTCAAGATAATTGGGGTAAGCAAGATAAAGTGCCTTGAGAAAAGCGATAAGAGGAATATCCAAATCAATTTTAGTGGCTTGGATATCATGCATTATAGACTTTACTTCAGATGCAAGAGCAAGAGGATCATTATTTTGCAGTTCAAGAGTGAAGAGTTTAATCATGATTTGAACAACTTGAAGTGTAGAATGTGAGTCATAGAGTTCTTTCAGCTTTTGTAAGGCTTTGAAAGTAGTTGCAAATGGTGTAATATGGCAACTCACCTCTTCACTTACAGCTGCTATGATTAATGCATAGGCTTTATTGTTCTTGTTTTCCCAAATGGCGAGCTCTTTGTCTGATGTAGGTTGTTCTGGCTGTTTATCTCCGTCTCCAATGCACACTCCTTTCCACAACTCATTTAAAATGAGGGTGTGTTTTATCATCCGAGACCACTCAGGATAGTTCTCCTTGCCAGTGAGAAATATTCCCACAATGGATATGATTGAATTCATACTGTAACAAAAAAATTTTGCTGTAAAACTTTACTCTTAATGGGAAAAGAATATAATTCTGATATGTCTGGACAACAAATTCAACTCGACAGCAAATGTCAATACCCAAGACTGTAAATAAATAAATCTATACAACGCATTCAACACTTCATGCCACCGTGCTTTGACCCATGACCTAGTTTTTAAAAAAACTCTATTCTACACATGGCATTCAACACATTTTATATGCCAAAAACTTCAATGCATACACATTTTATATACCAAAAACTTCAACTATAGGACCAACGTTACAATATCATAGGAATTGGCATTCAACACATTTTATATGCCAAATAACTTCAATGCATACAATGATAGTAGCATTATATAATGTAATGAGACCAGCGTGAATACAATGTCATGAGACCAACGTTCCACTGAAATCACCATATTGGTAGCGTAAATACACTGAAATCACCATGTTAGCAGCGTAAATACAATTAAAGCACCATGTTGGAAACGTAAATACAATGAAACTAGCGTTACAATGAGATTAACATGTTTCCCAGCATCATCGGTTATGGGGATGCGAACTAGGATTGTGCACACTACCTTGTCTGCTTACTCGGACCATCAACACAGTAGCATTTCACCGCTCCTCCGCATAGCTACTCGGACCATCAATGTAGCAGCATTTCAGAAGGGTTTTCAGAGCTGAGGCATGGCAAAAGTGGCGCATAATTAATTATGGCAGACAGAGGGTAGAATGGCATAGAATCAATTATGGTAGATAGACTCCACAGAGGGACATACTACAAGACAATGGCAGAAGGGTGTTACAATTAATTGTAGGAGCTGGCTCTGATACCATGTCAAGCTAGGTAGTAACTCCTCAACACAAATCAATTCATATTATTCCTTCAGGCTAGTCTTTATTGTATACATGAGGGAGACTGTTCACTTCATCTCCCAATAATTGTTCATATCTCTTATTATTTATTTAAATTGATTTTATTTATTCACCCAATCTTGATGATTAGGTGTCAATAGCTTCGAAGGTTAAACAGTTACTTCTTCATTTATTCTACTTCGACATCTACTTGCTTGATACTTATGATCTCATATAAGCCAATCTGCAATGGAAGAGTGGGCCAAGGTGCCTTCTTCTTCCGCTGTAGTCTAGTCGTCAATCCTGCCGAGATGTGATAAGCTACTTCCTACATGACCAGTACGTCTAAGGAAAACTTTGGCAGGACATGTGGAGGCTTCTCTGCACTGAACATTCAGATGAAAGTGTTAGATGGTGAGGCATACCATTTTGCAATGCCTAACAACAACTCCATTGCTTCCTTTGACATGCAGGGTGGATCCTATTCGAATATCAACATGTACACTGGGGTGACAAAATGGTCAAAAAGCCATATGATTACTCCTCTGAAGCTACACTCAGAAAACAAATTGAAACATTTGTTCACAATAGTCTCCACTGGTGACCATGCCCATTCCAAGCCTGGGAACTCATCTCGGGCACAGACTACATCTAGGATGTAGGTAGACATGTAAAAATCTGCATGCATACCCTTGGGTGTCTTTCAAGCCTTCGTGGCTTGTTCCTTTAGATGATGAGCCAGTATGCTAGACCAGTTGCATGGTCTTCCTTCTCTAGCCAGTTGGTCCAATGCGATCACCCAACTTTGAGGAAAGGTTTCAGTGCTCGCTTGGCCACTCAGTTGACATGCGAATATGACCAAGTATTGGTACATCTTCCTCAATATCTTTGTCTCGTAGATCTGGTTGGGTGTCATCCTGAAACAAGCTGACTCCTTTACCCAATCCTTCAGAATGTCTCTAGAGTTACCTCTACTGTTGGGCAAGCTAAATGGAGGACTCATGACAGTAATGGGCTCTGACATCTGATACATCTCATCATAATCTCATGCCCAGAAGGAGAAAGCTTCGTCCCACTTGTTATAGACATTTTTGGGCACTACAACCCCAAGCATAAATGTCCATAAACTAAGGGCTCCTAAGTCCCTAAAGGTGTTGTTCCAACCCCTAAAAGAACAAGGTCAACTGATTATAGCTTATCCCAGAATTTCTCCATGAAAAACTACTCAGAACTGGTCAAAACTGGACCATTTCACCTGCTCCATAGGCAAAGTGCATTGTATCCCACCTAAATACACACAATAGGTGCGTTGCATTTCAAAAATCCCTTCTATGGGGTGCGATGGGTGAGAAGGGACAAATGGCAGGGTCAATCCGCGAGGTGGAGAAGCATGGAATCTTCTAGAAACTTCTCCTGTGACACTTGCCTCTCTGAATTCGACCAGGGATGAGTAAGAGATCATCAATCTCCAAGTGGAATCAAGAAATATCAGAGGGGAGACACTAATCAAATCTCAAAAGCTGACTCACCTCCCTTGCAGACATCTATATATGGATCCCTCATCCTAGAGATCTAGAGGCTGAAATTTTGCATCTTGTAAGGAATTGTTGTTGGTTTCTTGAGGTAACATCACAGTGTTGGGTGATCTAAGCTTTTCATGAGGTGAAGAAGGGCTTCTTGCTGAGAGGATGATGCTGGGTCATAACAATTGGTTGTAACTCTCTTGGCTCTTTCTTGATTATCAATAAAGCTATTCAAGGTTTCCCCCATACTCTTGTGTGTTTTATGTTTTATGCATTCGTATGGTCAATTTACATCTGATCCTAGATTGTTTATGATAATAGATCCATGTTCTCGTATAGTGTTATGCTGCTTTGATTCTACATGTACTCTGTGAATCTGGGTATGCAAGAAAGCAAGTAGCAAAGGACTATCGGAAGAGAGAGGAATCGAGCAAGGAACCAAGTGCAAGACAGAGGTTGGTCTCCTTTATTCTTCACTCATCTATCTCTCATAAAGGAAATGGAAAGTATTTTTACTTTGTTTGTTTCTAAGGTAGCTACCAGCCTTAGTGGGATTAGCAGCTCTGCATAGACACTTTTCCCTGTAACACCACTAACACTGCTCAAGGTCATTTTCTCGGGGTCAATGTGAGAGATGATCCAGTGAATCATGTCCATGCATGGGAATGGAGGGTATCTACATGCAATCCGGTACAAGCTGGACTTGTGAATGTTCACATACACCTGACGGTCTTTGAGTTCTTCCCCAAAAGTGCATTTGAATGTTTCATTAACCTCTTGCCACTTCAGTTTGATGTCTTTGTCTAGATAAAGCTCTGTATCTTCATAGATCGAAAGACTAGAGGACACCTGCTCAACTACTACTCTAGCTGAAAATACATCAGTGTCCTGAGATCCTGTTCTCTTGGAAGCCATTGAGACAGATGAACACCTGAAAGATCTGGAAACAGGAAACATTCATGACAAGAAATATGTCAGTGGAAACAAAGAAAATTAGGGAAGGACATACCACATACCTGGGACATTCATGAGTAAGACTACACAAATTTTAATGGGAGGCTAGGTGACTTGCTACCAGAACAGTGAAAAAGGTAGTCTAAATTGTTTGGGAGGAAGGACTGGCTGTTGGATCTGTGAAATGCGCAATCCAGTCAGGCAACTGGCTGCTAGGATTACGCAATGCATAATTCTAGCTAGGAAGGACTGTTGGCCTAGGGACAGATTTGCGTAGTTTCTTAGGCCAAGCAACCACTGTCCTCCAGAAATGTGTAAAACAATCCTGGAGGCTAGTGTTGGGCAGCAATGCAAAATCTAGAGAGGAAGGTGAGCCTTCCTTCCCTATATTGTTTAATGCAGCCTTGGTGAAGGTAGAGCCCGATCCAAGGTTGGCCCGACTCGCTGACAAGCAATTGAAAGCAAATAAGATAGAGAATGCATGGCGACACTAAGTGATAGAAGAAGTTATTGATAGTGCATGAAAAACATGAATGAAAGGTTCAGTGAACAAATAAACATGCATGTGGGTGAGGTAGTTTGTTCGTTGGATGAAGGTCCGTGCAAAACAGTTTCATGTATGCGACAGCAGTGAGATAACAAAAAAAACTGAAATAGAGCTAGGACAAACTAGTATACGTGTAAACAAAAACAAGCATTCCAAGAAATAAATAAAACAACACTCACACAAGAAAATACACAAAAAGTGACAGAAATGTTGAAAAAGACAAGTTGAGGCCACTTACCCATGAATCGCTGAGCTGGATGTGTCAAAGAGTCTTGGATGTGTTGTGGGATGTCAGAGCTCTGAGATCGATGTGAATAAATGAGCTCTGATGTGCTGAATAAATAAGTTTGGTCTCATGATGCGCATGCCACAAATTTAGGAAAAGGTGACACTTGGAGAGAAATTTCTAAAACAACTTTGCATGTATTCCATGGCTGCTTATAATAGCTCCCTCAATCATGGGATTCCTTTTGCATGTTGTCTCTTGCTATTCCGAGAAGAGCAAGTCATGCATGCATGCAAGTCAAGTCTACTCAGTCCTGAGTGGAAATGGTCAACCAAACTGTTCATGCATGCAGTTGCTCAACTACTTGGGAAAAATGTGCATTCCTGGCTGGGAGTTGGGCTGATTTCCCAGGAGGATTGTGCAATTTTTGGGTAGAGCTTATGACTGCTACCCAGATTTGCACAAATCCTAGGCTGAGTAGCCCTACTGAGGAAATTTGCACAAATCTTGCTAGGAGTGTTGATTGGAAGGATTACACAATCCTGGTGCCTAGCAAGTTGTCGGAGAGGATTGTGCAATTTCTATAGGGAAGGTTGGTTACCCTCCAAAAATATGAAATTGTCAAGGGGAATATGCTCATCCTACAGCGGCACCAAGTCTAGGTTAACCTATGAGGGCAATGGATCGATTGTGATTGACAGGTTGCCTTTGTGCGAGGAAAACATGGAAGCTTGAGTACTTGACAAAGCAATACAAAGTGCTATGAAAGGTTGGTAGGGAGGATCCAAACCAAGCTAAGGAAAAAATTTGCAGGGTGGTTGTAGCCGCTACAATAGGTCCATCAGACTTTGATTTTTCATTGAAATCCTTTATAAATCTTTTCTCTGCATGCTACGACACTTAACACTATTGGAGCTCTTAAATAATTCATTCCTTAAGAAGTTCTGAGGTTCTGATGGCCTTATGCTCTAAGGTTCTGTTGGCCTACTCAGTCCTTCCAATATCGGTTCTTGAGGCTCTGAGCCTTCTGATATCATGCCTTTCGAAATTCGGTTGTTGATGTTTTGTAGTCCCAAGGTTCCAAACCTCTAAGGTTATTATTTTCTAATCTTCGAAATTTTCCCTTCTGAAATCATTTTGCTTCCAATATTCCCTTTTAGATATAAGGTTCTTAAATTTGGCCTCGTCCTAAGGACTTCAAGGTCCTAACTTCGAAAACCCATAAATTTTGATCCAGGAGGCCATTTGCAGACTTCCTCACACACTTGGAAATCTCTTTCAGATAATGTTCCAATGGAGAGGGTTCAATGTAGGATTTGAGCCCATTTGCCTCATCAAAAATGGCTGCAAATGCTCAACCATTATTTTTTCCTTGACTCTTCTTCTTGTGCCTAGAATCGTGGACTCCCTACCACCGTAGTCATCATTTTATGTCTTCTCCACTGAGCTGGATACTATGATGATTCTGTATGAGGCACTATAGCAACCATGGGACTTCCCCTGAGCTTAAAACATCATGAATATCAATGATATCCCAATTACCATCACAGCTAGGCTAGAGAGCATCAAAGAAAACATATGTTACAATAAGCCAATGAGCCTCAGTATTGCAACAAGGATGCTGCAAATCCTAGGGCTACCAACTTTGCTTTATCAACCCAGGTTTTTGTACAAACTTGGAGGTCACAGTGTTATATACAGAGCAGATGTAACATTCTACTCATGTCACTTCTCAATTAGGGCATTATACCACTAAGGTTCTAGACCAATCTTCTTTTGACTAGAAGAAGTCTTACTACTACCAATGAATGTAAAGATAGCTCTAATGCAAGAAAGTAAATGCTTTCCTATTTAGGAAATGAAATTTGTTGAATGATAAATGCTATCAAATTCCATAAATCATCTAGCTAGGAAATAACACAAATTACTTGCAGAAAATAACTATGCCAACCTTGCAATTTATCCTCTAGCAATTATGACTATTTCAAATGGAATTTTTTTATATCATTATAGGACTCATACATTCATGCACTAACTATCTCAGTTTACATTTGTAGAAAAAGGATATATTATCACTCCAAAATTTCTTCTAAGTTGTCAAAAAAAGAAATGATAGAGGTAACCACAAACCAACTTTGGAGATCAGGATCTAGCCTTCCTAATCTCAGAGAGGACTCTCTCTTTCTAATTTAACTTTGTTTAGTTATTGTATTTTAGGCTAGTTTGGAATTGAAGCATTTGGTTAATGCACTCTCGTGTAATGGTGAATAAGAGCTGCTGGTTTGGAGCAATAATTTCTTTTTGGCTAGGGATATAGTAGGCATGACAAAAATGTATGATATCAGGGAATGGATGGACTTCTGGGAATAAATATTTGGGTAAATTAGATTCCCAAAGGTGGATGTCATCGGATGGTTCAAGAATCTATCCTTACTCTAGCAGTGGAGCCTCAGAAGGTGGGTTGGGGTAACAATGTCTTTTATTTGGAAATCCCTGTCTGCTACTGCCAAGTGGTCGATGTCCAGGTGAGGGGTTGACACAAATCTGACATCCAAAGAGGTTTGGGAAGCCATTTTTATGGGGAAAGGTGTGAATTAGTCTTGTATAGGCTATATCAGTAAGGCTTTGAAAACTCTGTTGTAGTGAGAGGGTAATTTTTAGTTTGCAAAAGAGGGGTTTGGGTATTCAATTGGAAATACTCTTCAATTTAGGGTAAAATCAATTAAATTCAATTAATTAATCTTTGAATTAACTGTACGCTTTCAAATTGAGAAGGTCGTCCTGGTTCTTTTTCTCAAAATACCTAGAAATTGGTGGTTTGGGCTATAAACTGGTTTAATGGTGACTGTAGATGGTATGGTGGGTTTAGCTCTGCACTAGATGCTTGAATTGGCTGTCTAGATATTTTTCGGTAGGTAAACAGCAGTCAATTTCGGTTGCATAGGCTCAAGGTGGCACAGGAAGGCTTAGGCAACATTCACAGTGCAAACGAGCGAAAAGAGTCGAAATGGGTTTCCTCAGCCTTTTAAGCAACAACAGTTAGAATTTGGTGCAGAATTCATAAATGAACAGTGAATGGTTTTGGCTTTTGGCAGGGAAGCAATTTCTGGGTCCATCGCATCTCTTTTGGCAGGTAGGTGGTATTTCCTTGAGAGAATGCAATTTCACTTGGAGTTGCCACGTAGTAGAATAGGGCCTGGGAAAAACCACGAATCTCACACACTCTCAAGCTGGTAAAGGTCGGAGAGGTAATGAGCACGATATGGATGCATGTCATCAGATATGGGGGTGGAAGATCAGACGATTGTTGCGTGGTCAAGATGCACGAAGGGAATTGGGGTGAAGATTTGCGGTGCCCGGGGGATTAATTAGAACTAATTGTAATTAATTAATAAATAAGGTGGGGATTATAAATATAACGAGCGGGTTTAATGGAGTGTGACTAGTGGTTAATGTAGCAGGGTTCATTTAACTACACTTGGGTTAGTGGGTTAAAATGTTTATGTCGAGGAAATATAAATCGAGAAGCTAATTAAATAATATGGGGGGAATAAAAACTTAAGATAAGAGGTTTTTATGGGTTTTTTAGTTAAACTAGAGAAATTAATAAGGGGGAGGGTGATTTTTTCAATGGAAAATGGGTTTCACACTAGGGAAAAGGGGCTTTGGGTAGGGGGATGACCTTTGGAGGGTAATTTACTAGGGAAATGTGTGAAAACTAGGGGTAAGGGTCAAAATGAAGTAAAAAGGGTTATTTTATAAGAAATGAGGGGATAATGGGGAAATTAGTAAATAAGTATGCAAGGGGGAAATGGAATGAGGGGAAGTTAATCGAGTAAGCTAGTGAACATCCTTTCACTCTCATAAATTCTCTTGCACACTGAAACATAGGATTAAGCATGATAAATGTGCTTATCATTTAACAACCTTGTACATCTGCAACCTTTCTTTTACCTACCCTTTACTTATCCTAACAGTTTTTCTTCATTTTATTGCGTGCATTTAATCTAGCATACCCTTTCTTCCTTTTTGTTTGACAAGAAAAACTATATAATTCTAACCTTATAACTTCCAATGGCTCAGATTAAGCTTATGAGCACATTTTTTTTTCTCTACCTAACTACTGGTCTACCAAGGTTAAATAGTTTGGCATCTTTATTATCTATCTATAAACATGAAATTTAAAGCATGAATTAGTCAAGATTAAGCTATTTGACTATCATGGGCTATGGAATTTATGACAAGCTACACACAACCATTATTTTTCACATAAAAGTAAAAGTAGTGGCACTTGAATTTGCACACTTTCATGATCTATTTTTGTTTAGGGTTCATATTTTTCACTCTTTTGATATTTTCTTTTTATTTTTGTCCTTTGATTATTATTTTATGACATACCCTCTTTGTTATGAAACCAGCTCAAGAAAAGATAGAAAAGATAGATCAACGCCTTAGAATTCAGCCTCTTCGAGGGGGCAACCTCCTTTACATTACATAAATGAACAATTCTTTGATGATTCAAATGACAAAACCTCCTTTCTATATATAGGAGTCTAAGGAGTCACAATATAATCTAGCCGACCTAACAATAATAATATAAAGCCACAAAAATAACAATAGAGGGATTCTATGGGGCACAGAAATAACAATATGGGGGTAATAGGGGCACAACAATATAAATAAGGGGTATAACTATAATAGTAATGGGGTAATCACTAGTATTATAGGGACCCAACATGCCCCTCTCCTTCAGAAAAGTGTTGTCCTCAACGCTTGAGTAATTCTGGATACTTCTGCATAAAATTCTCATCCTCCCATGTGGAATCTTCAGCAGATAAGTTCTTCCACTTGATAAGAGACTCTGAAATTGATCGATTTCGTAGCTGTCGAGTTCTTGTTTCTGTGACTGCTTCCGGTTCCAATATAATTTTTCCTTCCTCGTCAAGTTCTGGAAATATTGTTTGAATTGGGAGCTTGTCACCTATAACCTTCTTTAAACATGAAACATGGAAAACTGGGTGCAATCGAGAAGCTGCAGGAAGCTTCAATTTGTATGCCATAGTACCAATCTTTTGCAACACCTTGTACGGACCATAATACTTTGGTGATAGTTTATTATCCTTCTTAGCTTGCTTTAGGGACATTTTCTTATATGGTTGTAGCCGTAGGAATACCCAATCACCTACATCAAAACTTCTTTCACTGCGATGTTGATCTGCCTGTTGTTTCATTCTATTTTGTGCCAACACGAGGTTATCCTTTAAGAGTTGGAGGACTTGTTGTTGATGTTCGATGTGATGTTCCACTACTTGAACCTTAGAATTTTCTCTTAAATATGATGTGATGGATGGTGGTTGATACCCATAAAGTGCCATAAATGGGGTCATTTTTGTTGCTGTATGGAAGGAAGTGTTATACCACCATTCAGCTAGAGGCAACCATTTGACCCATTGTGTCTGTTTATCAGATACAAAGCAACAAATATATCCTTCCAAACATTTGTTTACTATCTCAGTTTTCCCATCAGATTGAGGATGATAAGATGAGCTATGAGCTAACTGAGTACCAAGACAAGAAAATAATTCTGTCCAAAAATTTCCAGTGAAAATGGGATCTCTGTCACTTACAATAATCTTTGGGTTTCCATGTAGCTTTTGAACTGTTTCCATAAATGCAGTAGAAACTATACTGGCTTTAAATGGATGTGATAATGCACAAAAGTGTGCATACTTGGTAAGTTTGTTAACTACCACCATGATGACACTCTTTCCCTCAGACTTGGGTAAACCTGTGATAAAATCCATTGAAACCTCCTCCCAACATTGGCTTGGAATGGATAAAGGTTGTAATAGACCCGGTGTCTTAATTGTTTCAACTTTATTTTGTTGGCAAACCAAACATTCCGCCAAAAACTTTTGAATATCTGATTTAAGGCCATCCCAAAAAAATTCCTTCTTAACCCTGTGGTAAGTTTTTAAAAATCCTGAGTGCCCTCCTAAGGGAGAAGTGTGCAATTCCATAAGAATCTTTTGTTTTAGCTGGGAATTCTTACAGAGGTATAAGCGATCTTTGTACCATAACGAATCATTTTGCCAGCTAAATGTATCAGAAGTACTAGAATCTTGTTGTAGCTTTCTAATAAGTTCCTAAACTTCTTCGTCATTCTTCCATTCCTCCCTTGCTTCGTTTATCCAATCTAGTTGGATAATAGAAATGGCACACAACAATGCTTCCACATCCTCATCCTTTCTTGAGAGTGCATCTGCCACCACATTTTGCTTCCCTTTTTTGTAGATGATTTCAAAGTCATAACCCAACATCTTTGTGACCCACTTTTTTTGCTCTTCAGAGGATAATCTTTGTTCTAAAAAGTATTTAAGGCTATCATGATCCGTTTTTACCTTGAAGTGTCTTCCCATTAGGTAGGGTCGCCATTTCTTAAGTGCATGGAGTATTGCCAACATTTCCTTCTCATAAATAACTTTGCTTAAAAACTTTCCCTTGATTGGACGACTTTCAAAAGCAATGGGTCTTTCATCTTGCATTAGAACAACACCAATTCCATTTCCTGAAGCATCACATTCCACAATAAAGGTTTTTGTGAAGTCCGGTGTAGCTAAGACCGGTGCTTGGCACATTGCCTCTTTAAGATGTTCAAAGGCCTTTGTTGCTTCCGGAGTCCATGAAAATGAATCTTTCTTCAATAATGTTGTTAGAGGTGCTGCTATTCTCCCATAATTCTTAACAAACTTGCGATAATACCTTGTCAACCCAAGAAATCCTCGCAGATGCTTTATGGATGTGGGGATTTTCCATTCCTTAATGGCTTTAATTTTGCTAGGGTCTACCTTAACTCCATGAGATACAATATGACCCAAATATTCCACCTCCTGGACTCCAAAGAAACATTTGGATCTTTTTGCATATAATTGTTTCTCCTCCAATAGTTGTAGCACCCTGTCAACATGTTCAACATGATCCTTCCAAGACTTGCTGTAGATTAGTATATCATCAAAAAATACTAACACAAATTTTCTAAGGAATGGTTTGAAAATTGAATTCATCAAACCTTGAAATGTTGAAGGTGCATTGGTAAGGCCAAAAGGCATGACCAAAAATTCATAATGACCCTCATGAGTTCTAAATGCTGTTTTCGGAATGTCTTCAATCTTCATTCTGATTTGATGATATCCCGAATGAAGATCCAACTTGGTGAAGTAAATTGATCCATGCAATTCATCCAGTAATTCATCAATGACAGGAATGGGGAACTTATCTTTAATAGTGAGCTTGTTGAGCTCCCTATAATCCGGACACATGCACCATGATCCATCCTTCTTGTGCACCAATACTATTGGAGCTGAGAAAGAACTTTGACTCGGTTGAATTATACCAGCCTCTAGCATTTCTGCAACCATACGTTCAATTTCACTTTTTTGGACATAGGGATATCTGTACAGCCTGATGTTTGGAGGAACACTTCCTGGAATCAGATGAATAGCATGATCATGATCACACATAGGTGGGAGACCTTTGGGAGTCTCAAATACCTTGGAATGATTGTCCAGGACTTTTTGGAGATCTGGAGAAATAGATGATTCCAATGTGGAAACATCTAGCGAACATAATTGTGCAATTACACCTCTTTGCTCCTTTTTTAGAAGCTTAGTCATGCCATTAGAGCTGATTATCTTTCCTGGTTTCCCTGCAATACCCCTTAATTCAAATTCCTTTCCTTCCATAGAAAATTTGATGAAAAGTTCTTGAAAATTAAAAGCTATTGTACCCAAGGATTGTAGCCATTGGACTCCTAGTACAACATTGACACCTCCCATTGGAATGGAAAGCATTGGGCTAGTCAATACATATTCTCCCATGGATAGCTTGATATTATGGCACTTTCCAGAGCAATTTATTGTTCCTCCATTTGCAATCATCACTTGACACTCTGGTGCTGGATATAGGAAGCAATTCAATTCTTTTGCTACCCTACAATGAATAAAATTGTGGGTGCTTCCTGAATCAATCAACACTATTACCTTTTTCTTCTTGATTTGTCCTTCTATCTTGATGGTTTGAGGAGTGGTAATTCCCACCAATGCATTACAAGATATGGTCGGATTTATTTGTTCTTCATCTAGGCTTTGTTCCTGGAATATATCCTCTTCTTTTGACCTTTCTTGCTCCTTTTCTTCTTCCTCTTCACAATCTATGTAGAATAATTTCTTCTCAGCACACTTATGACCTTTTGTGTATTTTCTATCACAATTGTAACAAAGCCCTTTTGCTCTTTTTTCTTCCAATTGTTGTGGTGTCAACCTTGTAGGTTGTGGAAGACTAGGGGCAACAACACTTCCGTCTTTATAGTTGTGAGTGGTATGCTTCCTAGTTGCCATAATTTTGCTTTCCATTTTTCTTGCTAACCTGAATGCCTTCTCTAATGAATCAGGTTCCCAAAGGCGAACATCATGTTGGATATTATCCTTTAAAGACCCTATGAACACATCAATCCTATGCTCCTCTGGAATATCTTTTACCCTTATGTTCAATTTTTGGAACTCCTCAATGTGCTCCATTATTGAACCCTTTTGTTTGAGACTTATCAATTGGCTAAAAAAAGTGTTACTTTTTGTATCCTCATAATGTGCTATCAATTCTTCCGTAAAAATTGCCCAAGTGATAAATTGTTTACGAGAACAAAGCCATTGATACCATACAAACTGATTTGGTTCCAAATATACAGTTTCCATACGTACCTTTTGTGCGTTTTGCACATTATTGAGATCGAAGAATTGCTCCATCTATAATATCCATGTGGTGGGATCCTTGCCATCAAACTTCCTCATATCGATTTTTGGAATATGGTGATTCTTCGATCCAACATTAGCGTCTATGGAATCATGATTAACATTTCTTTTGTTCTCATCATGAGTTTCCTTTACTACCTTTTCACCATTAGTAAGTATTTCTTGTAGAAACTTTGTCAAATCTGTCTTCAAATCTGCCATGCCTGTCTTCAAATTTGTGTTTAAATCTATCTTCAAATTGTCCATCTTAGCTTCCATGCCATTCATCTTATCTTCTACGCCATTTATCTTAGCTTCCACGCCATTTATCTTAGCATCTGTTAGCTTTTGTGAGCGTGACATTTGTTGCACTTGTTCTTGTAATTTTGATATATCATGTAGCATTTCTTCCTCTTCTTCATGGGTCATGCTAGAGCTTTCAGGTTCCTTACTAGGTGTTTGCATTTTCTTTCCTCGGGGCATCAGTTACCGATAATAATGCTCTACTATGCCCTTTGAATTCCTTCAAAATAAATTTTCAAACCAAGCCTAAGCAAAAATTTAAAATATCTACACACCTTTTTTCACTTTGTAGGAGCTCGATATTTCCTCTGATGTATCTCTGTACTTTCCAATCATCTAGTTCTAAATTTGTGACCTGTAGTAGCTCTTTGTGTCCTCTTTGCAATGCCACCAGTCTGATCCAAATTGGATTCTCCAAGAAAGAGTTATGCACAATCTCCCAAGATGACCTGATTATAGACCTTCCCAGAAGAGCGAAGTTGTATGAAGTGCCACGTGTACAATTTTCGATATTTGGTTCTGAAAAATATATACAAGAAACTACAGTCCGTCCTCTTTCTGTACCTTCTTACAAAATTTCAATCTGATTCCCAGAGAGAAAGTTATGACAATTTTCCCCAGGTCACCTGTTTTGAATGTAATTCAGGAGTCTGCAAAAAGACCAACTTCCTCAGATCATATCTCCTAAAATATCGCGCGAAAAGCTCTGTAATTGGGACCCAAGGTTCAGCATGATTTCTTCTCAAATGGGTTTTTTTTGCGACTTCTGAAACATCACAGAAAAAAGTTATAGCGAAAATGCCACGATGACCTGTTTGGAGCAGCGAAACCCTAGAATCCAAAGCTCTGATACCAAATGTTATGAAACCAGCTCAAGAAAAGATAGAAAATATAGATCAACGCCTTAGAATTCAGCCTCTTTGAGGGGGAAACCTCCTTTACATTACATAAATGAACAATTCTTTGATGATTCAAATGACAAAACCTCCTTTCTATATATAGGAGTCTAAGGAGTCACAATATAATCCAGCCGACCTAACAATAATAATATAAAGCCACAAAAATAACAATAGAGGGATTCTATGGGGCACAAAAATAACAATATGGGGGTAATAGGGGCAAAACAATATAAATAAGGGGTATAAATATAATAGTAATGGGGTAATCACTAGTATTATAGGGACCCAACACTCTTTATGTATTTTAATTTTAATATGGAAAACATTTTGCAGAAAGCAAAAGTATGTACAATATTACAAGACTAACCATAGCCAAGTCAAAATTATGAATCCTATTATTATAGGACCCTAATAGTGGCTCCACATGGGGATGGAATTTCATGGGGAAATGTCAAGAAATTTAAGATTAGTAGCCTCTGAAAATGTGACTAAAGTTACCTTCTAAACTGTTCTTCTGTGATTCTGATTTATCCATAATTATGATGGTCAACCTTTCAAAACTTAGGGCCTTCCTTCCGGGTTTCAACATTGAAATATTACCATCCAATCTAATCTAAAGTCTGCACTATTATATACAATGAGTAAATTAAAGTGGACTATTTTTAATCTATGGAAAAATAATGCTTCAACATTCTACCATTGACAGGTCATCCTGGTAGATCTGATCCATCTATCTCTCTCAAGCAAAAACCATTGTTACCTTTGTAGCCATAAATGACATAAGGGCCTTGCCACATAAAATAATTTTTTCCATGTTTTCGCTTGTCTTCTCTTCTTGAATCCCACTTAAGAACTTTATCACCTATGTAAAAATCATCAGCTTTAGTCGTGTTATCAAATATCTTTCTGATTTTGTCCTGGATTACTTGTGATTTTACATATACTTCTTCTTTGGTCTGTTGCAAGTGTATGGTCTAATTCATCCTTCTCTCGATATCATTTGGTTCTACCTACAAATCCTAGATGATCTTCATCACTGGCGCTCCCAAAGAGGGTGGAAAAACAACACCCATCCCATATTCTAACTGATAGGGAGATGTACCAATGGAATTTTTGGTAGTTAATCTGTCTGCCCATAAGGCATTGACGAACTTTTTGTTCCATGTCTTTTTGTTGTCTTCCAGTAATTTCTTAATGACATTGACAAGGCTTTTCTTATAGGATTCTACAAGTCCATTACCTTGAGGGTAATAGGCAGTGGAGTGGCCAAGGGTGATGTGGTATTTGTTACAAAAGTATACCATCTTCTTGGACTTAAAAGCATCTGCATTATCAATAATGAGCTTTTGGGGGCATCCAAATCTTGACAGGACATTGTTTTCTAGGAAGGAGATAATGACAGAGTCTGTAGATTGTCTGGAAGGGATGGCTTCTATCCATTTGGTAAAATAATCAATGGCTATGAAAATCCACTTATGTTGGGCTAAGGAGGCTGGGTGTATTTCTCCAATGAAGTCTAACCCCCATTATTGAAATAGCATTTCTGTAGGGATGGGTTTGAGAGGTAAAGGTAAAAGCTTTATTTTTCCCTCAAATATCTAGCACTTATGACAGGAGGTCACATTTTTCTTGACATATGCAAATAGGGTGAGCTAGTAAAAACCAGCCCTTAGAATTTTCTCAACAGTAGTCTTCCAATACAAGTGTCCTCCACAATCTCTTGCATGAAATTTTTGCATAATTTTATCAGCTTCATATTTCAGTAAACAATTCAAAAGAATACTAGCATTGTTGATGAGCCCTAGAAATGGGTTATTATATGGGCTCATTTAGCCTCCTAATTCAACTTAATCCACCATTCTCATTAGTTTATTGCATGTTTTTTATTATATTTATGCTAATAGAGTGAATTGGGTTAGTAATTATGCCAAAAAGTCTAATGTGTGCTATATGCAGATTTTTTGTCAATTTTGAGACAAAATCAAAGGTTTAATGAGCACTTGGCCGCCAAATTCGTGGAAGAACAAGGGAGAGGATTTGTAGGAAGGTGTCCCCTTCATTTATGAGCCTTTACCTGAAATTCTCCATCAAAAACTGGGAGCACAAGGGGCAGCCAAGTAAGTCGAGAAGGACTGTTGTTAACTGCAAGTTTTGGCAGCCGAGTTCCTAAAGTTTAGGAGGACTGTTGGGGTCCTCAATTTGTATAAATAAGAAGGCCTAGGGCCTCAGTTTGGTTAGTCGGGTTAGTCAAATTTTAGTCAAATGTTAGTTATATTTTAGTTAGATTTTAGTCATTTTTTAAGTCTATTTTCGCACTCTAGTGCAGCCCTATATCATCACATTTTCGAGCTTTTTCTTGTAGACAGTTGTTAGGATGTAACTATTATCTTTTTTATCAATAAAGATGAATCCAGCTTTGTACCAGCTCTGATCTTTCTTAGGCGGCTTTAGCTCTTGGGGTTAGGCCCAACCCAAGTGCCAGTACCTCCTTTGTGTACTTTTATGTGTTTTCCTTGCATTCATAGAATAATTTATGTTATTTAGGTTAAGATCTTTCTTTATTACTTAGGTTGTTTTTGATGATTAAAATAGCTTTTCATACTTCAGATTGATTTGACAATTTGGTAACAGAAAAGATCTGCAAAAAGGCCATCAAGCAATCCTTGATCTCATCTCTCTTTCCTTGGGACCATGAGCTAAGACCAAGGCATACTTGCTGCCACAAAAACATTGTTCTTGCCTTTCTATGCAATTGCTAGTGTTAGATTTTTAGTTGGAAAAGTTGATACCAGTTTTACTTGCATGTTTAGATCTGTTCTTGCTTAGTTTCCATAGCTATATTGCATGATTTCCTTTCTATAAACTTCTGTTCATCATGTTTCTGGTTTTTAGGTCAGATTAGGTCAAAGTAGATAGATCTCTGGTTTTTCTAGTCTTTGTTGGATCAGTTTTGGAAAATAGTGTGCAGAGTACTTGTAATACATTCTTACCTACCCTTCCTCCACCATCCAACCTATTCCAACCCCTAATCCAAGATTCCTTCCCTTCATTCTCCACACTTTCCCGATTTGCCCTAATTTCTACATTTTTATGCAACATCGCTCCCTCCATCCTTGAGCAAATCCAACCACCTTCATCACTCCTTAGCTTCATTTACCAGGTCCTAGACCCCTTCACATCCTCATCCATCCTCCATTTCCACTTTCCCACTGTTTTTTCACCATCAACCCTCCAAAATCCCCTTTCGGCTCTTCCTGTAGAACTTCCTATAGAACATCATGTAGAACCCCTGCATACTTCCTGTAGAAGTTCACGTGAGAAGTTTTTGTAGATTTGATCACTATGAAACTCTCTGGAATGGTGCTAGCGACCCCTCAGGCCCCCTTCTCACCTTCCCAACCTCCTGCAAGTGCCCACTCCATTTCCTTTCGCCAATCAACCTCTGCACAATAAAAAATAGTTAAAGCACATGCATAATAATTCTGCAAAATTACTCAAAAATACAAAAAGATGCTTTTTCCATATTTTCCTTCAGAAGTAGCTTAGTCACATGCATTTTACCTTTCCAAGAGTCAATGGCATCCATTTCAGCAACTTTCATCTCTTTTCTTGCACGAGTAGGGTTAGTCAGTAAAACTAGGGTTTGCTAGGGTTTGCATTTCCTTTCAGCTTTCAACATCCTTCTGCAAGTACATTAGCCTCTTTTGAGTTAGTTTTCATCCATCACAGTTGAAAGCTTCTTTTAAGAACTCATAGAAGTTGGCTTAAGCTCCTAGTGAACTTGTGCTAGCTGATCAAGTGATAGCCTACAGTAAGAGCTAGTACTTATGCATATAGCACCGTCGCTTCCAAGTTTGTTATGAACTACCAGGTTGATAAAAGTAAAGAAGGGAGTCCTAGGATTTGCAACATCATTGCCGCAAAACTGGAGCCCACCATATTTTTGGCGCCGGATCCGGGGAAGCGTCAGAGTATTCGTGATTATTTCTTTTCCTATATTTTCTACTGCAACATTCTACTAAGTAGTTTATTTTTGCAAAATTAGATTAGACATTTCCTGCTTTCATTTCATTTCAGCAAGCATAGATTAGATATTTCCCACTTTCATAGATTAGCATTTCAATTCTGCAAGCAAGCATAGATTAGCATTTCAATTCTACAATTTCAATTCTGCAAACGTAGATTAGCATTTCAATTCTGCAAGCATAGATTAGCATCTCAATTCTGCAATTTCATTTCAACAACATAGACAAGTCATTTCCTGCTTTCATTTCAATTCTACAATTTTCATTCGAGCAAGGGTTATTTTAGTTAGTTGCAATTCAATCTATTTCAGTTTTGCACGTACAAGCAGAGAAAAAAAACCAAAAATCAACCAAAAATATTTCCTTTCATGCCTTGTAGGAGTAGAGATAATTCAGAAAAATGTTTTCACAACACCCTCACTGCTTCACACAGCCAACCTTCTCTATTCTTCGATGGATGTGATTAAGAAGAACCCTTAGGTGAACAGCAAGACATATTTGAAGAACCTCTAGGGGGGAAGAAGAAGAAAACATTCCTCTGGAGAAAATGGCTGAAAACAGAAATGTTGGGAGCAGTACCTTTTCTTCCAACTCATCCATTGAAGGTGAAATTGGAAACATGTGGGAAGATTTCAAGAGCAAGATGAGGTAGTTTCTTTCCATGAAAATGGATACCTTGTGGATCCAAAGGAAGCAAGAGGAAGCTGAGAGGGCTTTGGCCATCTTTTGTCCTAGGTGCACTAGAAAACATCCTAGGAATGAATGTCCATTGCACCCTATAGAAGTGTGTTTTATCTGTGAAAGAGACCATCCTACGAACCAGTGCCCTTCCTTGCCTGAAATTAAAGTTGCATTTCAGAGGGTCCAAGGAGCCACTGAACCACTCTATTATATGAACCAAAAGAGGCCACATGGACCCATACCTTACCAGCAGGGAATGCAAGGGACATCCTAGACTTATTACAACCCTTATCAAGCCACTTCCATACCTTCTTGGGGTCCCCCTGTTCTTCCTTCCTAGTCCACACCTCCTCCTTTGTCCTTCACATCTCCATATTATGCCCAACCAGCTACTCATCCATTTCACCACTACGCTCAGCCACAACCTCAGTGGAATGCACCTCATCAGGGGTGGAGGCCCGAGTACAACACTCCTCCCACTCCTTTTCCTCCACCACTTGCTCAACTGCAACCATCACCTCTTGCTCCACCAAGGCAGCCCCAAATTCCTGCTCAACCGAACCCGAACCCAAATAATAGGCAAGCTTAGCAAGTATATAGTGGGAAACCACCTGCCCAACCACAACCCCATCCACATCCATCTCAAATATACACCCCCACTCAACTACTCGTACCACCATTTCCAAACCCGCACATTGGATTAGCTCAACCCAATTACAATGTTGAGGCACAATATGTCCAAACAACTCCTCTTGAGCTCAATGATATTCACCATAGCTCAGGAAGAGTATTGAAAAACAGAGATTATATTGATAGCATTGAAGGATCACATCCAGCCAAAGAAGATTCAAAAGAGGAGATCAAAGTACTATGGGCTACACTTGATGAAGAGAAGACAGCAAAATTAGAGATCGAGAGAGCTCCCTCATGGTTACCATCAAATCCTCCATGTATTCAAGAAAAAAATTGGCAAAAAGAGGAAGATGAGAAGGTCATGGTAGAAAGTGACATGAAGAATGATCCAAATCAGCAAAAGGACCAAGGATATCAGAGCTATATTGAGATATGGTTCCAGATGGTCACTAAGTTGCAGCAGTACTCTCTTCCTCAGCTATGCTTGATCCCTTCAAAGTCAAATCATTTGGTCTCTGAAATCTGGATACCTGTCAAAGCATCCATTTCAAGCCTCCACATCATTTTGTCTATCCTCTCGATGTGCATATGGCTCCATTGGAAGTATTCTTATACTTGAAAATGATTTTTTTTTTTTCAACTAGGGTAGGGTAGGAAAAAAGAAAAAAGAAAAAAATGAAAATAAGAGGAAAATAAAAATCTAAGGTGAAAACCTCCTCGGAGGCGCCTCAGATTGGCTCATTGATTGAAAACCTCCATGACACGGTCAATGGGTTCGAAAGAAGAGAAAATAAAAAGAGAATAAGATCCCTAGGTGAAAACCTCCCTTGGAGGCGCCCAGGGCAGCCAATTAGGGTGAAAACCTCCATGAGGCATCCTAGTTGTTTTCAAAAAAAAAAGAAAAAGAAAAATAAACCTAATTTCTATTGAATAATTGCAGGTTGCAGGAAGGACATTGTAGGTTAGGAGGATCGCACAAAACAAAGACAGAGGTCAGTACCAGGCTGCAAGCATCCCTCACAATCCATTCCTCCATGACCACTACCCTTTCTTAAGATTTGGTCTCATTCGGACTGAGATTTCACCTTTTACAAGAAGTTTTGTGTCTTCTACAGGAAGATCCTGTAGAGCCTAAAAACAAACCAAGATCAATCTCCGAGGAGGACCCAAAGGTTTGGAATCTTTCCATGAGGTCTGTAAACATCCTTGCTTCCATCCATCACCATATGTCACCTTTTTCCATCTCCGTACACCTCCATTGCACTCATTTTTTTAATGTTCCTGCACAATCACACACAGAAATCCTGTTTTCTTCATACTGCCAGTAAAAACTCCTTAATGACAAATCAAGCAATAGTTTTTCACTCACCATACCTGTTACCTTCCATCTAGATTCCTCATCAGTAGAGACCCAAGTCTGCATTACAGCCCAAGCTCATTTTTTCCTTATTGTGCAAAAACTGCAGAATGCTTTGATATAAAAATACATAGAGCAGAAATTTGTTTTTTCCCTAACTTGAAAACCGTGTATCCATTTAAAAAATTGTTTTATGGGGAGTTGTATAGGGATGATGGCAACATGCCCAAGCAATTTCAGCCAATTCCAATGCACGATTTCCAAGAAATCAACCTCCATCACCTTCAACCATTTTTTCATTTTCTCCATATCCGTGCATCCATTTCAAAACCTGTTTCATGGGGAGATGCTTATGGGTGATAGTAACCTGCCCAAGCAATTTTAGCCAATTCCAGTGCACGGTTTCCAAGAAATCAACCTCCATCACCTTCAGCCATTTTCCATTTTTCTCGAAATCCATGCATCCATTGACCACAATTTTGCTATGGGAGGTGCATAATGATGATAGAAACATGCCCACACAATTTCAGGTCAATCCGATCTATCGTTTGGGAGCTATGGAGAAAACAAGTCATTGTCCTGCAAAGATCTAGCATCAAAATCATGAAGGTGCAAATTTGAATGTTGAAACAAACTCCTGCAGCTTAGATCCAGCCAGAGGATACGTGCATAAGAAAAATAGCCAAGTATCAACAACCAGACTAGTATGCATCCACAGAAACAAAGGCATGTAGCAGAAGGAAAGGCCACAACACCTCACAACAAATGCATTCGACTTCCAGGTATGTGACTAAACCTGTACCTCCATTGCATGAATGTAATTTAAGAACTGCATCGACAACGAGATGGTTATGATTAAACAAGATCGATGGCTAGCTAACTGGCCACCCTGATCTAGTTCAGATAGTTCCTCATCTAGTTCAAAAAACACTCAGTGGGTGCAATTGGCACGTGTGCTCGGCCATCTCGGGAAGAAAACTGAAAACAGGTAGTGGTGGTTGTTTAAACTCAAACGTAATTGATGGAAGTGATAACAGGCAAGCAGCATACAGTTTCATAACAGCACTGCAGTCTACATGGGGTCAACGTACATCTGGTCACCTCATCTCCTCACCACAAATCACGACAGTAGTTAAAAGATAGGTCAGTTAACGCATTCACCACTCTTTGTTCACTGTGCCTTCACGACGTTCTCAACTGGAGTACGTATCTACCACTTCCAGAGCAGCTAACTAGTCGTCCTACACCATATTTTTGCCTATTTTTTTAAAAATCTCCCACCTATCAGGCTCTACAGGAAGCATAGTTTCATTCTACAGGAACACTGTCTACATGAAGATTTCTACAGGAAGGGTAGAGAGCAGTTCTGCAGCCAGAAAATTTGAGATTTTTGTCAAAATTTGAGCTTGAAAAGAGGTAGGCTTGGGAAACTGCTCTGCATATGATATATTTATATAAGATGGAGGATTAAAAACACAGTAGTAGGTTGAAAGAAAGGAAGTGAAGCTTAAAATTCTACCTGTGTTTTTTTCCTTATCTAAGTTCTACACAGTCTCTCCGTTTTTCTGCTCTGCATCCAAAAGTTGCCTTTTTCTTTCTCACATTCTTCTGAAAAAAGGGATGCAACCATAGAAGCCAACCTGTGAAAAACCAAATTTGCAAGACTGTCCACTCTCTAAAGAAAAAACATTGTGTTATAAATATTCTTTGTTCTGTCAAAAGTATTGATTTTTCTCAAAAACCGAGAAGCAAATTTAAGTTGGAAACAATTTGAAGAAAAAAATTGCAAATTGATGTTGTGAAAAAGAACATGAGAAATTCCTGATTCTAGAAAGACAAACCTCAGCCATTTCTCTATTTTCGGTTTTGAAAAGTTGTTTCCTCCCTCCTCACCTGAACATTTCCAGTAGTCACTATACGTCATGATAGGGAGATTTTTAGAAATATGGTAGGAGAAGACGAGGAGGAAATAGAAAAAGAGCAAAAGACCAAAATGGAGAAAGAAGAACTTGAAATAGAGGAGGAAATCAAAACAGAAGATGAGAAGGAAGACCCAGAACATAAAAGAAAAAGACTAAAGCAGAGAAGGCAGAAACTAAGCAAGATGACAAGAAGACCAAAACAGAGCATGAGGAAGAAAAGCTAACAGAGGCAGAGAAGACAAAAGAAGAGGGAAAAAAGGAAGAAGAGACACACCCTGACATATCAGGGACACAAGCAGAAACAGGGGGCATAGATATTTCTATAGGAAGTGAAGGAAAATAATAGCAAAAAGAGAAATCCCTTGCAATGTTGGCAAGGGAAGTAGCAGTTGTGCCTGCTACATTAAGCACACCAACAAAACAGAAAAAAGGAAAAAAAAAAGGCAGGCCTCCCTGTATTTAAAGGCTAGGAAAAGCACAAGAATTCAAACAAGCAGAATAGGAGGAGCAGTGGAAGGACATGGACAAGAAGGCAGGATTTTATGGCACACATGAGTAGACCACATCAGAAGCTTGGGATGATAGGGAGGCCACCAGGGCCATCAAAGATGAAGAGATAGATTAGTTGCTCAAAGGATGAGCAACACTTTCAATAGGGGGGTGATGATAAGCCCTAGAAATGGGTAATTATACGGGCTCATTTAGCCTCCTAATTCGACTTAATCCACCATTCTCATTAGTTTATTGCATGTTTTTTATTATATTTATGCTAATACAGTGAATTGGGTTAGTCATTATGCCAAAAAGTCTAATGTGTGTTGTATGCAGATTTTTGGTCAATTTTGAGACAAAGTCAAAGGTTTAATGAGCACTTGGCAGCTAAATTCGTGGAAGAAAAAGGGAGAGGATTTGTAGGAAGGTTTCCCCTTCATTTATGAGCCCTTACCTCTAATTCTCCATCAAAAACTTGGAGCACAAGGGGCAGCCAAGCAAGTCAAGAAGGACTGTTGTTAACTGCAAGTTTTTGCAGCTGAGTTCCTAAAGTTTAGGAGGATTGTTGGGGTCCTCAATTTGTATAAATGAGAAGGCTTACAGCCTCAATTTGGTTACTCAAGAGTTATTCAGATTTTATTCAGACGTTAGTTATATTTTAGTTATAATTTAGTCTATTTTCACACTCTAGTGCAGCCCTGTATCAACACATTTTCGAGCTTTTTCTTGTAGACAGTTGTTGGGATGAAACTATTATTTTTTTGATCAATAAAGATGAATCTAGCTTCGCACTAGCTCTGATCTTTCTTAGGAGGCTGTAGCTCTTGGGATTGAGCCCAACCCAAGTGCCAGTACCTCCTTTGTGTACTTTTATGTGTTTTCCTTGCATTCATAGAATAATTTCTGTTATTTAGGTTAAGATCTTGCTTTATGACTTAGGTTGTTTTTGATGATTAAAATATCGTTTCATGCTTCAGGTTGATTTGACAGTTTGGTAATAGAAAAGATCTGCAAAAATTCCATCAAGCAATCCTTGATCTCATCTCTCCCTCCTTGGGACCATGAGTTGAGACCAAGGCATACTTGCTGCCATAAAAACATTGTTCTTGCCTTTCTATGCAATTGCTAGTGTTAGATTTTAGTTGGAAAAGTTGATACCAGTTGTACTAGCATGTTTAGATACATTCTTGCTTAGTTTCCATAGCTATCTTGCATGACTTCCTGTCTATAAACTTGTGTTCACCATGTTTCTAGTTTTTAGGTCAGATTAGGTCAAAGTAGATAGATCTCTAGTTTTTCTAGTATTTGTTTAATCAGTTTTGGAAAATAGTGTGCAAAGTACCTGTAATACATTCCTACCTACCCTTCCTCCACCATCCAACCTATTCCAACCCATAATCCAAGATTCCTTCCCTTCATTCGCCACACTTTCTCGATTTGCCCTAATTTCTACATTTTTGTGCAACATTGCTCCCTCCATCCTTGAACAAATCCAACCACCTTCATCACTCCTTAGCTTCAATTACCAAGTCCTAGACCCCTTCACATTCTCATCCATCCTCCATTTCCACTTTCCCACCTTTTTTTCACCATCAACCCTCCAAAATCCTCTTTCGGCTCTTCCTGTAGAACATCCTGTAGAACCCCCGCATACTTCCTGTAGAAGTTCATGTGAGCAGTTTTTTGAGATTTGATCACTGTGAGACTCTCTGTAATGGTGCTAGGGACCCCTTAGGCCCTCTTCTCACCTTCCCAACCTCCTGCAAGCACCCACTCCATTTCCTTTCGCCAATCAACCTCTTCACAGTCAAAACTAGTTAAAGCACATGCATAATAATTCTGCAAAATTACTCAAAAATACAAAAAGATGATTTTTCCATATTTTCCTTCAGAAGTAGCTTAGTCACATGAATTTTACCTTTTCAAGAGTCAATGACATCCATTTCAGTAGCTTTCATCTCTTTTCTTGCACGAGTATGGTTAGTCGGTAAAACTAGGGTTTGCTAGGGTCGGCATTTCCTTTCAGCTTTCAGCTTCTTTTTGCAAGTAGATTAGCCTCTTTTGAGTTAGCTTTCATCCATCACAGTTAAAAGCTTCTTCTAAGAACTCATAGAATTTGGATTAAGCTCCTATTGAACTTGTGCCAGTTGATCAAGTGACAACCTGCAGTAAGAGCTAGTACTTATGCATATAGCATCGTCGCTTCCAAGTTTGTTATGATTTACCGGGTTGATAAAAGTAAAGAAGGGAGTCCCAGGAGTTGCAGCATCATTTCTTCAATACTGGAGCCCACCAATTGTCTTTCCAAAACAAAGCATTATCTATGATACAATATCTTAATGATGTCATTTTCAAAAATCTAGCTTTAGTTGTTGTTAAACCAGAAGGAGCTTGTAAGTTCAGTAATAAAAATATGATATCTACATACGAAGGTGAATGAGTAAATGCTTCACTGATCTGTGGAGTTTCCATCTCTTCCTGATCATCAAGTGCACCAATGAAATTTATATCTAGGGCCTGACAGTTTGATTCAACCATGAGTTTGGCTAAACCTTAGCCTTTGATAAGTTTAGTGGGCTTTATTTCTATGTCAAATTCCAAAATAGTGACAATCCATTTTCCTCTCTTTCCTTCAGGCCCATTTTGTGTCAAAAGGTCCTTTACTACTAAGTTTGGAACATAAGAAATGATGTGAGAATACAAATTATACACTCTAAAATCTTTGATAGCCTTTCCGTAAGCTATTACTTGCTTTTCCATTATGTTGTATTTGAGTGTGGCATCTCTTAAGGATTTATTGGAAAATGCAATTGGTTGATCATATCCCTAGTCATTCTTTTGCAACAAGACTACTGCAATAGTGTGTTCTGAGCAAAAGAAAAAATTATAAAATCTTTCTGAAAATCAAGACTTATAAGGATTGGAGCTTTGGTTAGGGATTCCTTCATGGCTTCAAAGGACTGTTTTGCCTCCACTATCCATTTAAGTGCTGATTTTTTTCTTAACATGTTATTTCTTTCTCTAATTAATTCTGCTAAATTTGAAATGAATCTCCTAAGAAAATTACTTTTTCCTAAAAATGGCTGCAATTATTTGATGTTTCTAGGATGGGTGATGGTCAATATTGCCTCTATTCTAGAAGGATCTATTCTAATTCCATCTTTGGATATTATATGTCCCAACAATTTTCCTTCTTCTAGACCAAAGAGTGTCTTTTTGGGATTTAAGGAAATACCAAATTTCCTGCATTTAATGAAAACTCTTCTCAAGTGATCTAGGTGTTCATTATCAGATTTAGAAAAGATTGTGATGTCATCTTGGTAAACCACTAAGAAATCATGGATCTCCTTGGCAAAAGCTATATCCATAGCTCTTTGAAATGTTTCTCCTGCATTCATTAATCCAAAAGGCATCTTCAAATACATGAAGGTATCCCAAGTGGTAGTAAATGCAGTTTTAGGTTGGTTCTCTAGTTGAACTAAGATCTGGTTATATCCAGAAAATCCATCAAGTAGTGAAATTCTGGATGAGCCTATTACCCTCTGAAAGATATGGTCCCCTTTTGGTAGAGGATAGTTTTCTTTAATGAGACCTTGTTTAAATTTCTGAAATCAACATAAAGTCTAAGTTCTCTAGTTTTCTTCCTAGTAGTGACTAAGTTTGAAACCCAATCTGAGTATCTAATGGGAGCTATAATTTGGGCATCATACATTCTCTTTACCTCCTTAATAGATTGCATAAAAACTGGATTAATCCTCAAGTTTCTGTTTAAAAGGTTTATGATCATCTTTGATATGTATCTTTTGCTGAATTATGCTAGTGTCATAAGATTTTAGGTCTTCATAACTCCATGCAAATACATCTTGAAACTCTTTAAACATATTTATGTATTTATCCTTTTCATCTGGATGTAAGGCTTTTGTTAATTGAACAAGTTTAGGTTTTTCTTTAGTTCCTACGTTACATTCTTCTATATCTGCTCTCAAAGGCTCCATTTTTGGCTTCCTAGCCACATCGTTGGATTCAAACAAATCTTCTAAGGGGATTAATCCCTTAGGCAAAAAATTATTTTTAAGATTAAGAATTTCAGGATCATCATTATTTATTTCTTGTATTTCTACATTTTCTAAGTTATCTACTTTTAATTTAGTGAAATTAGTATGTTTACCTATATCTAAAATATTTACATCTATCCCACTATCTATGTCATTGTCTACTATATAGTCTGTATCTATATTGCAGTTATGAAACTCACCTTCAGCATTCATGAAGTTATAAATTTGGGAATTCTGTGAGAAAATCTGCCAATACTTCAAATTGTCTAGTATGACAGGCCTATGTCTCACTTTTGCAGTGTACTGATGGTTGGGCTGAAAGGGAAATTTGCAGGTACTAGAAAATGTAGCTAGATTGTGGGCCTGGATATTCTGCTTTCTAGGAATGGTAGAAAAGCTTGTTTCCAAAAGGTCTTTGATCAAATCTAGGACAGTCTCTCTATATTGACTTAGTCTGGGATTGTTTACAGAATATTCACCATTAATTTGTTTAATAATAAATTTTGAGTCTCGAAGTATAGAAACTCTCTTGGCTCCAAGTTCTCTAACCATTTGTAATCCTAAGATCAGAGCTTCATACTCTGCCATGTTATTTGTGCATTTAAAATTTAACCTAAATGCATGACCTTCGACATGATTATTCTCCATATTGTGGATCCACACTCCTGCTCTTACCCCTAACCTATTCATAGATCCATCAAAATCCAAATGCCATAGGGATTCATGAAAAATGTTTTCACTGTTAGTTGTTTTTTATTTCTGTTCTTCAACTGTGATTTCCTTTTTGTCATGGTCTGAATTGTACAAGATGAAAGAGTCCATATCAGAATAAATGGAGTATAGAGGTAAGTTTTGTGGCTTTTCTGCACTGCTCACCATGTATTTCATCAAGGTCTCTTTATATAGTTTTCTTTGTTGACCAAAAACTGATATGGTGGCATATGACATATCTAATTGCAAGGATCCTTGAAATTTTTCTCCCCATGAGTGAGATAAGATCATTCCATATTTGGGTGGGATGTCTACAACTACTATGTCCATCACAATACTCTGTGCTGGGCATGGGACTAGAGTTACACATAAATCTTTAATCAAGCCAAGGCACTTAACTTGATTAGTGTCAAAGGAAAACAAATTCTTATATGGTATGGTGATATCTAAGTTTAGTCTCTCCATGATTGCTTTTGGCATCAAGTTATGGGATGCCCCTGAGTCTAGCATAGCATTATGTAATACTTTGTCATGAATGTTCAGGCTAATGTAGAAATGATGGATTGCTCCTTGTTGATGAGTACCATTTACCTCAGGGCCAAACAATAACTCAGGTTGATCATCACTCAAATTGACTGCGTCTTCCCCTTCAATTATATTTAAATTTTGTGATCTGTGATCTATAGGATTCATTTTTCACTAGCTTAGTCGAAGGGACTGATATTTTCAATTATGATATTTCAGTCTTGAGGTTTAAAGGTAGTTGAAATTTGTTTGTTTGGATGAGATATTCCTTAACAAATGCAATTTGTGTGTTTTTATCTTGTTTTTCAGTACTTCGCATTTTAGTCTATATTTCAGTAGTTTTGTTTTGATTACTCCTATTTGGAATGTTTTGAGTAACTATTTCGGCTTGAGTTTTGGATGAAGTTATATCTACAATTTTTGGGCTAGAATTCTCCTGTGTTCCCCTAGGAAGGATTTGTAAAATTTTAGTGACAGGAACTTCTGTTATCTTTTTAGTTTAGGTTTGGATTGATATTTTAGTGGGAGCTTCATTGTCATTTTTACTTCTTAAGCTATACTATTTGTGAACTTCATATATAGCTAACTCATAACCCTATTTAAAGTTGAAAGATTCCCCAGATTCTAATTACAATTGTTGCAGCATATACAATTCTTGTTCTTCTTGAGTAAGAAAAACAACATCTTCATTTTTTATTCCTAATACGCTTATTTGGGTGCCATTGTTAGGGTCCCACCCTAACCCCCTTATTTATGTAATGGGATCACGTCATAGTCAAGAGTCAATAAAGCCCATATGAATAATTGTAAGTGGTTAATCCGCAATTAATAACGGAACCACAGTTAGTTGCAAATGGGCTGTAGTTTTAGATAGATGGTATTAATAAAACCTACGGTATTGGCCCGTGGTATTGCATGTATGAGTCATATATAAAGGATAGAGACTCAGTGCGAGGAGCATCGTGTCTTATTTTGTAGTCGAGCTCTGCTCTATTGGAGGTTTCCTCCTCGAAGAGGCAAGTGAACATTACTCTCTGAATAATAAAGTCATTGCTATTCTGTGTTCTGGGTATCTTTTCTTCACATATTCTGTATTTGGGTATCATTTTGCAAGTTAAGAGCATAACAAGTGGTATCAGAGCACTTTCCAGGGCTGGTGGGATCTCCATTTCTTAGCAAATTTTTTTTTTTGGCTAGAGACATGTTCCGGCGTCTTTAAACCACGAGATCTGTCGTTGAGCGCATAAACCTACGGATTTGGGGAGGCATGCATGCAGGAAATACAAGAGGTGGTCACGTTCGTTGGACTCCCTTGTAACCCCTGTGGGTACCCCTTCGAGTAGTAGCGCATTAGATAGAACCGCACACGGATTGTCTTCCACGTACCCTCTGGGTATATCGGAAGCCCCCTAGGCTCCCTTGAAACCTCGCCATAGATAAACTGTCAGCCGTCTTGCGGCTACAATACACCGAGAACAGCACTCGGAGAGATTACTCGCCCATATGATAGGGTAGTCGGGTTGTACGGCTAAGGGTATGGTCGATCCTCCTTAGTTAAAGCCCTGAAACATTGGGCCGAGTAATACTGCCAGACCCTTATGTATATTGCGATCTGTAGCACCTGACACTCCTCAAGACCTTAGTTCCCTTTTCTATCGGGGGATCACACAACATCTCTTCCAGATCCACCTGTGCAAAGGGGTGCAGCAGTAGCAGACATCAGTCTCGCAGTCTCGAGTTCGCAGATCAGCCATTCCGATCTATTAGATCCATCAGATCCGCAGAAGCATTCTGTTCTGCCATTAGATCCGCCATTCAGATCTCTCAAATCCCCCAGATCGGAGTCGTTGTGAAGGGTTCCTATACCGGGGTATAATTTTTGCAGGACTTTTGGCCGTATTGACATTTTGAGGATTTGGCAACTGCAGTATTGATAAGGAAGGAGTAAAACTCCATTAGGAGTTTTCTGGAAAAAAAAAAAAAACGAGTCTGGGATCTTTCGGGGTGCTTATTGGTGATCTAGCCCATCAGAATCAGGACGATGAGCTGAGCACGGTGGTACCATTCACTTCTTAGTGAAAATTTTTTAGGCGGTCCCAATTTTAAAAAAAAACCCGGTTGGTGTATGGTAGAAACTAGAGCTCAAGCGATGGCCAATGAAAGGATGGACAAATTTGAAGAACCAATGCACAACCTCCACCTTCAGCTTATCGGACTATGTAACATGGTCGAGAAAATAGTCCTGAAGGGCAAGGAGCAAGCCCACGAGGAGGAGTATAATGGCACTGAACACAATGAGGGTGAGTATAGCCACTCTCCTCATGTCTGGCACACCCACCCACCACCCAGTCAACGACCTCCCAAGTTGGATATGCATAAATTTGATGGCTCTCACCTGTCGGCATGGATAGCACAAATGGAGCAGTATTTCAAACTGAATCGTATCTTCGATGATGAGACTCAGCTTATGTTGGGGAGCATGTACTTGGATAATTAAAGGTGGCAATGGTGGGAATGGCATCAACGTTGCACTGGACCTTTTAAGACTTGGACCAAATTCACCAAAGCTCTTCAAGACCACTTTGACCAGGAATCATCTTTTTTGGGTCGTCTTACTAAGCTCCGACATACTAGTACAGTGGATGAATATATTACAGATTTTGAAGCCTTAGCCTTCAGCACTTGGGGTCTCTCAGATGTGCTCTACACGGAATGTTTTATCAGCGGTCTTAAAGAAGCTATCAAAGCCCAAGTCCTACTACACCACCCTCCCACATGGACGGAGGCTTGCAAGGTCGCTCGTAACGTGGAACATGCATTATCAACCCAATATAGTCGCCCAAATTTCTCCGCTAAAGGTCTCCCCCCACAGGCTCACAACATGACTCAAACACTTAAGGTCCAAAAGGTGTCACCTATGGAAATGGCCGAAAGAAGAAAGCAAGGCCTATGTTACTACTGTGATGAAAAATACTCCCTAGGTCATAAATGCAAGGAGCCCAAATTTTTTCAAATTGATGCCACTGACTACAGCTCAACAGAGGAAGATCCACCATTGGAGGAACATGAGCCGCTAGAAGAAGACAACCAAAAGGACAATGTCTTTGATGAACCAGTTATTTCATTACATGCTTTGGTAGGGATTTCTTCCCCTCAAACTCTCAAAATCAGAGCTTTTATTAAACATCGCCCAGTAGTAGTCTTGATTGATAGTGGAAGTACACATAATTTCATCCATCAAAAAGTCGCAGAAGAAGTGCATTGTTTTGTACGAGCAGTTTCTAACTTCCAAGTTCAAATTGCGGATGGAGGCACAATGAAATGTGAAGGCTGTTGTGAAAATGTCAAACTTCAAATGGGGGATTATCAGTTGAAAACTCACATGTTTGCCATACACATGGGGGGTTGCGACATTGTCCTCGGCGTTGAATGGCTCCGCACTCTTGGGCCAATCACAATGGATTTCCAGGAGTTATATATGAGTTTTAAGCAGAAAAACTACACACATACCCTCCGTGGACTCCAGGCGGGAGCCCCCTCTATCATCAGCTCGCATAGGATGGAATTGTTAAAAAAGGGCAATCATGGAGTTGTAGCTCAATTTAATGCCATCCAGGCAATCGAAACCAAGCCTCTGCCAATTCATCCTGAGATGCAACAGATTTTAAATAACCATCTGCCGGTCTTTGACAAGCCTCATGAGATTCCACCCTCGCGAGGGGAACATGATCATAGCATCACCTTGGTTCCAGGGGCCCAACCCCCAAATGTGCGCCCATATAGATATCCGTTCACCCAAAAGAATGAAAAAGAAAAAATCATCAAGGAACTTTTGGAAGTAGGTGTCATTCGTCCCAGCATTAGTCCTTATTCATCCCCAGTGGTCATGGTGCTCAAGAAAGATGGGGAGTGGCGGATGTGTCCCAACTTCAGGGCCCTCAATAAGTTGATAGTAAAAAATAAATTTCCCATCCCGATGGTTGATGATTTTCTGGATGAACTCAATGGGGCTCAATTCTTGACTGAGCTGGATCTTCGCTCAGGCTACCACCAAATTCGCATGAAGGAAGTCGACATCCCCAAGACTGCTTTCCGAAGTCATGAAGGCCATTATGAATTCTTGGTCATGCCATTTGGTCTTTCTAATGCCCCCTCTACTTTTCAGAGCCTTATGAACCACATTCTCAAACCATATCTCAGGAAATTTGTCCTTGTCTTCTTCGATGACATCCTCATCTATAGTTGCACTTGGGCCGCACATCTTCAGCATGTAGATCTACTCTTGCAACTGCTCCGCAAGCATAAATTATTTGTCAAGATTTCCAAGTGTTCGTTTGGTATGGCAGAAGTAGAGTATTTGGGCCACATTGTGGGGCGTGAAGGTGTCAAGGTGGACCCCAAAAAGATCCAGGCAATGCAGGAATGGCCTCAACCTAAGAACTTGAAGAGCTTGAGAGGATTTTTGGGTCTCACAGGCTATTATCGTAAATTTTTCCGCAACTATGGTCGCATAGCGAAGCCCCTCACCCAACTCCTAAAGAAAAATTCATTCTTCTGGAATGAGGAAGCACAACAGGCCTTTAAAGCTCTAAGAAATGCCATGTGTTCCACTCCAATCTTAGCACTACCTGACTTCACCAAATCTTTTTTCATTGAATGTGATGCTTCAGGTATAGGTATTGGGGTGGTCTTAATGCAGGAAGGGCGACCGTTGGCCTTCACTAGCCAACAACGCAGTGGGAGGAATCTTGGCCAATCTACCTACGAGAAGGAAATGATGGCCATCTTACATGCAGTTGAGACCTGGCGACCTTACTTATTGGGGCGACGTCTCCAAATCTGCACAGATCATCACAGTCTTAAATATTTTTTGGAGCAACGCCTATCCTCCCCACAACAAAATAAATGGCTAGCCAAAATGCTGGGATATGATTATGAGATCATTTACAAGAAAGGGAAAGATAATAGTGTAGTAGATGCATTATCTCGCCAATTTGAGGAGGAAAGTACTCTGCTAGCAATTTCCCTCCCCATTCCAGAATGGATTGAAGAGGCTCGCAGGGAATGGTTTTCACACCCCGGGCTCTCCCAACTCATTTCTCAATTGCAAGTAGATCCAAATTCCACCAAGGGCTACTCGTGGCAGGATGATATTCTTCGCTACAAGGACAGAGTTGTAATATCACCAACATCCACCCTCAAAAGTCGCATTTTGGCAGAATTGCACTCATCTCCCATTGCCGGACATTCGGGCTTTCAGAATACGTATGCTCGCACCAGAAGATCATTTTTTGGGACAGGCATGAAAAAGGACATCCTTACTTTCATAGCAGAATGCGATGTTTGTCGACGCCACAAAGGGGAAACCGTCAACACACCAGGCACATTACAACCATTGCCCATTCCGGCATCAATTTGGACAGAGGTTTCTATGGATTTCATTACAGGTCTTCCAAAGTTAGGGAACAAGTCAGTCATCATGGTGGTTGTGGACAGACTATCGAAGTATGCTCATTTCTGTGCCCTACCCCACCCATTTACACCAACTTTGGTTGTTCAATCTTTCATGGATCATATCTTCAAATTGCATGGCATGCTCATTTCTATTGTGTCTGACTGCGACCCAATCTTCACCAGTAATTTTTGCCAGGAACTCTTCAGAATACAAGGAACTCAACTAAAACTCAGTACTTCCTATCATCCGCAAACAAATGGTCAAACCGAAGCCGTCAACAAATGTCTAGAAACCTACCTTAGGTGTTTCACTTCAGAAAAGCAACACCTTTGGGTACAGTGGCTACCTCTCGCTGAATGGTGGTATAACACCAACTATCATGCCACCACCAAAATGACTCCCTATGAAGTAGTATATGGTCAACTCCCGCCTTCACCTACTTCATATCTCAAGGGATGCTCAAAAGTACAAGCAGTGGATCAACTCCTACAACAACGCACAACCATGCTCGCCCATCTTCGAGAGAATCTTCATCAAGCTCAGAACCGCATGAAGCAATAGGTAGACCAGCATCGCTCAGAGCGCCAATTTCAAGAAGGGGATCAGGTATTTTTACGGCTCCAACCATATAAGAAAACATCACTCAAAGACAAGGGGTGTCAGAAACTCTCTCCCAAATTCTATGGACCATATCAAGTACTTCAGCGCATTGGAGAAGTGGCCTACAAGTTGGCCTTGCCACCTACTGCAAAAATCCATCCAGTTTTCCATGTCTCATGCCTCAAGAAAGTGATTGGGAACAATTGTAGTATTCAGACCAGTCTACCTGAATTGGACGAAGAAGGGTCCATTTGGCTTCAACCTGAATAGGTCCTAGACACATGTGACAAGCAACTGCGCGACCGCATGATTAAGGAAGTCCTCGTCAAATGGAAAGACACCTCTCCGGAAGATGCAACTTGGGAACCAACCACTATTCTTCAACAGTTTCCGCAGCTTCAGCCTTGAGGACAAGGCTAGTCTTAAGGGGGAGGGCATGTTAGGGTCCCACCCTAACCCCCTTATTTATGTAATGGGATCACGTCATAGTCAAGAGTCAATAAAGCCCATATTAATAATTGCAAGTGGTTAATCCGCAATTAATGACGGAACCACAGTTAGTTGCAAATGGGCCGTAGTATTAGATAGATGGTATTAATAAAACCCACGGTATTGGCCCGTGGTATTGCATGTATGAGTCATATATAAAGGATAGAGACTCCCTGCAAGGAGCATCATGTCTTATTTTGTAGTCGAGCTATACTCTATTGGAGGTTTCCCCCTCGAAGAGGCAAGTGAACATTACTCTCTGAATAATAAAATCATTGCTATTCTGTGTTCTAGGTATCTTTTCTTCGCATATTCTGTATTTGGGTATCATTTTGCAGTTTAAGAGCATAACAGTCATCCTCTCCTTCATGGCTCTGTGAACCCTCAGCATAGTTTTCCTGGAAGGGTGGCCTAATTTGTTGATCTGGTATAACATTCTTTCTAGTGTTAGGGTTCTTCTTGAAGTTGGGGTTTCTTATTGGGGGTGGTTATTGGTTCTCCTACTGAGTTTTTCTTTCCATGTTTTCTAATCTATCCATTATTCTCTCTACACTCTTTGCTAAACTTTCTATTTTACCATCATAAGGGGAAGTTTCCTCTTTACTGAAAACTCTCTTTTCATTTCTCATTCTAGCTTTCTTGGCTAATAGGTTGGCCTCTACACTAACAACATTAGTTTGCATTTGTTAAAATGTTTCAGGGTTTCTCTCCCTTAATTGGTATGACATGTCAGTGTCAAAACCATCAGGTAATTTGATTAATGCTAGGTCTGGTGGAGGCTTAAGGTTAGTAGGGATTGCATTGTAGATGCTATTGAACCTAGTACAATAATCCTGAACTGACTCATTAGGATCTCTTCTATTGTTATCATTTTCGGAAAGTATTTGCAGAGGGTTTTTCTTCCTCTCCCATATATCAATGAATAATCTATGAAAAGTAGCTAAATCTGCAATATGATTAGCTGGCAAAGCTTTGAACCATTTCTTAACATCCCCAGTTAATGTTTGGGCAAACAACCTCATTTGGACATTAGATTCATCTATCTCATGCAACTCAAAATAGTCAGTCATTTTGTTCACATGTTGTTGGGCAGTGTACTAACTAGTAGAATCAAACAAAAAGACTTTGCTTTGATAATCTTGGGGCATGGCATGGAGTTGTGCAGGTAAAACTAGAGGTGCATATCGGTCTGCCATGGCTTGGATTCTAGCTTAACTAGGGGGTGAAGTGTCGGTACTTGAGGAAGTTCTTGATACAGATGGAGATGAACTAGATGAGGATGAGGAGTTTGGTTGGATAGGAAGTTGATGAATGACTGGTTTAGCAGAATAGACTGTGGTGTATATAATGGGTGAGGTGGTGGTAAATGAAGGTGTATTTACAGTGATTAAAGATTGTGCCAAAATTCTAGAGGTAGCAGTAGTAAGGGCAACTAGTTCAACTGATTGTTGAAGGTAAGCATCATCTATATGGCTTATCAATGTAGAGGTTAAAGATTCTAACTTGTCAAAAGTATCCAACAAAAATTTATCTAAATCTGGATGTATAGGCACCTTTTCCGACTCGATGAATTGAATAAAATTAGGGTCTAACACAATTTCGTGAATTGCATTCTCTGATTTAGTTCTAAACAATGAGAGATCAAATGACAAATCAAATGGAATTTCCTCTAAGGTAGACAACTCCTCAGGGAGTGAATTTGCTTTAACTAACTGGCTACTACTTGCTTGAGTTTCTACCTTTTTTGGTTTTCTTAAAATTTTGTTTGGGTCATCAACTATATTAGCAGGGTTTGGACCTAGATTTTCCCTAGTATAGTGGGAGCCAAAATTTTAATTTTTTAATTGTTTTTGTGAAAACTTTTAAGAACAACTTATAAAATGACTTTAAGGGGCGCAAGATGAAATTTTATGTTTCCTTAAAGTTTTGTTACATTGATGATCGAAGTCCCCAGTATGGTCACCAAGTATGTTATCACTCAAAAATTTCTTCTAAGTTGTCAGAAAAAGAAATGATAGAGGTAACCACAAACCAACTTTGGAGATCAGGATCTAGCCTTCCTAATCGCAGAGAGGGCTCTCTCTCTTTAATTTAGCTTTGTTTAGTTATTTTATTTTAGGCTAGTTTGGACTTGAAGCATTTGATCGATGGACTCTCGTGTAATGGTGAATAAGAGCTACTAGTTTGGAGCAATAATAGCTCTTTGGCTAGGGATATAGCAGGCACGACAAAAATGTATGATATCAGGGAATGGGGGGACTTATGGGAATAGATATTTGGATAAATTGGATTCCCAAAGGTGGATGTCATCAGCATGATTCAATAATTTGTCCTTACTCCAGCAGTGGAGCCTCAGAAGGTGGGTTGCGGTAGCAGTGTCTTTTATTTGGAAATCCCTATCTATTAGTACCAAGTGGTCGATATCCAGGTGAGGGGTTGACACAAGTTTGATGTCCAGAGAGGTATGGGAATCCATTTTTATGGGGGAAAGGTGTGAATTAGGATTGTATAGGCTGTTGCAGTGAGGTTTTGAAAACTATGGTGCAGTGAGAGGGTAATTTGCAGTTTGAAAAAGAGGGGTTTGGGTGTTCAATTGAAAATACTCTTCAATTTAAGGGAAAATCAATTAAATTCAATTAATTAATCTTTGAATTAACTATATGCTTTCAAATTGAGAGGGCCATTTTGTTTTTCTTCTCAAAATGCCTAGAAATTGCTGGTTTAGGTTGCAAACTGGTTTTAATGGTGACTATAGATGGTTCAGTGGCTTCAACTATGCACTGGATACTTAAATTTGGTGTCTGGATCTTTTCTGGGAGGTAAACGACAATCAATTTTAGTTGCAGAGGCTTAAGGTGGCACAGGAAGGCTTAGGTAACATTCACAGTGCAAACGAGTGAAAAGTGTTGAAATGGGTTTTGTCGGCCTTTTAACTGGAAATGGTAAGAATTTGGTGCGGAATTCATAAATGAACAGTGAATGGTTTTGCCTTTTGCTGGGGAAGTGGTTTAAGGGGTCATCGTACTACTTTTGGCAGGTAGGAAGTATCTCCTTGAGAGCATGCAATTTCGTCTGGAGCTTCCACGTAGCAGAATAGGGCCCAGGAAAAATCGTGAATCTCGGGCAATCTCGGGCTGGTAAAGGTCGGAGAGGGAATGAGCACGATATGGATGTGCGTCGTTAGATCTGGGGTTGGAAGAGTGGATGGTTGTCGTGCGGTCAAGATGCACAGAGGGAATAGGGGTGAAGATTTGCGGGGCCCGGGGGATTAATTACAACTAATTGTAATTAATTAATGAATAAGGTGGGGATTAGAAATATAATGAGCAGGTTTAATGGAGTGGGACCAGGGGTTAATGTAGCGGGGTTTGTTTAACTACACCTGGGTTGGTGGGTTAAAAAGTTTATGTCGAGGAAATATAAATCAAGAAGTTAATTAAATAATGTGGGGGGGGGGGGATAAAAACTTAGGATAAGAGGTTTTTATGGGTTTTTGAGGTAGAATAGAGAAATTAATAAGGGGAAGGTGATTTTTTCAATGGGAAATGGGTTTCACACTAGGGAAAAGGGGTTTTCGGTAGGGGGATGACCTTTAGAGGTTAATTTACTAGGGAAATGTGTGAAACCAAGGGGTAAGGGTCAAAATGAAGGGAAAAGGGTATTTTTATAAGAAATGAGGGGATAATGGGGAAATTAGTAAATAAGTATGCGAGGCGAGGGCGGATGAAATAAGGGGAAGTTAACAAGTAAGCTAGTGAACATCCTTTCACTATAATAAATGCTCCTACACACTGAAACATAGGATTAGGCATAATAAATGTTCTTATGATTTAACAACCTTGTGCATCTGCAACGTTTCTTCTACCTACCCTTTACTTATCCTAACATCTTTTCTTCATTTTATTGGGTGCATTTAAGCTAGTAGACCCTTTCTTTCCTTTTCTTTTGACAAGAAAAACTATCTAATTCTAACCTTATAATTTCCAATGGCTCAGATTAAGCTTATGAGCACATTTTTATTTCTCTACCTAACTACTAGTGTCCCAAGGTTAAACAGTTTGGCTAGATCTTTATTCTCTATCTATAAACATGAAATTTAAAGCATGAATTAGTCAAGATTAAGTTATTTGACTATCATGGGTTGTGGCATTTATGACAAGCTGCACACAACCATTATTTTGCACATAAAAGTAAAAGCAGTGGAACTTGAATTTGCACACTTTCATGATCTGTTTTTTTTTTTTAGGTTCATATTTTTCACTTTTTTGATCTTTTCTTTTTCATTTTGTCCTTTGATTATTCTTTTCGGACATACCCTCTTTACACTTTTTAATTTCTAATATGGAAAACATTTTGTAGAAAGCAAAAGTATGTACAATATTACAAGACTAACCATAGCCAAGTCAAAATTATGAATCCTATTATTATAGGACCCTAACAGAATCTCTTAATTGCTAAATTCAGAAATGTAAATGCTATGCTATTTTTTCTGATCTTGCAGAGGGAGAAGGAATGGGAAGGTTGGTCTAAGTGGAATTAATGGGCATGGAATCCATGATGAGGGCCTAACCTACTCTTATACTATGATCTTTGGTCAAAATAGGGTCAAATGGGCTGCTATAGTAGATCTTGTAGCTTTTACATGAAACTTCTATAGGATGTCCTAGTCTTCTACAAGAAGTTAGCTAAAAGACTTAGGAGGGGAAGAAAAGTGAGATGAGGTGTTGGAGAGATGTATGAAGGCGATAGAAGGTGTGGGGAAGCTACACATTACCCAAGACTAAGCGCAAAAAGGAGGTTGGATTTTCCTAAGGTGGCTTTCTCATGGTGGCTACAAAACAGAGGTTCGAACTATGGGCTAGTATGCCTTGGAAAAAGGTGGAGAGGACCTAGGTGAAATTGGTTGGATGAGTTCCTCCTTGCAGATTAAAAATCGCTGCAACAAAACATGTTTTTCTTTTCATTTATGCATCACTACATGTCAACATTGAAAAAATGAATTGAATTTGATAAATTTGATCTATCTATTATTAAGAACTAAATCTATGAAATAGAATGACTTTTAAGCTACAACAAATTTAAGGAAACAAGATAACAATCTGCATGTGCTTCCAAGAAATAATAAACAGTGATCTAGCTAAGAATAAACCCTAACTTAGGAAATGACCAAAATAAAAACTATGTTTTTGGGGCTATGAGAGTGGGGCCCTCTAATCATGATCCCATGAGGGAGATGAGATATAGGCCATTGTCACAAGTTTTTTTGAAGTAATTTTTTCACTATTTCACCACTTCTCTACCTCTTCAAACTAATGGAAACTATGTTAAGCAATCACTCAAATAATTTTTAAGTTAAACAAAACATAAATAAACTTTAGTAGCTAACTATCATTTTAATCTAAGAATGAAAATTCAAAAAAAGGAATATTTGTTGCTAGGGTTGGGCCCTAACCCAAGAGCTTCAACCCTCTAAGTCAACTTTGTGCTGGATCAAAACAAAATTTCTCATTATCTTCAAAATGTCAATTACAACATAACAATAACAGTCACAATGTTTTAGCTCAAATTAGCCTCTTGGATACAAAAAAAAATGAATCCTAATGAGTCCCTCTTCTCTCTTATTTATACGAAACTGGAGCTCCCAACATCTCCCTAGAGAATAGGGAGACATGTCTCCCTAACTCGAGCATGACTCTTTCTTAACTGTCATTGGCTTGGCTACCAATGGACTCATCTTGCTTGGCTGCTAGTAACTCTGAGCTGATGAGATATGGTGGTGGAATATTTGAATGAGTTGAGGAGTTAAGGAGGGGAACCACTCTCCTAAAATCTCTCTTACTTTCTCACTTTGAGTTCCTTCACTTACGCCAACCCAAAACTACTTCAATTCATGTATTTAATAAATATTAGGCCACATGATATAGTAAATCACCTTCACCATTCTTA